>OZ021727.1:22144942-22719942 GCA_963978545.1 Linyphia triangularis
GGAGCCATTGTGAAGAAAGTCATTCAACTCAAATGTGCTGCATGTTGAAATGTACCTCCTCTATTTCCTTACTTATAATAATTTAGAAACTATTTGTAGGATTATAGGAATTAAAAAGCAAATTGTATGACTTGAACTGTAATTCGATATTAATTTTAAATGGGTATATAAAATAGTAAATTAATATTAATTCAACTATTTATGCTATTTATTTTAAATATTCTAATTTTTTTTTATTCTAATTTATTATTAGTTTTTTAATTATTCTTTTCTAACAAAACGAAGAATAAATATAATAATGAAATAAAGTGATAGTTTAAATAACTACCTACTAAAGTAAATATATACTGAAAAAATTGTCATTGGGTTTCATAATGAAAAGTACAGCATATAAGAATATTGTTTTGAATAAAGTAAAACACAGTTTAAATGTATTAGAAGTTAGAAATAAATAAATTTTCATCATAAAACATACAGTTTATGTACTTGTGATAATGTGTCAAGGATAAAGCGAAAAATTAAAAAAAAAAAAAATTGGAATCACAAAGCCAACATGTTTAATTACTTACGAAATCGTATAATCATTTAAATCCAATATATTATAACTCTTCCAAATAATGAGTGCATTCTCTAATATTTATCATTGCAATAAAAATGACTTACACCTAGCAAAATAATAAAAATATATATTAAAAAGGAAAAGTATAAAATGTCCCAAAGGCAGATTGATCAAGCAGGGAAAAAAAGTACAAACTTTTTCTCCCGTTAATGACGTCATTATCAGCGTATTTTCAAGACGTTTCCTGAAAAAATTAAATTAATAGAGCCGAAAAGACAATTCGATATATAGGAAAACAATAAAACTACATTCCTTTTACTTTTCCCTTCCTGTTTGCGAGATATTTGATTAAAAGGAAAAGTATTTTTACTCGATTTTTTTTGTGTAAAAAAAAAATATATATCATTGATTAATTTTGATTATCGTACTTCTTCATCCCACTGAATAAGAAATTTGAATTAATTTTTAAGTCAAAAATTTAACTGAGATATTTTAACCTTTTATAAGGTAGTGGCAAATATACTTCCCACCAATTTTATTAGTTTTTAAATGTCGATGAGAAGCTTCCAGCAGGAAGCCTACTTCCCACCCAAAAAAAAGGTTTTACAATCAAATTAATTTCAGGTAATAAGCTAAATTAATGTTTTTTTATAAATCAATCTCAATCTCAAAAATATTTTAACATGAATCATTAGAAAAAAAACATGGCCCTATGAAGGTTTAAATATATATATATTTTTATTTCCATAGGGTATGTTATATCAATTGCCAATTCAAGTAATAGGTGACCATTTTTGTTTCACATCAAATTCTTGTTTACCAATCAATATGCATGTCATTGTAAAAAAAATTAACAAATAAATAGAAAATGTTAAGTTTCGAAATAAATAATGTAATGGATGAATGAATGAATGAAGAACAATTTAATCAATCAATTTATGAATGAAATAATGAATGAATCAATCAATTTATGAATGAAACAATGAATAAATCAATCAACGAATTCATTGATCAATAAACCAACAAACAAAGGCACTACTTACAGAATTTTCTGCTTCCTAATTGTCTTTCCTTCGTCCAAATATCTCTGATGAGTACCCTTCCCCCCCCCCCCCCAGGTCATTTAATCTTTCACTGAAAGGAAACATTCCTCCACCATCCTTATCCAGTTACAGAGCTTGTTTCTCTCCAACCGAAGACTTCCTGCTCAGCGAAGATAAACTATACATCCCCTCAACTCCTTTACCCCTTCCCTTCCAACCAAGGCTAACAAGTAGAGACGTACTTTCTCATAATTCATCTTCTTGAGTTTTAAAGGAAGTAACAAGAGCGTAACTATGTAAACTGGAAGTGTTCACTTACTAATTAGGCATTTGTGTGACGTCTGTTCCTGAAAACTATAAAATAGCATTTTTCAACAACAACAACAACAAAAAAATGATGGGTCACAGCAAAGAACGATCAGAGTCCAAATTCTTTGATATTGAGGTTTTCCAGCCATCTTCTAGATTATAACAGATAGTTTAACCATACGGAATCTTTTGGCAAATAAATATCATAGTACGTTAGATTTTTGAGCAGCCATTTATTTCAGCCCTGATACAAGCCCTGAGACTTGAAACTTAAAATCAGCTTTTCTGGAGAATTGAGGAAAGCGGACTCTAATCGTTTTTTGCCGTAGCCCCCTTCAAATGCCTTAGAATAACTATGAAAATCTTCTGGTTAGACACAATTGCAAACCAAGTACTCTTACAGAAATTAAAATTAAGACCAATAGATGAGGAAATAAAAACTAGAAGAAGGTGCCAAATTGGTCATATCTTGAGAATGAGAGGTGATGAAATCCTAAAGTTGCCCTCACTTGGGCACCAGAGGGAAGACGTCGACGTAGACGTCCTAAGTCAATGCTGAGAAGGTTGTTGGAGAGTGAGAGAGATAGAACCGGATGGGCGAGCTGGAGAGAAGCAGGAGTTGCGGCTGGGGAGGACAGGAGAGCTAGAACTGAAGGCCTTATGTGCCCCTGGGTACGTCAAGAAACGATGATGAAGATTAAAAAAAATTAAATTAATTTACACTCATGTTTTCCTCTGAGCAATTGGTCCCTATATAGCATCAAAAGAATTCATCATTTTAAAGTGACTAGGTCTTGCTTTTGTAATTATTTTATTATCGGTTCAGCTGAAGTATAGGACCCTTTTAGTGACCTTCTTTGTGACTGTAATATAGCACTATAGCAAATAAATTCGTTGATAGGATGTCACGCCTAAGTCGTAACACCATTTTTTTTTTTTTTAATTTTAGGATTTGCGTGGATTTCTGTTTACAGTTCGATCAAGAAGTCTAAAGGTATTATACTGTTTATATTTTTGAAAATAAGCTTACATTTTAAAACTCATATATAAAGAATCGTATGGTTATGAGATAATCGAATCCAAAGAATCGTATGGATCAATGGGAATGAAAATGTCCTATACATAATATGTTCCATAATTACTTTGGGAGCAGCAAATAGTGTGACGTTTCACGACTTCATGGTTGCTAAGTGAACCTAAACAACCATTACTCAAATAAAAATTCATGCCGTTTTCGAAAAAGTTTTTTATTATAAAATATTTACTATATAACTATGTTTTAAGTACTGTGCTTCATATATATTCACTTGATTCGAGTATTATTATTTTTTACCTTTCCTTATTAAACAATTTCTTTTTTAAATTTTTGGATTTGTTCTATGGTCACATTTTTACATATATGATTCCATGAACGCGATACTTTTATGACAAAATGGCACCAATGAAAATGATCAAACGAAAACAACCTTTAAAGGGAAATTCCAGTGTTGTAATACCAGAGGAAGTTTAGAAAGGTTATGAGGAAACTTGAACTGTTATTGTCCAACCTTGTTCTCTTCAGATATCTCTTAACCACAAGATATCACAACCTGCCAACAATGCAGGAAATAAGCGCAATATCAGAGACTTTCTATTATTATTTGGAGGGGAAGATTTGCTATCGCCAGTGGCAACGGTTCGATGAGTGATAAATTTTGCGGAAAAGTTACAGTTAGTATTTGGTCGATTTCTGTTTTGTAGGAATTGTTCTTTGTTCACCTTCTTTGGAGATATTGAAGACATATCAACGAAAAAATTCCTGGAGATTGATATCGCATGAAATGTAACCCGAAGGTGCAGCAACTAAAATGATGATTTGATTCCAAGTTTCACACATCTTCTTTATAAAATTAATACTATATATTCTTAATCGCTAGTTCTGTAGAAAATGTTTTAGAGCAGCAAATAATGCATTTTCAAAACTATATTTAGTGGAACTTTACCAAAGATACCTATCAACTAAAAATAAAGTATATGTCGTATTGCTATCTATTTTAAATAATAATACAGTTATTATTTAAAACTATTATAACTCACATTGTTATAATTCTGTATCTTATAGGTTAAATACAGTATCTAAATTTTTATTAATTTTAAAGTTACTTTCACCTTAAGAAAAGTATTTTCAATTTTGGTTAAGTCTTATTGTAGGGTGTCGGATGGGGACTTTTCAAAAAAGTCGTCAAAATTGAATATGACGTCAAAAAGCTGTCTCTAAATTCAAAATGGCGTTAAAATGCTTGTGTTGTCAAATCCAAACGGTTTCCGCCATCTATCCGACAACTTGTGGTAAATCTTAACCTCAATTTTTTTACTTAGCAATGCTGCTATGTCTGTTTACCAAACGTTAATTCTAAACTGGCGGGAGAAATTTGTCGTTAGAAACTGTTTCAATGTTTTAAATAACTGTTGTTCTGTAAATGCTATTTCTACTTTTTTACAATGTATATCTACTGATCTTTAGCAGTAACTTCTAAAGAGCTCATAAGCAGTATTTGCCAAGTAAAGAGATGAATCCTAATTAAATTTCTTCCATACTATACCTTATCTGTTACTGTATAACATGTTGCCTTTAGTTACTAATTGACTCGAATTCGTTTAGGGGAAAGTTGATATTGCAGATCTTTATGGTGTTTGTTCATCTTTCATTAGAAAATAATGCACTATCCAGATGTTGCAAATAAATATCAGCGTTAACATTTCCGTAGTAAGGACATGAATTTGGTAGTGATGTGTACCTCGTAAGCCTCTATTGTATAGTGTAGCTTATATGCTGCGCAACTTCTCGAAAAGAAACTAAACAAACAAAAAATTTGTTAACACATGATGTTGCATATAAGTTATACAGCCGTTTTAATAAATCATTTAACTAAATAGACACTTACGATTTTGTATATATTTTTCGGCGGTCCAGAAAACAAAAAATAAATATTTAATTAAAAAAGAAAAATCCTACATTAGAGGGGTACAGAACGCAAAACACATATAAAATAATCAATTAATTAAAAGAATAAATAAATAAATAAATAAATAAATAAATAAATAAATAAATAAATAAATAAATAAATAAATAAATAAATAAATAAATAAATAAATAAATAAATAAATAAATAAATAAATAAATAAATAAATAAATAAATAAATAAATAAATAAATAAATAAATAAATAAATAAATAAATAAATAAATAAATAAATAAATAAATAAATAAATAAATAAATAAATAAATAAATAAATAAATAAATAAATAAATAAATAAAAGACTCTTTGCCTTGCAGAAATGTTTATTGCTTTTCCAGTTTGAACGATTGTCGTGTTCTCATAATAGTATTGAATTATACTTCTGGTCAAAAAACCTTTTTTTCTTTACTCTATTGCTATTCTTCCTATTTGGGAGTTTCAGAAAATGCACAAACAACCCCAAATGTGTCATTTAGCATTTTTGCCAAGCTTAATGTAAAATCAATACTTTTACACCTTAAGAAAAGTCTTTTACATCTTTCCATTCAGACATGTTACTCTGTTCATTCATCAAAAGTAATTCTATTCAAATATGGAGGGAAAAGTTTGTCGATAATAACTGTCTCAATGTTTTGAAACCTTCTTTAAGGAAGATGATTAAGACAGATATATGTTCATTTTCGAAAGCAAATGAAAGGGACGTTTCTTTTATTTCAATAACATGCCATCTTTTGTTGTGATGAATGTTTTAAGAATTAAATATCTGTTTAGAGAATGGATTATACACTGAAGAACTACGGAATTAGGAACTGACAGCACTTGGAATATTTCGTAATGCTGCTCTATTTTTTTCTGCATATGTAAATGTGATGGTTTCTAAACTGCAGCTGTTCAGATCCATCTCTAACTTGTTTGATTTTGCACTCACTAGTTAAGATACTGTAATGTACACATAATGTAATTCATCACTTAATGGGACTCACTACTTTTAAAATAAAAAATAAAATTGATTTTGGGATTTTTATTTCATGTTATTTGATGTTTTTTTACTTTACATTGATCTATTACTTTAGTTTCTACCCAAATTATAAGTAAGTTATATTTGTTTTAAAAAAGCAAACTATTAATTATTAACTATGTAAGACTTTTACTTTTAACTTTGATTTTCTCCAAGCGCGATAATTTAAATTTCATTGTATCTTTTATAACTAGCTAGTGGAGATATACCATTAATTATTTATTATAACATTGGTTTACATAATCTAAAGATAAAAACTGAGCTAAAAATTGTGTATTTTCATAATTATTTTTAAAATACCAAATCTTTGTAAAAAAAGAAATTTCTTAAGTAAAATTGAAGGATTGATTAAAATTTAACCAAAAAAACTTAATGATACGTTTTAATCAAAATTTAACCTCAGTATAACATTTTACTGTGGTATAAGATCTGTTAAAACTGTATAAAAAGTTCAAACTTATTTGTAAAGAACTTTTCTAGAAAAGTACATCAAAAATAGGCAATTTAACATTATGGGTACAGTGGGTACTGAGCCCGCTTCAGTTACACCCACTCGCCGGAGTTGGTACCCATAAATTTATAAAATAATCGATTTTGAATATATTATTGTTTATCAAAATTTAAATGCTCCCCTTTGAAACGATACCTTATTTGTAATGATACCTCAACTAGAAGTATATTTAATAATTTTTGAAGACAAGATTGGTAGCTATATTAGTGTGTTTTTTAAATGCGTTTTTCACAAAACTACATTTTTTATTATTCATGTACCTTTTTCTCAGATACTGCGCTAATTATCCTTCTGAAATTTTTACCACATATTCTTTTAATGCATCTGTATGCACTGAAGTGAGATTTTGTTGCTATTTTAAAATTATTTTTGGTTTGAACTTTTTTTGTCAAAAAAAAACTTGTGATTTTTAGCAAATTTGAGCCATTTTCACAAAAATTTATTAAAAAAAAAGTAAATGAATAATAATCAAAAGCTAATTCTGTAGAATAACAAATATCTGCTAAATTCACTGAAAAAAAGTTAGGGTTCTATGTCAAAGGTAAGAAAAAGGTACATGAAATATGACAAATTAACATTATCAGTAAAGAGGGTACCAACTCCCCTTAATTAATAACCAACTGAGAGAAATGTGGTGCATTATAGACAATAACTAACAATTAAAAAAATAATGAATTTTTTAAATAAGAAAACCTAGAAAATATTTTTAGGTTATATTCAAAACCTATTAAGAAGAGACGAACCTTCATTCAAAAGAGCAACTATATTCCAAAACATTAAAAAAGAAAACATGTAAAAAAAGAATAAATTATTGTAAATAATATTAAAATGTATACGAAAAAGTTATAAACACTGAATATGTATTTCATTTTAAGTTTCTGTAATTGTGTAATTGTGTATTATATAATTGTGTATTATATATATATATATATTCATCATTCGTCACTATACATCATTCGTCACTATGATAATTTCAATTATAAGGATCACCTACTTTAATACTCAATTGTGATTTTTGAATAACTCAATGAATTTTAGTTCTACTGTATTAGTTTCAAATAACGTAATTGTAATTAAAAATTACAATTTTGTTGAGATGGAATAATTTAAATCAAGCTTAAATATTAGGTGTAGTCAAATATTTTGTTTTATTTTTACTTTTAACATATCTTACATAAATTTAAACTTTGTGGGAGGATGTCTCTAGTATACATTAATTGGTAAAATAGTTTACATATGCTTATATAGTAATTTTTCTTTCTCAATTAATTTGAATTCACTTTAAGAATTAAAACCAAAAAACTGAAATATTTGATGCTAAGAAATTTTCATATACGTGCCCATAATTTTAACACTTTGAGAAAATCCTTCACCTCATTATTTTAGTTCTTTTTACTTCACTTTAATAATTAGGAAATAAAGAACTGAAAAAGTTTGTTTGTTATTAAAAAGTTTTCATACGAGTGAATATAAAAGACTCATTGAAGAAAATATTTCTAGAAATACTCATTTATGATAAATATTTCACCTAAAAAACCCTTAAAAAATAAGCTTTTATAACTTGATATTACAAAGCACAATAATAATTCAAAATTTATTTCAAAAAGTAAGGTAATATAAAAGTAAGTTACAAAAAATATTAAATTAATGTTTCAGTAAGATTAAAATAATTCACATACATTATATATTTTAGCCTTAAAAAGTGAAGTTTATTCAAACGAAATTTACTGCTTAGATTACCTAAACACATTTTATATAATATTCATAATTATTCCACTACTTTCTCCATAATTTAATAATCCATATAAAATCCTTCTGAATAACTTTTTAAAAAAAGATATATTTTGCTTTTCAAAAATCCATAAAAGTTGCTAATGGCCAACGAACTAAAAGTCTGCTTAAAAACTCATCGGGGAAAAAAAAAGAAAAATTCATCGTAATCACGTTTAAATTTACAGAACTGAAGACGCTTTTAACTTATAGCGAAACTGATAAAATAAAATGCAAAATCTTCTTTCTATTAACAGGGAAAACATTAAATTAAGAAGTATTAAATATTTAATAAATACCAAGAGAGTTAATCAATGTATATTTTATCAAATAACGAACATATTTTTCTCTCACGTATTGAAGTATTACATAGATATTTTACAATTAAGGCTATTAAAGTTAACTAAAAGAAAAATATACTGGATTCACTTAGTAATAAGATTTAGTAATAAATACAAACCTTTAACTATTTTTATTCTGAATTAAAAATTTGTCGCTAACTTTAACACTTAAACCATTCCGATATGCCATATTAGTAATCAACCTAAAACAGCGCAAGATAAACAACTGTTATCCTGAATAATATTATTTATTGTTAAAAGCATGTGATATTCTACACATTGATTAGTGTATTATTTGTCAATTTTAACAAATATTTACTGATTGAAGTGATTTTCTGCGAAATGGTGATGGTTTTCATTCGTCATATATAACTCTTAATGTAAATATAGTTATGAATGTTTTTTCTCAGAGGAATGAAGACACTCGATTACAAAAGTAGCTCCTTTTTTTTTTTTTGACAAAGAAATTACAATTCTTTAAATAACAGCACAAAATACATTCAGGCTCAAACCAGAGCTTCCAGTCGTCCCGATTTAACAGCAGAGTAAACACAAGCTTCCTGTCGTTCGGAAAAAACCCAGAGCTCCATCCACAACAGCTCAATTCCAAAACATCCACAAACGGAACTGGACTAGACTGACCCTGATTGATTCTCACGCGAGCCTTTTATAGGTTAGCATCATTCTATGAAATTCTAGAAATGTCCAGATAAACCTAACCGTTGTAGCTACTTTAAAGCTTGTAGTTCCGATACTATTTACAATTTTTTCATTTATAAAAAGCTATATTTAAAAGCAATTGCAGAACTGAAATAGAATGATAATTTACCAAATATTTACATTATGTACAATTGTTTGTGAATGCTTGTTCGTAAGAGTATTCTAGTGTTGTGCAATCAGCTATTTATACATGCGTAAATAAGCTATTGTTTCATAAACGTTAACACAACGTATGTTTCATGTACAATAAGTACACTGTCGAATTATAATATTATACGAACAGCCTATTCCAGCCAAAACGCGTTCAATTACGGAAATCCATGACCGACTGAATCTCATTCATTCGTATTAAATTGGCGATATTGCTTCATTTTAGGTGTTCAGAGAAACGTGAACAGAGAGAGATTATAGTAGATTACAAAACTGTTCGACTAGTCTGACTTTAATTTAATTCCAGGGTGAATACTTCCATATAAACAGGTGATGCAAATAATAAATTGTTAAAGAGAAAGTCCTAGTAAGGACCATTCCCTATACTCGTCATGTTACTATCTTCTGGCCCAGTGCATTTGGAAACTACTTTGTTTAAAACCATAAAATTTGACGAGTTGGTAAAAAAATATCACTTAATGAAAATTATATAAATTGTTTTCATTTAATGTCCATCTATTATAAATGAAAATTAAAATAGAAAAAAAGTCAAAACCAGGTGGACCCACTGCATATGCATTGACGTAAGGATTTCAAACACAAAATAAAATATAATAAAAGCTATTTTCGAGTTTTTAATTTATGTCATTTCATAAAGTGATGATTTTCGTACCCATTCACTAAATTTCAAGGTTTTATAAGAAAGTAGTTTCTAAATGAACTGGGATAGAAGATTTTAACATAGCGAGTATAGGGAATGTTATTTAGTTGGACTTGCTCTTAAGATAAAAGAAACCTAAGAATATGTAGACCTTATGAGAGTAATTCCAATTTTATTGATTGCACAATAAATGAACATTTAAAGTCAGTATTACAAAAAATTAACAAATATATATTCATATTAACTAATAGGTGAATAAATAAACTAAAGTAGGTTTTTATAAGTCCAATAATTTTTATTACGCTATTTCAAAAAACCATGTCACTAATCTAATTCAAAGGAATTTCAAATCTTTTACGCATTTCATTAAGGAGCATTGGAGGATTAGTTTTATTTTTAGAGCATATAAAAGTTTTTAAAATTGACATCTGGGACAATAAAATGGAATTCAATTGCTAAGTGTACAATTATAATGCAAGATAAGATAAAAAGTAATAAAATTGTGTAAGCACATCGGTTAACTTATAAATTTGTAATATTACTTTATCATATTTTAAATAGTTTTAAAGCACTGCATTACTTCCCGTTTCAATCCTTTTAGTTTATTTGAAATAAGTTTTAAACGTCAAATATTTTGTCAAGAACTTGCTCTGCTTTTCTAAATGTTTTTTTTTTTTTTTTTTTTTTTTTAATTTTTTTTTTTACTATTTGATGTTTTGAAATGTATATAATAAAAAATTATAAACTTTTCCTAAACAAATAATTATTTTTTGTCACTTATCAACTTAGAATCATTTTATCATTTTTTCCCCTTCCTATTATTTTTTATTGTTTTCTTTCTATTACTATTTCTTTCCTTTTAACAAATACTTATTACTAAAAATGAAAATTCTTCTATTATTTAAGTTGAATGGTTTTTCTTAATAAAGTCAATTGATAAATATTGCTTACTAATTTCCCACCACTTTATCATTCGATGGTTACTAATTTTCTTCGAGTATAAAGACTATATAAACTCTATCCACACAGCATGTATTACATTAACGATTAAAACTATTTTACACCCTTCATATTGATTCATAGATAACTTTTTAAAACTTTATGATTTATATATTAACTTTTATCTTATACGTGTACCGAAAAAAAGATCACGTATATTGAAATGTTCAAAACACACACATATTTCACCAAACTTCTTTTTCACAGCCCCCAAAAGAACTTTCACACATTTTTGCAAATTTATATGTTTCATAACTCAGCTCAGTGTGTAAACTCATACTTCTCTAGAGTCTCTAATTCCCTTTACGGGCATTAGGCGGCTGTTTTCTGTTGTTAGGCACGCGCTTGCACTATACAACCGATATTGTCAAAAGTAAAGTCGCCAACAACAATGTCTGTCCACAAATCTCTGCTGGAAACGTGATCCTTTGTAAGGGGATCGGCGACGGAAACTATAACCACTCCTTCGACACTCAACGGAAGAAGAGGATCGTATATTTGGAGAATATTGTGTTCAAAATAGGTCACATCCTATTTCGAAAAATTATTAAGTAGTAGAAAAACTTGGTACTCTGATCCGTTAAACGGATATCAAAAGCAGCCAAGTCTGAAAGTTGGCGCAGTTATTGTCAAGCTTAAATGTTTATGCATCAATAATATTTCAACCACGTGGACTTTAATTTTTATTACATTTTATTCGACTATTTAAATACATTTATCACGGTTTCTTATCGGTGTACTATAAATGATCGGAAAGTTATTAGTTTGAATGTGTTATCACTGCAGTATGGCGATTTTTATCTGGTACGCGTCAAAAAGAAAAGCTTTAAATAATCTTTGTTGTGTCATAACTATTAAACTAAATACAAAATAAAGCAAATCTATTTTTTTTTATCGAATGCACTACTTTCATTATCCTATATAACAAACTGAGAAATTGAAAATAAACATAATTTAACCTGGTAAAATGTGTCTTAAATTATTTTTGACTGTTGATATATTTTTATACAAAGCTAGCTGACCAAGTGTGTAAAACAAAACATAATTCTTTAAAATAAAACGTAATTAATTGATCCGACCAGTTATGAGGGAAAACTCGTTATTTGATCGTTGCGAGGTAGAGACATATTTTGGTGGCAGATGGATAATGGTATTTTTTGACAATTGAAGTTACACTGAAACACAAAATTTGTTTTAAGTAAATTCTAATCGATTATTTTTTTTAATTATCACTATAAATTATAAAAATAAAATGTTACCCGTTTCTCAAAATAAGTACACGAAAGGGATTATCAGAGTTATTTTGGCAGAAAAATATTATCAATGTAATATGCAGTTCATTGGCTAATTAAAAAAAAAGTATTGCTATTTTTTAAAAACATATGATGGGTTTAGACCTAGCAATCGTCTTCGCATAAATTATTGAGATAGTAAATATATTGGCAAATCTCCTTTAATTCAGAGAAATAAATTAACTCAATTTTCCTACCACCACAAGGACCATGAACAGTAGAACTTTTATTCCATATATAAAAATCATACTAAATAAAATTATAAAAATTAAAAAATTATATTTGAATAAAAAACATAATCTAATACGCCAAGTAAGTTTTTTAAGTAGAAAATAGTATGGGAAACCATATGACACCATTTCCAATGCATATTTTTAAGATTGTAAATAATATTATATGAACTCAGATTATTTAATATGCCATTGCTACTTTTTTTATTTACAACATTTCTTTAATACAGTACACAATCCACGCATTAAAAGTTTAACTTAAAAAAAGCCAACATGTTGGCTCTGAGGTTAGCGCTCTAGCCACCCATGCCAAAGATACCGGATTCGAATATTGGGTGAGGCATTGACGTCCATTGTAGTTCGGAATCAATGTTAAGCTGTAGGTCCCGGCCTGATTAACTATCATTGTGCATAAAAATGGGTCGTTGAGCATACAAACCAACCAACTAACTTTAAAAAATATGTCAATAATTCAAAGAGAAGTATGAAGCATAGTGGATTACTTTAAAAAAAATTTCAACACTACTCTCCTTCCGGTACACTCCAATTTAACTATAGCTATATTAAGTATAAAATTGACTGATCTATCTTATCTGCTTTTGCAAACAGTCTTGTAATGCCCTTTTTTATCAGCAAAGGTTCGTTACAAAAAATTGAAATAAGGAAACAAATGAAACATTAATGACTTGATACATGAACTCAAATTGAAATTTGATAAAAAAAAAAAAAAGTTAATACATCAACAGATTTTTATAAATACCAATCTTCTGAGGGTCACGGGCGTATATATCCGTCATTTGATCCCCAGTTTTTCCAGCAATACACAACCTTTTTAAATTCATAAATAAAATGTAAAATAAAATATTTTTTAAATCTTTTTATTAGGATGATAGTTTAAAACCTACTTAAAAAAAAAAAATTAAAAATAATTTAAAAGAATTATATATTTGGATCAGAAATAAAATTAAAAAATTATTGCAGGGAAAACAACTGTATAATTTCGCCCATTCCCTTGACGCTCAGAGGGTTAAAAGAAAAAAGACATAAGACAACGCTCACAACACATAGAATAGCATATGAATGAAAGTTAACTTAGGCGGGATATTTCAATGTCATTTGATTGCTGCTAAGTGGCGGGGGAAGGGAGTCCCCTCTTTTTATGCCTCCCTCCCTCTATATAAAACCTTTCACTTAAGTTAAATAATCAACAAAATGTGCGATATTTCATTATAATTATAATGTTTATGAGCTACTGTTCAAATTTATGCAAATCACTCTAATTACTATACTTGTAGAACAGATGCCAGTTTTCGTTTTCTACCCAGTCCCTTTAATACTTTGATAGCTCTTTCAACAACGTGACGGCATTTACAATGTGTCTACTAGTAAGGACTACGCTGTGTTTTCATTGCAAAAATAAATCACACAAGCCTAAAATCTCCGAGGAATGCAATGAAAATACACAGATATATATCCAACTCGTATATTATTATTTTTTTTATCATTTTCACTGATATTTTTCTTGTAGGAAATCGTTCGTGGAAATATTTTCAGAATCAGAGAGTCGTTTTGGAATGAATGTAAACTACCATAAATAGTAAACCTCATAGAAAAATATATAGAAAAAAAAATCAACATATGTTTTTTTAAGTGATTAAGACCTGAAACTGAAAAATTTAATAAGATTTAAATACATATTGAAAATATCTCTTTTAAATGGTAGAAAGTAATAAGTACAACAAGTAATCTCAACTCTACAGTTGCGTTAATAAAATGTATTTAATAAGATGTAATCAAATATCTACAGTTGCATTATTCAGATGTATTTTTATCAATAATAAATTGTTATAGAAATTAAAGACATTTTTTACATGATATTTCATATGCATAAAAAAGTTGCTTTTAAAATCACCTGATTATAATTTTATAGTCACCAAAACTTTAAGGAACTATCCCTTTTTAGTTTTTTTATGTGCATTTTCATCAATATGATAAAAAATAAAGAATGACATTTTTATACATTTCGAAATAGTTTTATGTATGATATTATTTTAACATTTACTGCTTACTAATTTAGTTGATTAGCAAAATTTAAGAATTGAGGTATTACATTATTTTTTTCTAAGAAATAATTTTAAAAAAAAAATTTAAATTTTACATTTTAAAATAATTTTATGCATGATTTTATTTAAACTTTAACTGCTAACTAAATTTGGTTGATGAACAAATGTTAAGAATTGAGGTTATACATGGTTTTTCTCTGATTGCAAATCTTTCGATGTTACAAACTATATACACAATCATCACCTCCCATTTATCACTCTAGTCTGCCGTAGCACAGACCCCACGATTCGCTCTGCAACACAGGCCACGTGACGATTACAAATAACTGACTTCTGTGTGCATTGCGGAGTGGGCTCTCCGTTAATCTCGTTCGAAATACGAGCTTCTGCACTTCTGCAATTAAATGATAGTGTGATCTAATGTGGACAAATGGTATGGATGTGGAGTCTGCGAGTATCCGGATTAATGGTTGAGTGGGGTGGTATTGCGAGAATTTGACTGTTTGAGAACATTTCTAGTTGTTATTATTACTTAAAATGGGTTAATGCGAGGCTGAGTTTTCTTGATTGTGATATCCTTTCAAATAAGAAGACGAGTCGGAATTTAATTTAAAAAGCGACATTCTACCCTAAAATTTGTATAATTATAGTTAAGCTATAAATATAGTTTGGAATGCTGAATTGAATGTTTATGCTGGACGATAGAATGATCTTCTTAAGAAATGAAAACTTTAAATCAATTTTTCTTACTGTTTGTTTTTGTTGATATTAGGTTTTTTGAAACGCTAAGGCATTTAGTAATTAATGGAGAAAGTTTAAATTTTTAGTGTAGGTTGTAAAATAGGTATATTTTATAAATTAACATTCTTATTAGCAAAATATGATGTAGTTTTAATTTTTGTTAACACTAAAGTAAAATTATTGAAAATTTATAGAATTTGTGTGTGTTATAATCAATAAAAATTTATATTATATTGAATTACTACGAGTATTCCATATTTTAATGCCAATTCTTTTATAATATAAATTCAAGAATGCGTTAGAAAAAACAATGGGAAAAGTTAAATTATTTAGAAAACCGTAGCATTTTTAAAAAAAATTGTAAAAAAAAAATTAAAATTGTTAATTAAAAAAAAAAAAATTGCAATATTCTCCTTTCATATAAATTCGAATAACTGACTCCTATTATTTTATTTAAAAATACAATAATGATAAAAAAAAAAAAAAGTTTCGATGGGTGAGGGTCCCCTTTAAATATATTTATTCTTATTTCTAGATGAGTATAATTTTATTTAAAGTTACTGCTGTTTCAATTTCAGACTTAAAGTATGCAAGTCTATACATGAATACGTTGCTGTTTAAAAGTACAAAACGGGTTATTAAATTAAATTATTAGTTATTATTAATACTAACCTCTAACCTCTACAAATGTGATAAATATAACATATTAAATGCATTTAATAATACATTTTAATAATTGCCAATGGTTTGGTCATTGTGATTTACTAAGAATAATTTATTGAAACTAATAAAATTCTTATGTAATTCAAAAGCGAATGCTTGTAATTACGTAAATTAATAATTTAGTTAGAAATAAAATGTGTAATGATTTATTTTTAATTTAATAATAATCACTGCTTTTTATTAAATACTATCGTTATTCATTACATCAAACAAATTACATTGCAAACAATAACCTTAAGGAAAAAAATCAATTATTCATACCATTTAACACATAAAATCAATTTAATATATACTTATTCATTAAATGAAATAAATTACATTCCACCCAAACATCTTAAGACGACGGTAAAAATTGCTAGGAAATTACATTACGTATGGAATAGTCTTGCACTTTAACTAAACCGAATTGAAAACTATTGCAAAGACTAAACTTCTTTGAAAATTATTAATAAGAACCAATTCATGTGATAAATACTCATAAATTACCTACTCTAACCGGTTTAATTCATTAGGAACAATTTATTAGTGAAAATTATTCACATATATTTAAATAGACAGTAGTTTTTATATTTTTTATAATAAGTAAAAGCATTTATATGAAATTTCTAAATAAAATAAAATACCTATTTTCAGATATTTAGGCAATATTTCAATACAATAATTTTATTTATATTTCACATTATTCTTATAACAAACCATATACACCAATGTATACAACAACATAATCGCTTTTTACAAAACATAATCAAAATGCAACATCTTTAAAACAATCGAACCGTCAATAACATGTCCAAAAGCACATCAACAATATCCTGGTTAGATACCTATTTCGAACTCTCGCCCACAAATAATCGAAAACCTAATATCCTGGTTTGTTGTCCATATTCTTTTCTTTATCTGTAGATAGTACTTTGTGGTTGGAGAAGAAGTTTGATGACGTAATGTGTGGAGTTGAGTTGAGGAGGCGATTTTTATCGTCGCTGACCAGCAGCATTCAATGGAGCGAAAGAAGAGTTTTATCAATACTCTTGATGACAACAACAATAATGTTTCTTTTTCGGATTTCTGCTGAAGGCTATCTTTTGCAGTGATTATTTGATGAAAATCTTTGTTACTCTATATTTCTTTAATTTCCTTGAGAAATATTCGACGTAAGTATTGTGTAAAATAATACAACCCATAAAAACAAAGTTTGTATTTTAAATCCTTTTTATGTGTTGCCAATTTTTATATTCATTAATACAGCTCCGATTCTGTAAACAGCGTGTGTTTTGTGTTTGCATCTAATTTTAAGTATCAAAAACATTTCTATCAGCAAAATGTATACGTTTTAAAATTTAAAAATGAACGTGAATTTATACACACGCATCTAAACATCTTTTATTTATTTATTTATTTATTTATTTATTTATTTATTTATTTATTTATTTATTTATTTATTTATTTATTTATTTATTTATTTATTTATTTATTTATTTATTTATTTATTTATTTATTTATTTATTTATTTATTTATTTATTTATTTATTTATTTATTTATTTATTTATTTATTTATTTGTTTATTTTAAAAAATTGGCTACTGGAAAGAGTTTCTTCAATGGTCGGTTAAATGCTATTTTAGAGCGATTTGATGACGGCAAGTTGGTTTATTAGTCTTCCGTAAAAGTGACCTTTTAATTTCAGCAAGGGCGTTAATTATACCTCCACAGATTTGCCAGCCATCGACATATACAGTCACCCCCCCCCCCCACACACGCACACAATCGAAGTTAATATAAAGGATTTAAAAAGAATGCAAATGATTTTTGAAAAAGCAAATATTTTGGCATAGTGTAATTACATATTCTAAGCCAAATACGATAATAATAATAATAATGATCATGATAATAATAATAATAATAATAATAATAATAATAATAATAATAATAATAATAATAATAATAATAATAATAATAATAATAATAATAATAATAATAATAATAATAATAATAATAATAATGTTGGATTCAAAATAACTTAAAAATCTAAATCCTTCTGACTCGAATCACTTTCCAAAACATTTGATAAACTAAAGATCTTGACAGGACACTTATTAAACAGAAGAACAAAGTCTGTTATCATATGACAGAAAATCTTTACTTTTAAACTTTTTAGAACGTCATATTTTTACAAACCAAAAAACAGAATTCTAAATATTAATCGTTTGCTTGTTGCCATACTTGACGAGTAATTAAAACTTAAACAGAATTAAATTGTCCACATTAAATAATTCTTTAAGAATAGAGTTTATTCATATGACGTCATTGTGTTCGCAACATCCTCCCATCTTGAGTTGTCAAGAGAACACAACTCAACCTTTCTTTATCTAAAGATTCAGTCTCTCAGGAATTTTTATAGTTCGTCCATATTTTGTTTTCACAGGCCTGACATCACTCTTCTGAACTGTCTTTGGTACGCTAGGGTTTGATCATTGTCTGAAATCTCTTGTGGGAATCAGTATGACATTACTGTTGAAAAGTGGATCGGATGCAGTCACTTCTAAAGGATATAGGCGCTGAATTGGTCTAAGGCATTCCCCTCGTGCCGTTCTCAGTTTTACTAGTCTAACGATACCTTCTTTACTTGGAAGAAGTTCAACAACTTTTGCTAGAGGCCAATTCATTCGCTTGATTTTGTCGTTCCCTATTAGCACTATATCTCCAACAGCTACAGAAGATCTTTTTTTGTTTCCTGGCCTTTGAATTAGAGCACCCAGGTACTCAGATCTAAAACGATTTCTCAGAGCTTTCTGCAAACTAAACCTATGTTTTAGTCTCTTGTTCAGGTTCGTATGATCTACTTTATCACAATCTGGAACACGGGATTCTGTTATGTCTTGTAAGAACATTGACGGGCTGAGTGGAATTAATTCAGAATCACACTCTGAAACATATGTGAGTGGTCTGGAGTTAATGACGGATTCAGTGTCGCATAAGACGGTAAGCATCTCTTCATATGTCAAACATGCTTTACCTAAGACTCTCTTCAACAAGTCTTTGATGATTCTTATCAATCTCTCCCACCATCCACCCCACCAAGAGGCGGTTGGTGGGTTAAACTTCCATTCAATCCGGTTGACAGTTCCAACTTCTATAATTCGATTCCAATCCAACGCTTTAAAAAGATTAAAAGCTCCTACAAAATTCGTGCCATTGTCGCAATGAATTACAGCACATCTGCCACGTCTTGCAATAAATCTGCGTAGAGCCAACAAGAACACTTCAGTTGAGACAGCAGTAATAAGTTCGAGATGCACTGCTCTATAGATTGCGCATGTAAAGAGGCAAATCCATGCTTTTTGACCACTTTTAAGCAGCACCGGACCAGCTAAGTCTATTCCGATGATTTCAAAAACTGCGGCCTCCCGTACACGATTATAAGGTAAAGGAGCTGTTGTAGTGTCCAAACTTTTCTCCGAATGTCTTTTACAAACTACGCATTTGGAAATAACTGATCTAATGGCTCTTCTACCACCCAAAATCCAAAAATGCTCTCGAATTAAGTTCAATAAAATCTGAGTGCCAGCATGTGAATTTCTTACATGGTATGAAAAAATTATTCTTTTAACAACTTCGTGATTAGAAGGCAGAACAGCTGATTTCTTGAAGTCTTCACTGTCTTCACTGTAAATGATTTTAGTTTTCACTCTTATTATGTTTGCCTCATCTTTGTAGGTTTCCAAGGTCTTTAATTTTTCATCCTTTTCCCCATTAAAAGCCTCGTTTTGGATCATCCATATTATCTTTTCCTCGGCTTCGATGTATTCTTGTGTATCTAGATTTCCGGACTTCTGAAAATCCTTTCCTAGTTTGCAATTTTGTAAAAATCTTAGAATCCATCCTATTAACCGTACTACTTGAATATAGTTAGAAAAGTACTTGTAGTAAAAATCTTTTCCATTCTCTTTATCAGTCGCGACTAAACAGTTCATTTGTGAAGAAACAATATTTTTCTTTCGTTCTTTTGAAACTTCTTGCTCATTAGTGACAAATTCAGTTGTAGGCCAATCTTCTCTAGACTTGTATAGCCAGCTTGGACCTTCCCACCACTGGGAACGTAGTAAATAGGGAGCAGAACACCCTCTGCTTGGCAAGTCAGCCGGATTCAAAATTCCCGGTACATGTCTCCATGCTTCTTTGAATGTGAGACTTCTTATCTCTTGGACACGATTTTGGACGAAAACTCCCCAGGATTCATCTCTTTTAATCCAAGAAAGCACAGTCGTTGAATCTGTCCAAAAATATACTTCATCTGTTGGTAGCTCAGGCAATATATTCGACGCAAGACGTGAAGCTATAGTTGCACCTAGCAGCTCGAGTCGGGCAATGGTTGTTTCTTTCCTTCCAGTGGGTGATACTCTGCTTTTAGCTTGCAATAGTTGAACCTTTATCGTGTTTCCGCATTCAACTCGTATAAACACTGCCACAGCATATGCAAATTTACTGGCATCACAGAAAAAATGCAAGGAAAACGTTTCTCCAGCTTGACCAATCAATAAATGTCGTGGGATCTGTATGTCATCTAAATGATGGATATCCTTTATCCACTTCAAAAATTCGGTCTTGGTGTTAGCATCAACTTCATCCTCCCAGCTTAATTTCAATTTCCAAGTCTTCTGTAAAAGCAATTTTGGCATGAGAACAACTGGACAAGTGATTCCTAAAGGATCGAAAACTCTGTGAGCCGCTGAAAGAATTACTCTTTTTGTAACTTTTTCCAAGCAAAGTTCTTTCACATTTTCCGTATAAATGGACAAAGAATCAAGACGTCTATTCCATTTCAAGCCTAACACATTAGTAAAGAGTGCAAGATCAGAAGTAGCGTCTGTGTACTCCCACCCTCTAAGGTCGAATTTCCTTTCAGCCATTACATTGGTCTCTGTATCAATAAATAACTTCAGTTCCTCTTCCGTTTTAACACTTGTCACGCAATTATCAACGTAAAAGCTTTTCTTGAGTTGCTGAATTATGTTATGTGGATAGGCAGGACCTTCTTCATTGTCTCTTTTCAATACGGTATCCAAGTGGTGTTGGATAACAGCGCCCAACAGGAAGGGACTACTAGTGACGCCAAATACTACACGGCAGTGTCTAAAATATAGCAGCTCTCCATCCTTTCCTCTCCACAAAAAACGTACAAAATTTCTATCTCTTGGATAAAGACTGATTTGGAGGAATGCTTTACGTATGTCTGACACCACTCCGATTTTTTCCATTCGAAAACGTGTTAGTATATCAGGTATCAGTTCAACAAGATTTATTCCTTTTTCAAGGCATTCATTTAAACTCGGGGAGCCTTTCTGCTTAGCCGAAGCATCGAAGACGGGTCTGATCCTTGTAGTACTATTTTCTTTTACAACGTGCCTGTGAGGCAAGTAATGGCCAGAATCTTCAATTTCTTCCTTGGGTATTTCTTCGATTATTTCTTCTTTTTGCCATTTTTTAAATACCTTTCCATAGTCTTCGTAAAGATTTTCAGACTTTAGTTTTCTCACTGTTGAGTTAAGTCTTGATATGGCTAGATCAAAATTATCTTTTAATGGTGAGTGATCCTCTCTCCAAGGTAGATGAACCATGAAACGGTCATTTACTACAGAAACAGTCTTGAAGAAGTGTTGTTGGACGGCCGATTGCAACTCAAGTGCACTCTTTTTTTCTGATGGATCTACAATTCCCAAAGTATCTAGAGTCCACAGATCAGAGATACATGCCGATGTAGAAAGCATAGAAGTGGTAATTAAAGAAGATACATTAGAATCTCTTATTTTTCCAATGCAAGTCCACCCTAACTTCGTCTCTATTGCTGTTAGACCTGAAGATAGTTGCTTGCATTTTCCTATAAACAGCTTTCCCGCAACGTCGGCTCCAATCAAAACTTCAATAGGGCCATCACTGTCCACCATTTGTATTCCATAACTTTCTAGTTCTTTTGAATTAAACAAGGACTTTTCTATAGGAGGTATCGTTTGGCAGATAACTTCTTGCCCTAAAGCCTCGAAATTACAGTTATACGTTCCATTAATGTTAGATAAATATATTTGGAAAACGTCATGTTCACATGTCGATAAGCTTGTTCCACCAAATAAGGAATGGTTTAGATATTCCTTTCCTTTGGATTCATAGTTCATGTCCTTAGCAGTATCTTTCAGTATGTAAGATCTGTGAGAGGCAGTGTCTATAACGGCCCGAACTCTACGCTTTGTTCCGACTCCTCTAAGTAGAACGGTAAAGGTTTGCAGAATAACTTTTGGAGTAGTAGAAATGTTAGCTAGAGTTTCATCACTTTTAACCTCAATATAGTTTCCATTTTCCTCTTTTTCAGAATCTTCGGAATTTTCATTTGAGGTATATCTGCATAAAAGTGTGTTGTGTCTTCTATTACAAGTTATGCATTTCAGCTTAGCTTTGCAGCTCTTAATTCCATGACCATATCTTAAACAAAGATAACAACAGTTTGAACTTTTAACAGCTTCTTGTCTTTCTTCAAGGCTCAATTCTTTGGCTTTTTCACAAAACCAGGATTTGTGAGTTTTATTGCAAAATAAACATGTTATCTTATTTTTCTCAGATGAAGTTAAAAGTTCTGAAGCAGTAGAGGGTTTTATCACTGATCGAGATAGATTACTAGTTCCGGATTTTCTTTTTACGAAAGTATCATTTTTTACAGCAGGAATAAAACTTTGATGGGCAAGCAAAATTCTTTCTTCTGCATCCACTTCATCTTGAAGAAAAGAAATTATCAAATCTAAATCAGTTTTGGCATATCCTGATGTGCTATCTTCCGAAAGATCATCTTTTGATCTTCGATGAGAAGATCTAAAACGCTCCCATGCAAGCAAGGTTTCATCCGGTAAAGATGACTCCACTAACGGAAACAACATAGCAGCGTATTTATCTCTGGTTACGCCTAAACTTTCCAGTGCTCGAAGTTTTGTCTCTAACTCATCATAAAGTTTTCGAAGAGATCTTTTATTCAAATTCTGCTTCTGAAGAACTAACGATAGTAAATCACGAACATAAACTTGTATCAATAATTCTTCTTTTCCGTATCGAGCTTTCAATTGATTTAAAGCTTTATCGTAACTTGCACCTCCTGATGGAAAGCTATTTATTAACTCATAAGCTGAAGTACCTCTAATCATAGATTGTGATAAATAAGCAAATTTATCATGGCTATCCAAATTTGGATCTCTGTCAATTTTTTCGAACTGTCCCCAAAAACCCAACCAATTCTTAATATCACCGTTAAACGTAGGTAATCTAATTTTTGGGTAATTCATAAGAGCATTATGATTAGAAACTTCACTTACTTCAGAATCTGCTTTTATTGTGTTTTGAAGAACATCTAATTTATTTTCCAGAACACGCCAGCGATCTATGTAGAGTTCCGATTCATCCATTTCTTTATCAAGAAAATCTTCATTATCGTCTGCTTCAAATAAAGCTTCTCTTACTTGATTTTCTGCTAATAACATGGATCGAGCTTTGTCTTCTATTATCTTTAACTTTCTTATTTTCTCCTCACTGGATAATTCGTTTTCCATCGCATTGTATTCATTAACAGCAGTAGTAAATAATCTTCGATACTGTTTCCTTGCCGACTTTAACTTATCCATCGTAGGAGCCGATGATGCAGTCATCCTGTCGCGGACGCCATAAAATGTTGGATTCAAAATAACTTAAAAATCTAAATCCTTCTGACTCGAATCACTTTCCAAAACATTTGATAAACTAAAGATCTTGACAGGACACTTATTAAACAGAAGAACAAAGTCTGTTATCATATGACAGAAAATCTTTACTTTTAAACTTTTTAGAACAACATATTTTTTACAAACCGAAAAACAGAATTCTAAATATTAATCGTTTGCTTGTTGCCATACTTGACGAGTAATTAAAACTTAAACAGAATTAAATTGTTCACATTAAATAATTCTTTAAGAATAGAGCTTATTCATATGACGTCATTGTGTTCGCAACATCTAATAATAATAATAATAATAATAATAATAATAATAATAATAATAATAATAATAATAATAATAATAATAATAATAATAATAATAATAATAAAAATAATAATAATAATAATAATAATAATAATAATAATAATAATAATAATAATAATAATAATAATAATAATAATAATAATAATAATAATAATAATAATAATAATAATAATAATGAATTGAGCTTAACGCACTTTTGCCAACATTTTCCTAAGAACTAATATCAATATGATAAAGATAATTTTTTTTTTCATTGGAGTTTCATGCATAAAATAACATGAATCCCCTACGTCACACATCCTTCCAAAGAGATCCCTAAGAAGTCCTCAGTCATCCCCGGGACTCCGAATGACTTCCTAGGAACCTTTCTGGGAGGTTGAGTGCTATATGGGAAAAGATGAATTTTAATAACTCGAATTAAATGAATGAAAAATCGCTTCAGTTGCATGTGATCGCTTCAATGAATGTATTAATATTTCTAATAAATATATATTTACAAATATATATATCTTGTACATTCTTAACATTTATTCAAACAATCAATTGATTAACATCATTAAGTGCATCATCATCTGAATCTATTGACATTCTCAATGAATACATATATTACAAATACATAATTTTAGTATTTATTCAAACACATGATTGCTTGAGATCCTTAAGTACATAATTACATGAATCTATTCAGATTCCCAATGACGTATTCGCTAATAAACTCCTTCCAGTTAATCAATGGTCATCATCCAATCAGTCTTTTAATCAACAATCTGTTGATGAACAACAAAGAAGCAAAGAGCAATTGAATTAGCAGCTACCAGAAAACAACGAAAGGTTTAATTTTCTGTTGATGAAAGAACATTTGACATCCCCCTCCCTGTAGATCCGGATTCGTTGGTTCGTTAAGTCTTCCTTAACCATTTCCGTCGAGTCACTAAAGTTGGTCATTAATTATAACCCCAGAGTCCAACGTAAATGGACAGTGAGGTACCCCCAAAAGTCATTAACTCCCGTCAAATCTCGTTAAGAGAATTTTGTTTTCAGGTTTATTATTAAGATTGCCTTGCGTGTAAAGTATGGAAATTTAATTGTAGAAAAGCTGTATAATGTATTTTTATGAGATACGTGGTAAAGGTAATGATTTGTCATGTGATTAATGCCGAATGATCAAAACTCATTCAACTGATTAATAGTGCTACATTACATAAGTGTTTATTAATTAGTTGTAAGGCATTATCACATTGTTTAATATATACGTTATTATTAGGTTTAATGCTAATGACAGTTATGTTATAAAATGATCATTTTTACATGCAAATAATTTTTTTCATATTTTGCATATTTTAATCATTTAACTAAACCTATGCTCAAACCCTTTAAGAAAATAGGCACGTATCAAAATCATACAATTGCATTTGTTTTATTGTATTATTTTGATCACCGCACATACCTGGTCGTAATTTTGCAATTAACTTGGTGTGTGGAGCAACGTACAACTTTCAATTACATTAATACTGGTGGCACTGCATTTAAATTTGATATTGGCTAGTGTAATGTAAAATTTTCGTTTTTATATTTTTATTAATAATAAAAAAGGGCCAGTTTATTGATAGTTTTTACAATAATACTTATATTGGCCACAAAAAAAAATCAAATAGAATTCAGAAATTGGTGATATAATTTTTGATAGTTATTACATTAAGCATTCTTTTAATAAAATAAGAAACAGTCGTAGATGAGCGAAGCTCAAAGGAAGAGAACACTGCATTAAGACATTCGTTATTCAACTTTTTATACATCTATCGCATTTATACGGAAATTATGGAGGTGGGGATGTTTAGAACACCTTACCCAATCTACTTTCATCAAAATCATTAGAACCATTTTTTGAAAAGTGCGAAAAGGTATAAATTTTTCATTGCAGCAACCTTATGTGCATGCGTAATTTTGACGAAAACCTAATGACAGGTTCCATGGCCACCAATAACCCGTATACCAAATTTGAACTTCGTTGGTCAATTCGTTCTTGAGTTATGCTGATCACGTATACATAGACATACATTTTTTCTATAGTTTTTTTGGTTTTTTTTCAGTCAGGAGGTTGCGTTCTGATATTTACATGCACAGTAAAAAAAAAAAAAAAATTTACACACCATTTCAAGCACCTGCTATAAAATCCAAAACCTCAAAATCGCACAAGCATCGAATATACAACAAGAAATTTCATTTGATTACATCCCAAGTCAACAACATAACAATTACACTCCAGAGTTCACATCTACAATACCTTATTTTTGAAATTAAGTTTTAATTAGCATCCAAACACCGAACTCCCTCCCTCGCTCTAACAAATTCGCACTCGCATTTGGAGTCGACAATAACTGCTCGAAATGTCACCCGACTCCCTGTTAGGTGTCAGGGAACAAAGGGTGGTGGTCATATATCACTTCGAATAAACTGCTCGTAATTATTTGCGATAGTTTGTGTGACGGTTGGGTCGGAAATAAATTTAATAATGGAGGATATAAGTGTGTTGTTGTGAGTTCAGCTTGGTGTTTAATAATAGGGAAATGTGTCCAGAAAATCCCATTTGTTAAATATGTCTTGTTGTGAGTCATTTGTTATTATATAATAACTTTTAATACGTGGAAATGTTTAGTTTGGCATTCCATAAGTTTCCATGTTAATTTATTCGGCATATATTGCTGTCGTTTCATTTTACAAATGTATTTAGATATACTTATTTGTTTGTATCAGAATATCTTCTGATAACAAGTAAGATCTAAATAAATATATATCTTCTGAATATGATATAAATATCTTCTGAACAAGTACTTTTCCTGTTTATTATTATTATTAATATTATTTTTGTCTTTCTTTTTCTATTCTTTAACCCTTTGCCTTTTTCGCGTGGAGGAATCAGCGACTCGAGACATTTTAGGTTCGGTTGGTGTTTATAGATTTGCTTCATCGAAACTAAACACAGTCATTGGCCTTGCATCGAATTTCTGTATCACACCTAATGGTCCTCTCGTGGTTTGGCATCCAATCGTATGGCGCCTGAGAGGCGCCACTGGAGTGCAAAGAGTTAATGTACACTTTAGAATTGTTTGTTTTAGGATGGTGAAGAAGAAAAATAAAATTAAAAGCAATGAATATAAATATGCACAGCACTTCCACCGCGTTAAATTTTAAATTGTAAAACATTGTTACAGAATACTACAGAATAATTAAATTGTTACAGGCACTGATCTTTCAGCTTCGAGACTGAAATTTTCCCGCTTTAATTTATCAAACCACTTTTGAACTGTGTAATCAAAAACATCAACTTATTCATATACTGCACACATTTTAAAAACAGTCTATCATATTTTTCTTTCTTGAAATAAAAGTGCATAGAATAAAAAGTATTAACTTCTTGGTTCTCCATTCTCAGCACAGCAGTGAAACAAAAATTGTGCGACAACACAAGCTAGATATAAGCAGTGAAAGCAGAAAAGACCGAATTTACACATCACTCTTTATCACTGGCAGCAAAATAATAATAAAGAAGGCGTATCAATTTGCAAAACCGCAGAACCTTATAGATGACTTAATATTAATTAAAATCCTAGTCCAAGAAAAACTTTAGTTATTTACCAAATATATGTGGATTACAACTTAGTTTCCAGCATATTTCAAAAAACATTTGGGCAATCATGTAGATGATCAAATGAAGAAAAGGAAGTACGAAACACACGTCAAGATATTTGTATTTTATCCATTGGTATAAGAAGTGAAAAAAAAGTGGGGGAATGCTCAAAAGTTGTTGACAAGTGCACACCCCACCCCTCCCCCTTATCTTTCAGCACATAAATTTTATAATTTCATAACTTATAATAAAAATATTAACTAGTAAGAAGATAATTTATACTTCCTAACACTAACATTGAATAAGAGTTCAAAATTTAGTGTTATTTTTTTAATGAATATTCTGGGACTTAATTTTTTTACTTGGAAGTAAGAGATAAAGTGAAATAATAATTCAACGTTATATACGTAACTGTTTATTTAGATTTAAATAGTGCTTATAAATATGCATACTTTCATAAAATTAAATTAGTAGAGAACTCTAAAATGTTTTCTTTTTTTAAATAGGTAATTTTTATAAGAAGCAAGAATAGAAATTTTACTTAAAAGAAAGGTTTTGCAAAGTTAAAAGTTGGTCAAGTGTAACAGTATTTGCTAATAAAAATACGTATATTTTTAGCAAAGTAGGATATATATATACACCATAAATAGTTTTAAAATTTTTAAATGTAAAAAAAAAATAATATTTTTTTCTCAGTGCTACTATACTTAAAGGTCAATGTTATTTTTCATTAGTAGTTTTTAGGCGGATTGAGTGTTTTTAAATGGGGAGGGGGATATCATTGGTTTTAGAAGTGGGGAAACGCATGGGTTGGTTTGTACGCTCAACGACCTATTTTCATGCGCAGTGACGGCTAATCCGGTCGGGGCCTACAGCTTAACGTGGATTCCGAACCACAACAAACATCCATGACTAACCCGGGATTCGAACACGGCACCTTTAGCATGCGAGGCCAGAGCGCTATCCCCAAAAACGCATGGGTATTTTATTGAAAAGTGACGTGTGCGTCTACCCACACTTCTAGTACTGATTTTATAATATATATATATATATATATATACACTAAACCTACCAGAGCGCGGTCAAATGACCGCTTTTGAGACTTAAATCAAAATTGCTAAATTCCAGGTTTTCTTTCATTCTTCTTCCTAAAGTACGAAAAAATAAATATTTTTTTAATTATTACATGATAATTAGTTTGTGATTTGTACTAAATTCTGCTATGCTAAATTCTGTTTTATTTATAATTAACTGGAAAAGAATATAAAGTATTTTTGAAAAGCGGTCATTTGACCACCATCGCTAGAAATAGGTATTTATAAAATATCGGTATGTTTAATGCTAAACTAGGTTTTAGTATATTGTAGAACCTGACAACATGATTTTTAAGTTTTAGAACACTAATCGTTCAAATTTTGTAAAGGATAAATGTTCTCTAATAACTTTATTAAGACATACAGACACATATTTATTAACAGACTCATATTAAGACTTAACAGACACATATTTAATCTCTAATTAAATATGTGTCTGCAAACATCATAAGTTATAACTATCCCTTACTTTTGTTTATAATCAGAGTGATTTACAAAAGAAGTATCCATAAGAGAATTATTTTAATGTTCCCTACTAATGAAGCTAAAAATTTTGAAATTGAGTTTGATTGTGTTTTTCTCAAAAATTGTGTAAATAAGTATACCAGTTTTTTATTATACCACAATTTTAAAAAATACAAATAAGAATAAAAACCATAAGTGTTTCGCATAAATTATAATAATAGTCAGTTGTACAATTTATTTCTATTCGATTTTTTTAACATGTAAGGCTACTATTTTTTAACATGAGCTGGATACAAGTTTTTGTGAAATAATCAAATAAATATGTCTGAACTTCTCTAAAAAATTTTATCGAGTCAAGACATTTTGAAAGGAATCTTATAAAATGCCTTTAAATAATACTCATTAACTTATTTAATCAATTTTGATGGATAACTTAGAATATGTAGTTCCTTTTTATTTTTAAAATAGTACAATGGCGTATGTATCTGTATTTATATTTTTCGACTCAAACAAAATATCAATATTTAATAAAATGAAGTAAGCCTCAGATGTACATTCAAACTCCATATAAATAAATTGAGACGAAATAGAAGTTCCTTTATTTGACAAGAGTCTTCACGCGCCTACAGAATATTCTTTCCCAATGGGAAACGACACAAATAAAGAAACAAATTTACGACTTCTTTCAGCAAATAAATTTTCTATTCCCAGGAAAATATATACCCGCATAGAGTAATCATGAATTGTGAACATACATCTGTTATCGAGCGAAGTTCATATTTTGCGTCTGTCATATCTGAAATAAGCTATTAGCGAAGTCCCAGTTTTATGACGGTAAAAAAGGGTGAAGTAATAAATTTGTATCTCTCTCTCTTGGAGTTTTTTTACCGATGTTTCAGGTGGGGTATTATTTATTTTGGGTCCATTTATAAATATCCCCATCGGTTTTGTTTTAGAAAGGCACATGGTTGATTTTTTCAGCACCGTGGGAGAGGAATAAAAAAAAAAGTGTTAGAGGTGTGTCCGCGTGAATGAATACAAATTGAAAGTTTTTTTGTTTATGAGGACCGTGGATGTATTTGAAAATGAAAACTGGATATAAGTGGTGAGAGAGGTGAAATATTGGAAATATTTTTTTTTATTTAAAAAGGTTTCAAACTTCATACATTATTTTATGATATACGGTGAAGTAAAAAAAAAGAGCATTTTTTTTAGAAATGTTTATTATCTTAATATTCTTATAAGACTGGATTATGTTTGCTAACGTTAAGTTAAACGTGAGCAAAACTTGAAACTCCCAATTGTTTGCTAAAACCTTGAACAAGTAAACAAGTAAGGCTGATGAAATCAGCATAAAAGAAACACCTTTTCGTAACTTAACGGTAAATGGAAATAATAGTCTCAAAATAAAATACAAAGTGTACAATGTGGATATATACAAAATAATCGAATGATTAGTGAACAGATAAATCTTTTCAGAAATCAAATAACTCAAAAAGGACTATAGGTATAAAGTAGATACGATCACACTTAACATCAGTGGTAATTTTACACTTTATTCTTATACTTAACATGAGGTTCTTAATGAACACTGTTGATCACCTTGACACATGTTTTTATGTGATTGACAGTCTCCACTGAACTGAATCTGGCTTGATTTGAAAGACACCCAAGACTTATCACACATGGTTGGCGAAATTTGGATACGAGAAATTTTCGGATGGACATGATGTTAACTTTTTTAATACTTTATCGAAAACCATTAAAACATGTCATTCAAATAGTTTATTCATAACAACTCCTGTGTTAAAAATAAGTCATAAATGTTGATCATATCCAAATTCGTAATCAATATGCCATCCTAATAAACTTGTACGATGCTAAAAATGTAATTAAAATAAACAAAAAATCGCGTTTAATCATCCAACGTTCATGGATAATTAAAATACTGAAATACAACATAATTCATCTCAAGACAAAAACTCTTTCAGAATCAAATACTATTTACTTAAAGTCTTATGAGTAATATTGGACGGCACATGATCTGCAGAAAAATGGAGCAAGATATTACGCTACTATTATCAATGAAAGATAACGATTTGAGAAGACATATGTTAGATCTCAGTGCTAAACTCTCTGAATGCAGAAGAAAATCAATTTTTTTTAAAAAATTACTTTAATTATGTTTTCTAGCTTTATGCATGTCTTAAACAACTTAAATAATAGAATATGGGTTTCATACTGATTAACACTCATAGTGTATTTTTGTCTCATCGTTGCTGTAAATAAGCGATTAAAAATTTGAGCATATGTACTCAAGATCGTTTTTCTAAACCAAATTCCATGAACCACTATTCAACGATTTAAGGTTGGTTGGTTTGTATTCTCAATGACCTATCTTTTGCCCAATGATAAGACCAGGATCTGCAGTTTAACATGGATTCCGAACCACAACAAGCATCCATGACTAACCCAGGATTCGAACCCGGCACCTTTGGCATGCAAGTCCAAAGCGCTAACCCTACAGTTATCAGGTGGGCTGAACGATGTAAGGAATTAAGATTTAAAGAAGGATTAATTCTGTACTTTTTTTCCAAAATGTTCATGGAACAATAATTAAAGTTACAGCAATCAATGTAAGTAAGTTTACAAAGTCGATTATATTTTAATTCGTTTTCTGAAATACAACACTTCATACAAGTTTAAGTTGTTTGTCAGTCAACACTAATGTTAGAAATAGGTTTTATTTACTTTTACGTCATATTATTTCGAAATGTGTAAATAAACTTATATTCTTTGGGCTTTGAGTGAAAAGGTGCTATAACTCCACTTATCTTCTCAAAACACATTTTGCTGTATTTGGAAACAGGAAATAAAAGTTTTTTTAGTAAAAGTTTCAACTTGATTACTAAAATAAAAATGTATTAAATAATTGATACACAAAAACTCTAAATATAAATCAAAACTCTAATTTGAATTTGTACTTAAGAACGTTTTTTTTTTTTTTTTGGGGGGGGGGGGGTCTGAAATCTTTGACGATTCGGAGTCAGCAGTTTTACACTTTAACTAAATTGTCAAATATTTTGAGTAGATAAAAATACATTAATACAAAAGTACTTCAAACAAAAGTAAACCGAATCTAGAGATTATCGAAAATCGATATAAAAATAAAGGGTATCAGAAAAAACACAACACGATAAAAGACATTATGATGAACATTATTTCTCTGTATGCAAACTTCATATGTAATACAAATACTCGTAAAAAGGGTACATAATAGGACATAAAATAGTGATCTTGATTAGCGGTGCTTTTACTGGCGGAGCTATGAGTGGTTTGGTTATAGTTTTGCTTCTAGAAAAGGAAAGTAATCGAAATACGATTAAGTAATCTGTTTTTCAAGAAATGTATTTCGAATAAACGATATCCTCGCGGGATCTTTTTTAATAGTTTTACTGTCACTTGAAAGTACCGATTGCTTTTTCTAAATTTACTTGATAGCAATTATTATTATTATTATTTTCATATCGATGTATAAAACAAAAATAATAAAAAGGGAAATAATTCAAGGAATAGTTAGAAATTAAAATATATATAAATAAAATATATATATATATATATATATATATATATATATATATATATATATATATATATATATATATATATATATATATATATATATATATATATATATATATATATATATATATATACAAATACGTGCAACAAATTAAAAAAAATTTAATCAGAAATTATGGTGAAAGCATGACTTCATTGCGAAGAGTGCACTACTAAAGTACCTCTAGTTTTATACTTTACTGCACGCCTCGTGCTCAAATTTTATACGGTCTTAGTAGAGAAATGACATATTTTTAGAACAGATCAATTGATTGGAATTGCAAACGTTAATACATATTTGTATAAACGTATTTTTTCACGAGATTATTAAATATATTGTATGCAGCACGTGCAAAAATACTTTTTACAAACTCGGCAAATTATTTGACTCCTGCTAATGCACTCATCAAATAAGCATTTTTCCTGATTTGAAAAGTATTTCTTTCGCAAGTAGTTGCCTAAATAATTATTTCATTACTTTTTTTTTTTTTTTTTTTTTTCTTAATGCGGTGTTTACTTTCTAAATTGAATAAATTTAGGTATCGTAACATTAAATGAATTAATATTTAATTTAATAAAAATGTTTTATAAATTTGAAATAAAACAATGGATCTATTGCATGTAAATAATAATACATAGATAGAACTATGTATAATGTTAAATACATATCTAAAATATCATATGAATTATAACTATTTTCAAATATATAATATAATTTTTGAATTAAGTAAAAACTGAATATTATTTTTTAAATGTTCAAAAAACATGTAGATGAATAATTAAAAAGTGTTTCAAATTATATTAGAACATAAACTACAGAAACAAATATTTAAAAGTTTTGAAAGTATGAATTTTCAATCCATCTCTTTTCATACAATTCATGCTACCTTTAAAGAGAAATTTCAAAAATAATAGAAAGATTTGTCAATTGGTGTTTACTTCGCTTTAACCAACATTACTTCAGGAAAATCTTATTCTTTTATAGAAGTTTCGTACCCTTCCCTTGAAAATAAAATATTTAATATTAAAAACAAAAGAAGAAATATATTAATATAATTTTTACGTTAATATTTGAAAAATGTAAGAGAGAGTAAATTTTATGTAAATAAAAAATAACATTCTGTCACTGCACTGTCAGCAAAAATTATAAGTAACATTAAAATATTTACATCTCCAGTTAAAAAAATAATTAACTTTGAATGATTCTTGCCTTGAATACATTTTATGTACGTTAAATAAAAGGTCTTGCAAGCAAAACGTCATATCTAATTTTAAACTCGTTTGATCTTTTCATCTGTAAAATTTCTCTCTCTTCTTTCTCTATTAAAAATAAGTTCATCGTTTTGTTTACTTTAATTACCTAACAAAGATTTTCAATCTTATTTCCATTTTCAATTGAATGTGTTTAAAAACACAAATTTCTTACACCTAACTATAATAAGTCTCACTCAATAAGTTACAGACACTCTTAATTCAAAATCAAGCTGTAAATACTTAATAAATTTTTTATAATTTAATAGAGTTGCCTTTTAAAGACATTGTCTCAATGAACAAGCTATACTCACTCACACATTTACTATCATCCTTCAAACTTTTAAAAAATAAATTTTCCCCGTTATATCTCTCACAATACTCAAAACTATAACTTACTTCAGCTATTCATTAGCGGCGAGAAACCTTTTAAAAATACACAAAAAGTAGCACATTACACCTCAACTCAACCTCTTCGTTTCAGACCACAAGAACCAAACACTTTTTAATGACGTCACTCTACTCTTTACCTTCCGCAATCCACTACTCATTTAAGGATTGCCATTAAAACTTTGAAACAACATCGATATAACTGAAATCGTTTCGACTCTTCGAAAGAGTTCAATATTTACCACCAAATAAAAAAGGCATTCGGAGTTGAGATAATTCTTTGGCCGTCTTTTGAAGATCATTGATCACTAGGGAGAAATCACACAGAGACCGAGTTTAGTTTAATAAAATTGAACTTTTCAATTAAATAGAGCCCCTTATTCTCACGGGGATACGTAGTTAGCTCTTTTATGAGTCAAAATTTACTTCAGTACTTTTTGTTTTATGTTGCCAATTAGAAAAGTAGTTACATAATTTTACACAATTCTGTTTTAATAGGTAACTAGTTGTTTATTGAATTACTCATTTTTTCAATGAATACAGAAAAAAGCCGTATGATTTTACTACCTCTAGAAATATTTCGATAAAATGAAATAGTTTTAGGAGATAGAAATTGCATTTTAAAGAGAGACGTAGCAGTTTTATAAGAAGTATAAAATCAATCAGTACACATGCTCCTGTTCCATAGAAGTGTGCTCTTTGATATTTGTCTAGGCCCTTTTTTAAAATCAAGTTGGAAGTAGTTTCAATTGCGAACATGAACTTGCCTTTTAAGGCACTTACATTGATGAGGAAACCTTAAAATAAGTTAAGATAGCGAATAAAATTGAGGACTAGAAATGGAAAACGACCTAAGTACCACAAAAAAAACCCGACAATCTTTTAATAACGAAAAATGTCTTAAAGACCAGAGCTAAAGAAATTGGAGAGCTCCCAAAGTGCGAATTCCAGTAGCAATAGTTCAAATTCAATCTGGTTCTTAGTCATAGCCAGGAGTACCAATGCAAATGTTTTTCATTTTTCGGCTCGCCTGAAATTTTTCTTTTTTGGACTTGGGTCTTTTTCTATTTCTAGTCCTCAATTACCAATCCTGATTGGAATTTTAAAACTAAACTATCAACTTTTAATAATTATGTATTCCATAGAAGTTTAAATTGCAAATGGGAATCTTAATCTTTCAGAAATATTGGGATAATGTTAAAGTGCATTGTTAAAAAATTAGTTCAACGTTTCTCCTCTTTTCTGGTTTAATCTAGAGAAACTGAGATATTTCACCAGAAAACTCATTCACCTTAATTCGAGAAAGTTACAACTTCCACTTATACGAACAACATTACAACTTCCACTTCCACTTTTACTTGAACATTTTGAATTTACACATGCTCAGAAAATCAATGATAGGAAGCGACACATAGTTGGCAACAATTGCAATGTAAACGAATAAGTGTTTTGTAATTGAAACTTTTAACGTGTTTACATTGCAACACAAACGAAAATTATCATTATAGTTGGATACAAATTTCATAACAATTCAAAGCAACGGGAGTTCCGCTCAAAGTCACTCACGTTGTTTAAAAATGTAAACAGAAATGCTGCTCAGCGAGCCAATGAGTCATCTTCAGACGGTTTACTGCAAGACACATGTATTTGGTTCCAGGATCCATGAGCTGAGTGATTAACTGTTGAAATACACTCGGCCGTTCATCTTGAAAATTGACAGCATGTTCACATTCAGTGCTGGAAATGTGGCAGAATTTATTTCTATTCCACGCGACACAATGTGAATTCTTTAAACTGTGAATGGATCCCTTTGCACAAACTCTAGTGATACTGTAACATTTTTCTGTTGTAAGTTGATTAACATTAACTTTTAAAAAAGAAGACGATATCTAGTATATGGTTATCCAGATGTAAATAGAGTTGTGTGCGTCTACACCATTCAGCCAAACAATTCGGACTACTTCATAGTGCCAGTGGCAGAAAAACTTCCAGACTTTTAAAAGCATACACTAGGGCTATTGGAGAAAGATTCTCTCTGGGATGATACACTAAAAGAAGCTACGATGTACTTTCCACTCTAGGGAAGAATGCCAACAAATTGTAACAAGGAAACAATGTCTAAAGTCATTTTGTATCCGCGGGAATATCACACTGAAGTGATAGATACCGTTGAGAGAGTATGATGATACATTTTTCTTAAAGATCTTGATGATTAAAATTGAATTATTGCATGGATAAGTTAGATCCCAGTTAGTTTTGTGTCCTGCATTATACTCTTTAAATTACACAAAAAATTATTTAGTTGATCCAGTTATCACTGGAAATTGCAGATATATACCATCCGCATTCGGGTCCGCACGAAGATTTCAAAATTGCATCTTGTGTCTCCGCATCTTGTGAAATGGTCCATTCAAAATACATTGATAAAACTCCTTGTGGGTCCGCACTCGCGTCCGCGTCCAAAGCGTGTGAAAGGCCCCTTAGTAATAACGGTTTAGAGTTGTTGTTTAACAAAGTATTGAATAAACACTGAAAATATGTAATATTTAAAGTACAACTTTTTCTTTAAAACGAGATTTTATAGAATGATATACTTTGTCAACTTAATAATAGCAATTAATAACGAACTCGAAAAAATGACGAAAACTAAATCTAGAAAGTTATGAAAGTAATATTGAGAAAATGCATAAAGATAAATCCTGAAGGTGGTGAAACATTAAATCCAAAAAATGGTGAAAGCAAAATCTAGTGAAAGTTATATTGAGATACTGCTTAAAGCTGAATTCAGAAAAATTGGTGAAAGATAAATCTAAGAAGTGGTGAAAAGTTAAATCAGAAATTTGTGAGAGTTAAATTCAGAAACTGGTGCAGGAAAAAACGCGAAATCTGGTTCATCCTTTCACCATGAATTTCATCTATAAAGAAGAATAGTAAAATATTTTACGAAATAGTGGTTGCACCTACAAAAGTACCAGAATCTAGCGAAACCTTACACCAAATTGTTAAAAAAAATTAAGCATTTATTGTTAAAAGAATTATGCATAAGTTCTAAAATAATTCAACAGGTGAAAAAATATAATTTTACCTCTCAATACATTAGAAATTATTATAATAGAATGGGTTGAAATCCGTCTTACAAACTGATTAATATATTTCTAGGGGAGATATATTTTCTTACCAGAGTAGGTTGAAACTATTTTGTAGATACAAGATTACCAATTATACAAGCCATTTATATTATTTATCTTCGCAACATTCACTCATATAGTGTAATAACGTTGGAACTATTGATTAGTTCAACAATGAAAGAGTAAATCAAAAAAGCCAGATTGAGGTTACAAGGCTGTTAAGAAATAACAAGAAGTTTTAAAAATCAATTCGAGAAGTTTTTGACGGGAGGTAATTGCGATTTTAAAAGAAATTACCAGAAAAAAGCGTTCTCTCCCCCCCCCCCCCCCCATTTCTCAAAATATATATATATACCTTTTTCTTCTTTGTCATGTAAAAACCGCATCATCCTAACTGTAAAAGTTGGTAAATTAAAATTTTATCGTTGATTACAAAGTATTTTATTATGCTTTTCTCTTTATTCACTAAATTAAAAAATGTATGATCATAGATAAGCCACTAAGCCAGGAATTATCTTTAAAAAATCAAAAAAACTGCATCTGGCCAAGTTCGTAGGAGGGACTTAATTGGTATAACCGTCTTATACCTCAATCGCTGACTCAAATGATTTCCTAAAACTGCCCATCACTCCTAAAGAGTACCGGGAAAAGAATAACAAAAATGTCAATCCATTCCGAGTATAAAGAAGTCTCTGTGATTCCATCGGCAGAGGCAGGATGTAATCAAGCAATAGTTAACACCCTCGGAGCTTCCGGAAGTTCTCTTATCACTAGATTAAATCCTGGCCGTAGAAGTTAAGCCCAGAAAATCAGTGGTAAAAAAAGAAGTGAAGGAGTTTCTAGGAGAAAGAAACGCCTAATCCCTTTTAGGCACTTCCCTTTTATATCTTTCTGGACATTATGCGGTAGAAGGCTTCACTTCGAAAATTACGAATAACTTTTCTGCAGTTGATTTTTATTTTCCTGTTTTACATTCAGACTACATCAGCACACCCTTGGAGTATTTGAATGCAACATTTACCCATAAAAACAAAGATTTTAATATAAACCTTTTATATGCATTGCCAAATTTTATGTGCAAGTATAGATTATTGAAACGATTTTGAGGTCAGATCAAGTTTTCTTAGTGTTTAACTACTACGATGAAAACTATCGATTCCGTACCATTGACTAACTTGTTTCTATATATACCACCAAAACTTTGATAGGATTCATTGTCATTGGGAAGGAATCTAAATGCCAAGTTTTAGCTTGATCAGATTCAGCGAAGTGAATTAGATAGCCCTACGAAGATTTGGCCGATACACAAGCAACCACGCAAAAACTAAGTTAGCATATAATAGATTTAAAAACAAAACAAAAAAAACTGCTAATTTGGTTGTCAGCGTGTGCTTATTGTTTGCATATAATTTTAAATATTAAAAACATTTCTATCAGAAAAATGTGGGACGAACTACGTTTCAAAATTTATTTATTTGAAATGAACGTGAATTTATCATGCCCAAATATCTTTTATTTATGCTGATCAAAACTACTTTGGCAACTGGAAAGAGTTTCAACTATGATGGGTTAAAATTCTTTCACTTACTGCGTCACAACGCAACGTAACATTGAAAGGACTGGACAGCACTCCATCATGAATGTATGCATTCATGATGGAGTTCATGATTCTATTTAACTTTTATTTCTTTTGATCAAAACAATTTTGCCTACAGGAAAGAGTTTGAACAATGATCGGTTGAATGGAATTTATGGTATTTCCAAAAATAATAATAGAAACTAGTACAAATACGACCTTTTAGTGATCATGATAGCCCCCAAAACTTGGTAGAATGCATTGCCATCGACATCGAATCTATCTGCTAAGTTTCAGAAAGTAGGTTAATTAGGCAATCGCATATTTGCCCAGCAGGCACAAACATCCACATCCACACACACACACAAAATCAAAGTTAATATAAAGGATTTTTAAAAAAATTAATATTTTATTAATAGTACTACTTTTCAACTAGTAATAAACTGTGATGGTCAAAGTAAACTTTTATGATTGCTAAAAGAGAAATTCAGGAACATAAATGAACCTTCGTTGAGACAGCATTAAATAAATCTTCATCTTATTGACAATATTACCATTTGTTTGCTGACTAAAAGTACAATCAGATCCAATTTTGCAACGTATTTAAAACTATTTCCGGAAATGTTTAAGTTTTTCTCCACTGCCTTATATCTGTATATCAAATACAAAGTACTCATTCACTGGCTCACTCACTCATTCATTTACTAACTCATTCAAACACTTATTCACTCACTCATTCATTCACTCACTTATTCACTCACTCATTCATTCACTCACTTATTCACTCACTCATTCATTCACTCACTTATTCAATCATTCATTCATTCACTCACTCATCACTAATTCTCTCGCTTTTTATACAGTCACAACTCTGAAATTTAGAACAAATGACAACACGAACAAACATAGAAAAAGTAAACAATTCCGATCTCTATAAACAAAACTATAAGGAGTTGACTCATCAAGGAGTTGCACTCACTCAATCACTCACTCATTTATTCATTCATTAATTCGCTCACTTATCACTAATTCTCTCACTTTCTATACAGTCACAACTCTGAAATTTAGAACAAATGACAACACGAACAAACATAGAAAAAGTAAACAATTCCAATCTCGATAAACCTACTATAAGGAGTTGACTGATCAAGGAGTTGCACTCACTCACTCATTTATTCATTCACTCACTCATCACTTATTCTCTCACTTTCTATACAGTCACAACGCTGAAATTTAGAACAAATGTCCACAAGAAAAAATTAATTAATTTTAAGGTGTCAAAAGTCTCAAACGTGGAATATTCCAAGGTTCCACTTCCAACGTTGTCACAACACTGAAATTTGGTACAAATATCAGCAAAAGTAAACATAGAAAAAGTAGGATCTTCCAATCTCAATAAACTAAGTTTAAAATGCCGAAAAGTGACTAACACGTTCCATACGAGGAATACCCCACTTCTAATATAGTCACAATTATAAAATTTGGAAAAATAACTATCAACAAGCTTAAATGATGTAAGGTATTCCGATTATAATAAACTTATTTTAAGGGCTCGATATAGAATCAAACGTCAGAACTGTGGAATGTATGAATGGCTTTTGATTGCTAAAATGCACATGGTAAAATTTATCAGTATTTTCTCGGGTATTCAGCTAGTGCAAACATGTGAAAAATTGAAAGTAAAAAGGTGGTCTAGAAAAATTTTCTGTGTGTAGGTGATCAGCATAACTCTCGAATGAATTGACCTGCTATTTTCAAATTTGGTGAATGGGTGAGTGGTGGCCATGGGACCTACCATTAAGGTTTTTGTTAAAATTTCGCATGTGTATAAAGTAGGTGCCATTGAAAAAATCATGTTTTTCAGTAATAGCTAAAAAACGATTCAAACGATTTTGATCAAAATTGCTATGGTAATGTCTCTTAAAGTGTTCTAAACATTTCCATCTCCGAAATTCCCGTAAAAATGCTACAAAGGTGTAAAAAAATGAAAAACGAAGGTCTTCAACGCACAGTTCTCTTCCCTTGAGCATCACTCATCAACGACCGTCTGTCTCCTCTCCTCTATATCACTTACAATAAAAAAAATTAATGTAAGAATTATTGAAAAAAATATTGCCAAAATCGCCATTTCGGAGGTTTTTCTCTTAAGGTCTAATTAAAAGTTTATCATTTTCACATCATTCATCTTTTCTAAATGAATGATGAAAACATATAAACAGTAAATAATGAAAATCCACGTTAGTATTCTAGTGTAATTGAAAGTTGTGCTATGCTCCACACCCCTAGTTTGTCTATGGAGAGGTCGATTGTGCAACCCTCTCCCCCTTTGAAAATCCTTTTGGTCATTGGTTGAACTGTATATAAATTTTTTTATCAATGTTAGTTAATTTTTGTTTTTCCAATAACCTCAAGAAATTATTGCATGCAGAATAAAATTTTCCAATAAGGAAATAAATTCATTGTTGTTAACAATAGGGTATTTTGAAAAGTAATATATTTAATTGTGGTAAAATTATGCTTTTGATAATAATGCTGTGTATAACTCTTTCAATGACTTTTCAATAATGAATTTTCTGTAACAATGGAGAGTACAAAAGTTATTTTTAACAGAGGTTTTATTCAGCTCATACAAAAAAATTGCGATAATCCGACGTTTATCGATTTATCCTAGTATAAAAAGTGAAATTTTGAGTTGTTTAAAATGGAGTTTTCAGCTTACTACCCACTAGGTACTCACCCTGAGAAAGCATTGAAATGGCAACATCACAAAATTCATTCTAAACCGAAATGATTTGATAAACCCTTTTTTTTTTTTTTTTTTTTTTTTTTTTACCTTAACCTGTTTCAGAGAGTTGGTTCTCTCACATATGTACGCGGAGGCAGGTGCTAGTTCACCAAGTCCTTCCTTTCCACTCCCAGCCGGAAGTTCAACCAACCAACCAATGGAGTTTCCAACTCAAGGAGTAATCACCAAGCTCAAATATTACTCAACGCTAGAAACAATCCAATAAGAAACAGAATTGGAGAAACTTGAAGAGCAGAATTCAGCTGTCATTCCTACATTGACGTACTCTGGCATGCAGTCAGGAACACCAAGTCTCAGGAAGACAAGTCTCTTTATTCATCAACTGGTGCACACCACCAATAACCGTCAATCCAACTCACCGGCGACTCCAACAATAAAATTGGTGGATTTTCCCGAAAAAAAGGAAGAAGACCAACGGAAAGTGGAAACGCTTCAAACTCGTTGTTTCCTATACCATTCTTTGCTGCTTAACCTTATAAAGGGACTAATGATATGAAAGATATCTATCTTACCTAACTATGACTTCTTGACTATGACTTACTCATAACGACTTTCTGATTAATACTCTCCGACAATTTCTTTCTGATTAATATTTTCCGACAATTTCTTTCTGATTAATACTTTCCGACAATTTCTTTCTGATTAATACTTTCCGACAATTTCTTTCTGATTAAGACTGCCTAGCTATGACTTCCCAAAACTTGTAATCTATCATTTCTTGACATAACCTAAAAACGATGACTTCATGACTTTATATGATATGACTTCTTGACTAAGAACTCGTGACAATGGCTTCCCGACTATGATGTCCTGCTCAAGACTTTCAATGACTTTCTTTGACTAAGAACTGATGTCTATCACTCCTTCACTTACAAAGTACAGACTACGAACTCCTGATTTTTAAATGCTGAGATTTTTCGACTGATGACTTGAGGTTTGGTGAATTAAACATTAAAGTAATGCAGGAAATATGACTATTGGGGAACCTTCCAGCTTTATATATATAAAAAAAAAGGGGGGGGGGGGTAATGCGTTCACGAACTATACCTCTTGGGTGAACGTGGAAATTAGTTCAATAAAAATAGAGTGTTTAAAAAAGCACAACCTATTCATTTAATACATTTTACATAATATGAAAGGGATGAAAAGGTTCCAAATGAGAATCATCCCAATACCCCACTTTTAATACAGTCGCCACTCTGAAATTTGGTACCAAGGATAAGCATAGATAAAGTAAGTTATTTCGATCTCCATTAACTCATTTTAAAGGGTCGAAAGGGGTTTAAACGTTCCAAACGAGTTCCACTTTCAATGTAGTCACACCTCTGTAATTTGGTAAAAATGTCAGCATTGTGAAGCATAGAAAAAGTAAGTTCGTTTGATCTCCATTAATTAATTTTAAAGGGTCGAGATGGGGTCAAAACATTCCATGCGAGGAATACTCTATACACTACTTATAATTTAGTCACAATTATAAAATATGAAGCAAAAGTCAACAAGGACAAACAGATAACCTAAGGTATTTCGATTTTGATAAAATGAATTCTCAAGGGTCGAAACGGATTTGACCATCCAAGATGTGGAATGCATGAATGCCTGTTGTTTGCTAAATTGCATACGGTAAAATTTTGTAGCGAAGCACTGATATTCAACTAGTACATTCATTAATTTTAAATTCTTAGCATTTACATGGTCATTTTTAAGCAAGCTTTGTAAATATTTTATCATTAAATCCTTTGTATTAACTTTGATTCTTTTGTTGTGGAAGACAAAACCTTCAGAGAGCTGATTCACCTACTTGTCGTAATCCAATCGAGCTGAAACTCAACAAACAAATAGACTCTTTTTCGATGGCAAAGTATTCTATTAAATTACTCAAACTGTCACTAAAAGGACGCTTTTACATACGTTGCTATTGACGTAAGTCAGATCCAGATCCCAAATCGTATTAAAGTATGTTCAATTTCTCAATATTTAATGACTGAAACCTTCCTTTCTTAAGAATAATTCCTGATAATCCATTCTAGGGGACAAAAAGTTAGCCAACTTAGAGTACAATTTAGTACATTTTGGGAGAAAAAAATTCATTAATAGCAAGGGAATGGATGTTTTCTAAGTAGTGGGAAAGGCCTATAAAATTTTCTCTGAGCTCAAAATCTTTTAAATAAGTTGTAGTTGCATTTTCATTCAACCAGGATTCAAATTCAACAAATGTAGAAATCAAAGCTTAATATGTATCAGTGCAACTGTTACGCCCTTAGTTCACAGAGTCACTCGAGTGGCGAACGTGCGCCACAGCTTCAGTCGCTGATGCAAGCCACTTGACGCTAAACATGTAATCCTATGGAGCTTATTATACTGAGCCACTCCTGTGGCTAGAGGTTGCATTTGTCGCTTGTGGCGCTCAGACCCTAAGTGAAACATGCAAACCTATGGAGCTTATTATAGTAAGTCACAGCAGTGGCCAGAAGCGGTGGCGCGCGTTTGTCACTCGAGTGGCTCTGTATAATTAGGCTATTAGATGTTCCAATCTGCGGCGTAATCGAGATTAGAATAGCTTACTTTTTCTATGTTCGAAATTGTTGACATTGGCTCCGAATTTTAGAGTTGTGACTATGTTGGAAATGGAACATTGATATATTCTTTGTCTGGAACTTTTCAATTCTTAAAAATTAGTTAATGGAGATTGGAATAACTTTGTTGGCATTCGTACCATAACGCAGAGTTGAGAATTTCAGATACAAAGGAAATTAGAGAATTATGAGTCACTGGTAAGGGATTCGGCTTTTAGATGCAGATATTTAAACATAGCCGTTTGTGCTACACATTGTTATTTCCTACACGAGCCCTTCGTATTAACAAATTACTTAGTATCCTGAATAGCAGCTGTGACCAACGGCTCTGATGTGCAAAAGGATGATCTTGTTCCTCTTTGTAACGCGTGCTGAGTAATAAAAGCACTGCCTTTATGGCCACTAACACATCTTTGAACGTGAGATAGTCTTTTCGTTACTTACATCCCAAGATGTATCAAGTGTATCGTAAATCGTTACTGGCATAGTGTAATGAAGAAATAAAGATGATGGGAAATCAGTAATAAAAAGGGGGTTTGATTAGATTGGGTCTTTTAGTCTGTGGTACCTTGGCGTACTTTTCCAGAGACTTTCAGGAAATATGTTGTATAGGGCAGAAATACAGAATAAAACCTACAAAATCAAAGTTTTTAATGTAAATCCTTTATATGCATTGTCAATTTTTATATTCATTAACACAGCTCCCTTTCTGTTGCCAGCGTGGGATTGTTTTTAATATTAAAATTAGATGCAAACACCATCTCTATCAGCAATATATGTTGTAAACTACTTTTCCAAATTTATTTATTGAAAATGAATGAGAATTTATGCACTCACATCCAAATATCTGTTATTTATTCTAATTAAAACGATTTTATTATTTATTTATTAAAACAGTTTTGGCAACAGAGAAGAGTTTCTTCAATTATCGGTTAAATGCTATTTCAACGCGATAGGATAACGAAAAATTGATTTATTAGTATTCCGTAAAAGCAACAGTAACAGCCCTCAAAATTTGATCGAATTCATCAACATCGAATCTATCTGCTAAGTTTCAACCAGATTGGATGACGCAAGGGGGTTAATTAGGCCTCTACAGTTTTGCCCGCCACTGACAAACGCAGTCCCAACCATTCACCCCCACATACAAAATCGATGTTAATGTAAAGGATTTAAAGGGAAAATAGATGTATATAGGAGATATTAATAATAATAGTGGATGTACTTTAGGTCAGAAAGTATAAAAAAAACTTGAAATTTGATTGGAAATGGAATACCATATCATATCTATTTTTCTATAATATTTGGCTACAATTTGGAAATAATGCCACCAAATTTGATGACAAATGGTATTTTGGTTGGCAAAAGAGAATAACTTTTTAAGGGAGATAATTCTATACCGCAAAACTAAATGTATCACCAGAGGGTATATTTAATCCTACTACCATGGTACATATATAAACATGTTATAATAATTGCAATATGCTGTTTTTAAGCTATTTAGAATGTCAGAAATTAATTAGAAAATAAGCTTTTAAGACATAACGTAAAATAAAACCAAAAGTTTTAGTAGCCTCTAGTCAGTTAGTTTTGAGACAAAGAATTTTGTCACTAGTTGACTGCATTTTCGGTGCTTAATAGCGGGTGTCCTATTATAATATTTCCATTTACGCAGAAACGATGGTCATTATCGTTCCGCCAACGGCCAATCCGGAACGTTGTAAACCACTCGTTGATAGACATATTGGCTGCACATTGCTGAACAAAATATACTGGAAGTTTTGAAATGTGGATGTACAGTTTTAAAATTGAAACAATTTATTTATAAGATAAAAATAAAAATAATTATGTTTCGTAGTGTTTTTGATGCGTTTATTTTTAAAAAAAATGCGTATTTTGAACGATGTTTGAGTATTGGTCAATCTTTAAAACCCTAGTTTCTGGCATTTACTAGTATTGGTGGCTGCATGGGATATATATTCATACCAAGCTAAAACAACTTAGTGTTTAAAAATCCTCATTCAATGTAATAAATGTTTGGCAAAAATCATTGAGACTAGATTATTCTTGATAGAAAAGTGTATAAAAGCATCCTGTTTTTAAAAGCGGATATCATAATTCAATAGTTTTTTTTTTTTTTTTTTCAATGCAAGAGTATTTTAAAAAATCTTGATCTTCTTAAAATTGTCTTGAAATTATTTTAAGGCCATCACTATGCAAAACTCAACCCAAAGCTCAATGCAATAACGTTATATTCAAATAATACGATTCCTCCCGTGCTATTTATTATTTTTACTCATTCAAAAGTATAAATATCTTATATTCTAGACAAAGTCAAACTGTATGAAGTTATTGCTTCCAGTTACATCCCTAGATATAATGGAAGCTTAAGAAAACTTTGTCATTTGCTTGTCATTAGACTTGCAGTGACAAAATTGCTGGGTAACCCCCATGACAAAGGTTTGGTGACCCGCTTGTCATGGCGAGTTCATTACCATCCAAAAAGATTGATTCTACTGGGTGGTAAAGTACCAATTTGTAACAATGAATATTTCAAAAAGTAAACAACCTATCACAGTTTTATTTCCACTGAATACATTATTACATTGTACCATTTGGTTAAGTTACATTTCAGCGTATGCATCCTCATTTTCCACACATTTTTGGAATTTTTTAGGGACAGAATCTACAACTCTTCTTAGCATCTAAACTGGAACATTTGCAAACACTTCAAGGATACTTCGTTCAAGGTTGTTAATATCTCTTGGGTTTAACTTGTACAATTCTTCCTTAGCCCAAAGTGTACGAGTTAAAACCAAGGATTATTAACAGCCTTCAACAAAGTATCAGTGAAGTGTTTGCAAATGTTCCAGTTGAGGTGCTAAGAAGAGTTGTGGATTCTGTCCCAAAAAAATTTCCAAAAATGCGTGGACAATGTGTGTGCATACATTGAAATGTGTCTTAATAACATAAAAGTTCGCCTTACTAATGTATTCAATGGAAATAAAACTTTGATATGTTGTTTACTCTTTGAAATATTCATTGTTACACACAGGTACTGACTTTAGAATCACCCTGTAGATTTGCACATACATAGTGTAAAACTATTTCACTTGCAGCATGCTCATTAAGGAAAGGCAAACTTTTAAAAAATGTGCATCTTTTTCACCTGAACCTTGCTTCCTTTTCATTTAAGAAGTCTGCACAAGGTGACAAAAAGCTTAAAATGCTATCTTGGTTACTATAGATATTTTTTAATCAGATCTAATTTCATTATTACATCAAAGTTCAGAAGTATCTTCTTTAATTTCTATCAAGGCACAGCGAGATAAAAAGAAAACTTTCACAAATCCTGGATCTCGACATTTTTTCTTTAAAGATAAAGAGTATAATTTTTTTAGTTAAAATAGCTCACTGCGTAATTAAAACTTTTTATACCTGCCCCTATACCATGCTTACAAACGTCTTTTCTTTTTTTTTTTCACATTTACTACTAAAATATCCTAAGTGACTAAAGAAAGAGGGAAAAAATTCCGTTATCTCATAAAAAGAAAAAAATATTTTTCTTCAAAGGTATATCTAATAAAAACTATCAAGCACAGTTGAAGTTTCAGTAAAGTGATCTAAAAATATTCTTTGTTCATACATAAAGGGGAAATTAACGCTTCAATTCTTTTAAAGGAGTTTAAATACGGGTGATTAAACAATTGTATTTTTTTAGTCGGGTCAAATTTCACTGTGGAAACTTGTTTATTGGAATTAAACTGCAATTGCAAGAATCTGTGTGATTTTATCAGACAAATTAAATACATTGAAACCAATAATTATTTTAGTTGAAACAGAATAATTAAAAGAAGCAAAAGCGTGAAAAGAAGTTTATGTTACTGACCTGTCATAAGAATTTCACTATTCTAAAGAGTATTTTATAAAGAGAATTATAAAACTCACCAAATCAGTTATTGTTACGCAAAACCAGATAGATATCAATTCTAGTAAATACCTTGTTGTAATATCTTGAAAAAATTTAAATCGCCTTTTCTAAAGTTTTTCATACTTTTTTTGGTATGGTACACTAACCCAACTTCCCTTTTCCATTTTCAAATGGTAACTAAAGGTAGGTCCGTTGGTAATATCCCATTTTTTATACTTTACTCTGAAACTTAGAACACATGGAAAGTACTCTAATATGAACAACATTCTGCAATTAAAAATTTAATTCCCTGAACATTTATTTAAAATAATTTAAGTGTTTTTAAATGCCTACTCCTTTTTTTTATTTTAAGATACAGCATATAAAAATCCTATTTTAGAATGATTAAAGTGTTGTGAAAAATATTATTATTATTATTATTGTTAATATTTTTAGTTGTAATTTGAAGAAAAAAAATCATACATCACGGAAGCAAATTTTTGGCTGAAATCGTCATTTTCATTTCTATAAAATGCAATAAAAAACAAACAAGTTCAATACTTTTAAAAAGCTCTTCATATTGTTCAGTATAATATTTAGTGTGATTGACAAAAAGAATTTTAATATTAAGTCCATTTGGGAAAATAGCTTAGGGTTTTTTCTGAGTCACAAATATGAAAAACAAAGTTTTGAGTAAAATGCATTTGAATATTAACGTTACATACGAAATACGAATATAGGGCTGGCAGTAAATGAAAATGCAAAAATAAAGATGCTTAAAAGGCCGTAAAGTTTTATTGTTTTTTTGCACATGCCTCATGTACATCAATACATTTAGAACTGTTTTTTACATTAAAATAAAAATTTCTATTCTGAAGAGTTTTTTTTTACGAAATTCTAGGCTGAGATCTACCTTCAGGATAGCAGCTACACGAAAATAGGCTTTTGAATAAGAATTAGAATAAGAATGTTAGACGTGCTGCCATCTATCCGTGGAGCATTTTGCAATTGCAAAGTTTTTAGTTAATTGGTGCCATCTATTGAGTACAATCAAAGATACAAGAGATGACGGAATATATTTTATTGCCATCATTAGGGGGTCTTAAAATGCTGGTCTTTCATAGGCGTAACTAGGATTAATGATTTGAGGAGTGGGGTAATCTCGAGAAATATGGTTTCACTACATTAGTGAAATAGAGGGTGGGGTGGGGGTATAGGAGAAAAAAGAAAGACAAAAAATCTTATCGAAAAAAGATCGAATTATTTAAGAAATACAATTTTCCAAACCTACAGGATAAGGCAAATTTCTTAAGACTTCTTTTCTATAAAAAAAAAAGCTGGAAAATGTTTTTAAAAACATCAAAATTGAAAGAATTTGATATAATTCTACAATAGATGAAATCAATATTTTCAAAGAAACTTTACCAGGCGTTGCAAACAGGATAGGGCCCGTGGAGGACCCCTTGAAATATTTCAAGCAAATACTGCCAAAAATAAACATTAAAGAAACTTCCATAAACATTGAAATATATATTTTTTTATTTTCATTTATCCATTATGTTAGCGAAAAAGTATTGTTTTCAATCAAAAAAAAAATTTAAAAAATCGATTTCTTTGCTTTTCTCCACGTTTTGGAGCATCCTGACTTCAAAATTAAAAAAAAGTGGTCTAGAAAAAATGTCTGTCTGTATGTACGTGATCAGCATAACTCTTGAACGAATTGACCGACCATCTTCAAATTTGGTGACCAGGTTATTAGAGGTGGCAAAGGGACTGCCATTAAGGTTTTCGTCAATATGTGCAAAACGAAAATACCTGTAAAAATTCATGTTTTTCAGCAATTGCTAAAAAACGGCTCTAACGATATCGATTAAAATCTTTATGTTAAAACATCTTAAGGTGTTCTAAACATCACAACCTTCGAAATTCCCGAAATAATGCTATAAAGGTGTAAAACAATTGAAAAACAAGTGTCTTTAAAGTGGAGTTCTCTTCAATTGAGCATCGTTCATCAACGATCTTTTTTCTCTTCTCCTCTGTTTCACTTATAAGAAAAGATGGTTAAAATTCCAAGTCCTGTATGACTTCTATGCCAAGGTGATTTTCGCCAAAATATGGCAGCCTCGCCATTTTTAATGACAAGTGAGTTGCCTATAGTTACCATAACTTTGCACGGTTTTATGCTAACAATTCTTTGCGCAGAATCCGTAACGAACTTGGAATTTTAACCGAAGGGAAAATGTAAAAATTTACGAGAAGTATATCCCCAAATTCGTCTTTTTTTTTTTTTTTTTTTTAATCCCCATTTAAGAGTTATTGCCAAATTGGCAATTTTTTCAAATAAATTAAAATATGAGAATAGTAATAGCACTATCCTACTTTAAATTTAAACTTAGTGACCGGTATTATAGTGTAACTGAACGTTGTGTGATGTCCCCCCACCCCCCTTTAGTTTCTAAATGTGTTTTTGAATCTTTATTTTGCACTCTTCCATACTTTCCTTTCTGAATATGCCTCTTCCATAACACCCATTATTTATTATAATGAAACATTTTATAATTTTGTTTTATGAATCATGAATTCATTAGTAGTTTGAAATCATGAAATTTATTATTTACATTTTCAATAAGTATTCATTAAAGGTTGTTCTTTGCGAGATTGCTAAATATATAGGACTTACCCTGAACTTTAAAATTTTTATCTTGTAAATAGTTTTAATATGCTGACATTTTGCAAAATGGAGTAATTGTTAAATCGTTACGCATATGTGGTCTTTCAAAGTATAAGCTAAGTATTATCAGGCATAGAGATAACAATTTTCAAAACTGACCTTTTTTTTACAGTTCTCTTTGTTTTAGAAATTTAAAATATATTTATTGATTCATTAAGCATCGTCCATGTATTCTAATTGTAATTTTTCTAAGTCGTATGGGCATCAAAAAAAGCAATTTTCAGAACTCGCATTCTTTCTGAATTCTTTCGGAATTTCATTTTCTAAAACGTCTCCTCTTGCCAATGAAGCCCGTTGGCAATCCGAAGTCTGAATTGTAGCTTTCTTCTTTTTCAGGACTTTTAACTCATTGATTTAGGAGTTGTTTGCTCTTTCGGCGTTAAATGATATTTCCTACTATAGGTATTTAACGTTCAAGAGATATTGACTTGAATTATTTTTCATTTTAAATTATTTAGAATTAAATAATTGGAATATTAAATTAAATATTATTAATTATTTAGAATATTAAATTAATTGTATTAAATTATTTTATTAAATTAAATTATTTTATTAAATTAAATTATTTTATTAAATTAAATTATTTAATTATATTAAATTATTTTATTAAATTAAATTATTTAGTTATATTAAATTACTTAATAATATTAAATTATTTAATTATATCAATTTATTTACTAATATTAAATTATTTAATTATATTAAATTATTTAATTATTTAGAATTATTTAATTGTATTAAGTTATTTACTTATATTAAATTATGTCATTAAATTAAATTATTTCAGTATTTTAAGTTATTTCATTATATTAAATTATTTCATTATATTAAATTACTTACTTATATTATTTAATTTTATTAAATTATTTACTTTTACTAAATTATTTAATTTTATTAAATTACTTAATTTTATTAAATTATTTCATTTTATTAAAATACTTAAATAGATTAATTATATTAAATTCCATTTAGTGTCATTAGGTTTCATACTGTTTCGTCAGATGAAGTTAGGCTCCAAATTTGTAAATATTAAAAGTTTTGATTCTTTACTCTCTTTACGATTGATAAAATATGATGAAACGTCATTGCCATCCATGTCATTATAAACTTTATACCTAATTTTGATACATTATTATTATTATTATTATTATTATTTATTTTTTTTACATTTTATTGGCAGATTTTTAATAAACAGTTTAGTCAATATTTTGAAAAATAGCTTTATTTTGAGCAAAAGTTTTATGTTAAGCATTGAAAAAAAAGGCACGTTTTCAGTTCTACAAGACACAACATTTTTATTTTTTCTGATCATTATGTAAACCTTCTTTATAAATCTGAGGTTAACATTTGAATATAATGATGATTTTTTTTTTTTTTTAAATAGATCTCAAATGAAAAAACTCTGAAATACTATCTATTCTTTGAAGAAATATTTTTTTTTTAGAAGTAATAATGCTAAAACGTTAGCCTCAGATTCATCTATGATGTATGAAAAATATATGGTAAAAATTCCATAAACAAACTAGAAGCCCTTATTTCAAAAAGGTACATCGAAATTTGAAAAACGACATTTTGAGAAAAAAAAATGCATTTTTTTCTTTAATAAAAATGTAGCATGGAAAAGTTTTAATTTTTTAAATACATTATTCTCTTGAACTACTAGGACTACAGACCAGTATTAGGTATTAAAATATTCAGAAAAGTTTAAATTTTTGAGCATTACATAAACTCACAACATTGATATTTTTTGAAAATTTTATCCTTCTGAATGAGTAATAAATTTCATACACCTTCATAGTTTTCTAAAAATACTTTTCTGATATTTTCACTAATACCCAAATCCACTTTACGGGAAATTTTAAAAATTTGAAGCCTAAAATGAACATTTCGAGCGAATGACCCACATGCGTTCTTATAAAATTCCAAGGTCCACTTGAGGAGTTTTATTTTACAATATACTACAATTGTGCAGACACTTGGACCATAGAATACAAGAATTAAAAAAATATAAAATCTAATTGAGTAACAGGGTAAACAGCAGCCAGAAATTGTTAGTTATATATGATAAATCAGAGGGGTTTAAGAGAAAATGTTTGGATTTAGAAGATTCACATTATCTGAATAAAACCTATCCATGAAAAGCTATAAATGTATTTAATAAATATCTCTTTTCGAATAGACTTTCTGATTTAATATTTAAGACTTGCTTAAATATACATAAAAAGGTGTGGAGTCAAATTAATTGCCCTCTAAAAGTGAATCAGATGTGAAAATCTAAAAAATATTAATCAAGCAATTGCACATAAAACAAACTGATGCAATTTATATAATGTTTTATTACGGAAATTATAATTTAATAAATTCCTACATTTGATGTTTAAATTCAAATATTTAATTTGCTTACTCTCTGGGCAAATAAAGTAAAAACTCAAATTAAAAAAAAAAAGCAAATTATTTATAACAATATTGAATGAATGCAATATTTATTTTAAACTACTTGCAATTACTTTTAATAAATTCACATTCAACTTCTTTGGTAATTTTCAAATTAATGTGAATAATTGAAACAAATATGAATAATTAAATTGAAAGTACAATACTTTATATTAATGTGCTATCATAATAATTTTACAAACTGTAAATTTTAATAAAATGTTTAACATATATTATTCAATAAAAATAAAATATTTCTAAATTCTGAAGTTTTCTTAAAATGTCAAAAGTGATTACTCAGAATACTTTTTAACAGGTTTTCTTCTTTCGAGAAAATCCAATAATCATAAATTGTTTTTACGGAAGTTTTTTTACTCAAGATTGTTGGTTAATTCATTTAAGCATTCATTAAGAGTATTTGTTGAATATATTCCCTACAATCTTCGTACGTTTTTAAGTTTTTATGTTCCCTAACGCTATTGAGCCGATTTTATTTAATACAAAACAATATTTTTGGTTTCATTCACACTAAAACTCGTTTATTTTAGCTGAAATCACAAAAATTCATAAAAGTTCAGCTAAACAATGATGAAATAGGTTGAGAAATCACAGCAAACTCCGAAAATCATAACAGTTAAAGAGTCTGCACTATTTAGAAGGCGTTCCTAAAGAACAGTAACGATCGGATCTGCCGTGATTTTAAGCATAATAACTGTCCTCACAGTTGTGATTTGGAGGAATTGTTAGTTGTTATGGTGTGCATCTTGATTCTCTTAAGAAATTCTACGTAAATGACAAGAACATTCTATTATTTCCTTTAGGTTTTGAAAAGTTGTGAAATTCTGTAAGTGAAGAACAAATATTCAACCGACAACAATTCAAACTCGCAAATGAGGAGGTGCAGAAAGAAATATTTACAGACATCAGTAAATTCATCACAAGAAAATAACTATTATAGAACTTTCCTGGTTGTCTTGGTTTCAGTGAAGGGGTTTAAGAATGCCTTTGGTACAATATAGAACTTATCATATTTAAAATCCTCCAGCATTGTCCAATGTCCATCTATTATAGCACAAATTATACTTGACATTTGATTTCTGTTTTATTCCTAACGCTAGTCCTTTTTCTAAAATTATCTCCCTCTATTTTTTTTTTTTTAATTAGTGCAGAAAAATCCTCAAAAAAAATTTAATATTCTCATTAGCGCATTTATTACAGGCGGATTTTTGGACTGAGGATGAAGAAAATGCCATAACCTCTTATTGGTACTGTACAAGTTTTCACCCAAAATAAAATCTAATATGCACTTCCAATTTGCAAAATATGAACTTCAAATTTGCAAAATAAGCACTTCAAGTTTGCAAAATATCTTTGTATAAATTTCAAAGCTTTAAAATTTGTATATTTTAGTTCATAGAGGGAAATATTTCTATGAAAATCTCTTAATTTTGCGAAGATTCATGAAACTAACACAAAATCGATCTTAAATATTCAATTTATATAACGAAGGAAAGATAACAAGATCAATAAGATTAATATGTTGTATGTACAAGTAATTTGAAAACTCATTTTTTGAAATGATTTCTGACACTTATTATTGCAGTTGTTTTGAGTTAAATTGATTAGCTTCTACTTGAAAAGAAAATCTCACTTTACTTTTCATTGAATCCAATTTTGTTTTGATTCAGATAAGTTTAGATTTTGACCCTTTGTGCGATTCCATGAAAAGCAGTGAAATCAAAATTAGAAAGCGAGAGCAAAATTGAGAAAAGATAATGTTTAGGACGAATAAAGGATACTTTTGTTAACTTTTAACTGATTTAAGACGTATTAAGCTGCAAAATCAGAAGGTTGTAGGAGATCAGAACACCAGACGAGCTGAGTAGGAATCCTTTGGTGAAGTTGAACATTCCACACGCACTAAAAATCAGAGTGTTTCTCGAGTCAAGGAATTTCACTAAGATTTCCCCACTGTCCTTTGTCCCCTTCGACAGCTGTAGTCCGAACGCCAAGCCCTTCACCTGCTCCCTCAGGCACTGATCTTGGTGGTTGACTTCAGAAGCGAAGTAACTGATAGCAAAGAAACACATACTCTGTAGCACAGGTATCACAGGATCGCTCACTAATGTCTCAGGAGTGTAGGTGTACACGCTTAGGATTTTCGAGAACAACCTGAACAGTAGCAGGAAGTGAGAAGAACACAACCAGAACACCTGCATTGACAATGCAGATTCGGTGAGTGTTGCCAAGTCGTATATAGATCCGTATGCGTTGATAAACCCTGGAACGAGTCGTCTCCGATTCGAAGAATTCTGATGCAAATATTTAAGAGTTTCACCACATTCTTTAAGTTCTTTGCTCAAGATGTAGCACCATGAGGTATAGAAAACAGATAGCAGTATAGGACTGAGATAAATGAAAGGCCAAGTGTAGAAGTGGAATAAAAAGATGAATATTGCTTTGAGTGTAAATTGTTGGGTCATGTGCAAACCGAATGCCAAGACTTTGAATATTCTTTCAATTGTTTCTTGATCTGGCCAAATAATTATTCCAACTGCTCCTCTGAAGAGGAGGTAGACATATGCCAACAAAACTGCAACAAAGATAATGTTGATGATGAATAGAGTTTTAGACAGTTTCTTATTGCGGTGGCTTTGCAATCGTCTGATGGCTTTCAATAAATCGGCCACTTCATTTCTTTTAAAGTGGAACGAATACCAGTTTACCAAGAGTAAAAGGCGCCAAATAATGATGGACAATATTACTTTTGAACACTGAAAAAGACCACAATATTTGAGATCATTTGCATCTACTATAAAAATGTAAATGTGGCCTGCAACCATTGTGGCAATCGATGTGAAATGCAAAACTGATAGAAGCCGATGTTCCAGTCTCTTCATCCCAGGGATCCCTAAAATGTACAAAAGGTCTAAAATAACGTTGTAGGATTTAAACATCTTTCTAAATCGCTTTACCACCACACAAAAGTAAGTTTTCGGCTGGTGTTGTTTTGAAACGTACTTCAAAGCTGTTTGTGCAACCCCTTTCATAATTAATTTTTTCTTCTATAAACAGTTTTAGAAACAGTTGATAAGTAGGAGTATAATTTAGCGAAGGCAGGAAATATGACAATGATAGATTTAGTGCATGAGAGTACTAAAATTATGTAACACATCAGATAACTACAAATTCATGTTATAATTTGAATAATGGCATATTTTATGGTGTCCGTAATACATCGCAAAATAGCATGTTTGTCAGTATTGATTCCACTGACCATTATCTTATTATGCTTAAATGATAAAAATTTTGAAGAAAGAGATAAATGATTCTTGTTTCGTTCAAACAAGTTAAAAAATAATGTTCCTGTATCCATTTCTTGGAAATCGATTTTGATTTTTTTTCCTTTATATAAAAGCTAATTCACGTTCGATCGATATTCACTGTCCATTGATCACAGTAAAGTAGATTCATTGTGTTGTTTCTTTTATGCATTAAATGGATAGTTAATAGCTCTTTATTAGTAAAAGTTCAATAAATTGGCCATTTTATGAAATATAATAACGAAACCGATTAGAATAAATGTATTTAGCAATGGTAAAAGTATTTATGTTATTGAAAAAATGCTAAAATAGCATTTCAACTTTAAAAACATTTATACTTTAAAAAGTAAAAATTTTATCTTTCTAAAAAAGCAGAAGATTTTTTTTTTAACGTATTCTATTATATTTACTTCAATAAAAATGAAGTAAGCTCTAATTAAATAGCACAAAAAAAGGGAATAAAGATTGTCCTTGTGTGTATGTGCGTGCGCCGGGTGTGTGTTTTAAAAGAAGCAACCGTTTCATTCTGATCTTGATTAAATATTGCACACATGATCTAATAAACAGAAGGAAGATCTATGGTTACTGGTTAGTTAACATGACAATAACTTGAGATCTACTGAACCAGTTTATGAACGAAGTGTTTCATAGGTAGCTTGACAAATCCAGATTATCGTGAACTAAATTTCATTCCGATATTTTATAAGTAAGATCGTGAAATTGATAATAAATTACGGAGTAAAAGGGGAATGATAATAATTTGTGATCTACTAAATCAATTTGAACGTTTTTTATTTTTTTAACAAAATCATTCTCAGATAATTTAGAGATTTGACAAGTTTGTATTCGTAAGCATTGTTCCTTGTGTTGAACAACGCATACAAATACCAAATTTCTAAAAATAAGTTTTATTAATTACATAAAATGTGTGAATCTATCTTTCATTATGTTAATTAAACATAAAAGATAAGCGTAGCGTAATTAATCAAGTTCTTCATCAATGTCAGGTGAAATCATAACGTAGCGATTTTACATTCGTCAATTTTAATATGAATATTAATATACAGTCGGCGTTAAAAGGGAATGTACACCTTCAAATTTCAAAAACTAAGTTTTCAAATGTATACTCAGTAAATAGAGGGAAATTTTTTTTTTGTGTAAAATAAAAAAAAAATTAAAAAATGTTCAAAATTTTTGCATATGTATGAAAAATACATATTTTACTAAGACATTTGTTTTATCAAAGAAAAAATAATAAAGCAAAAGTCCCCGTACATTGAAATTATTTTTAACTTTGGAAGCTTTGTCAACTTAAAATTTAACAATTAATATTTGTTTGGCTCAGAGCAAACCTTTATAACCGTTTTAAATCTTTTGGACATGAACGTTCGCTCTTTTCTTTTTAAAGGGAATGCGTTGGGCTGCTATCAACTACGCACTAGGCATTTTACAAAATTACGATCTCGATATGCAAATTTCCTCGTACGTACATAAGAGCAGCGCCAAAATCTCCCTTATCGACAACTTTTGGAACTAAATGATTTTTCGACAGAATTCGTCTCCCCATGTCGTCCAAAGTCTACAATAAAGCATGGTTTCATTTTGTTCATTCGTTTTAGCTGCAGATGCCGCCAAACAAGGAAATTTATTTAATGGCCACCCTTTACATTAGGAACAAAAAAAAAAGTAAATGTATTTATCAGTACTTATTATTTAAAGAAGTCTTTTATTCATTTCTGCTTAAAATTTTTTTAATAAAACCTTTTTTTCTTTTTAAATATGTCTACCTCTTCTAAATTATTTAAATCAGGCGAGCCATTGTTCTGCTGAATAAAGAAACGTTGTATGGTTGCATCTAAAAAAAGTGGTTTAAAGAGTAATTTTTTTTCCTCCTAAGTGGAACTTCATTATGTGAGATTTCGTGTTAAACGAATAAATTAACATTAAGTGCATTGTACGGAGAATTGCTTTTATTTTACATTAAACGAGATTTCATGTTAAGCTATTTCATTTCATGTTAACGGGGTTTGACTGTATTCAATTCCAATTCAAATCCCTTCAGGTCTAATTATTTTGTTCTCTCCTAATGATGATAAAAAAAATAAAAAATTACGTGAAATGTTTTGTAGTGATAACTTCTGGAGAGAGGTCATCTACTACATTTACATTTGTGATGGTGGAAAATACCACAAACCTATGAAGGTAATTGAATTCGTGACCTCCCAAATATCAGGTCTTTGGTACTTGGTAAAGATTAAGTGATTCATTTATAGTTACATTATTTTACATGATAATAAACAATTCTTTTTCTAGAGCATTATTTCGTAATGCAAGACTTGACAATGACAGAACTGTTGACAAGACTGATTGACGATTTGACTGGATTGGAGAAGATAAGATTTTCGGAATGAAGGAATGGATTCCTTAACATCTTTGTGCTCAAAATTTTAAGAAATGGAAACATAATTGCGATCAATTATACATAATGATAACTACTTATTGTGAACCTCTCTTTTTGGTGTGATTCTATTGATTTTTCATAGAGAATTACTTATGACCAATCAACTAATAAATATGGTGTATGTTGTTGTCTCATTTATATCTTATGCTAAGGCCATGAGTGCGTTTTTTCATGCTATGTGAAGGCAGCTGTTTTTTTTTATGCAGCTTGAAAATCTACACAAGCCGGACACACGTGCGTATTCATTAACGCGAGCTCAGTCGTATGTTTGGCCGGCCAAACGGTATAGTGGTTACCGTTATTCTAGGCCGCGAGGTTGCGGTTTCGAGTGTTAGGCATGGGTGTTTGTAAATGTATGCTGGCTTGTCTAATAACGAATGTTTCGGCGCATTATAGCCCTCGTGTTGCTGACGGTGCCAGATAATCTGAAAACAAACAACCAATCGTATGTTTGTGATCTCCAGTTCAACATGATTCCATTTACAATCCAAGCATCACTCTTCAGTCCATGGTTTTTGAAATCATTATACCTTGTATCTTAAAGATATGGATATTTTTTCAATTTTAAAAATTATAAGTTCACATTCCAAGTAGTATTCCATTATATAGTTAATTTAAAAATCAAAAATGTAAGATGATAACACATGAATATAGTAACAGGAACAGTCATCTGCGGCGAAGTGTTTACACTGAGCTTGAAAAATAGGTATGATCACATCCACCATCGCGCGTCCTTGAAAAATGCGATAGACGATCCCTCCGCCAGCTTGTAAACAAGCTACGTCTGGCCAGTGGCCAAATATATGTGCAGCTTACTTGTCCATATTTTGTAGTTTAATTTCATGCTGCGTTTCTGCATGAAAAAACGCTTGTGTAGCTTTAGCCTGATACACCGTAGGCGCATACGACTGTCACATAAAAGCATGTTGTTCAGTTTGGCCTTTATAATATCTAAATTGTATCCCATTTAAACAGCTAATGCACTAGTATTGGTGTTGACATAGTTACATGCCTGCCTAGATGTATGTAAGTGGGTCTTCCTCCCAAAATGTCCATTTTAGGCTTCAAAGTTGTCAAATTTTTAAGATTGACTTAAGGTATTTTTGGACAATTTTTTATGAAGCTGAGAACTATAATCTAATGAAATATGAAGGTTTATGAAAATATGATTAGATTTTGTAGATAAGGCAAAAAGTATCCCCTTCCTGCAGATATCATATAAATACTGCATTTGTCATAGCTACTTTTGAGTTCAATAATTAGTAGGAATATCTTAGGAGTCTACCACTTTTGTAGAAAGAAATGCATACATATTAATCTAATGTTTACTTTTTTCTGTCACTCTTAACATCAGGGTTGAAGATCTGTTTGTTTGTTTTGTTTTGTTTTTTCCCCCTAAGAATATGTTCCACTTTTCTACATTGAAATTATTTCTATAGCTTTTTCAGATTAAACTTGCCTCAAAATCCTCCTCAGAAAAAGTTCCTGGCTAGATCAAAATAAAGCTGCATATTATGATATTCCTCTTTTTCACATTTTGATTATTATCACTCACGTAGACACTTCCAATATATTTCTGCAAAAAGTTGTGCTGCCATCTACTGTTCAAGTTATCAATGAAAACTTTATCCGATGAAAGATGAGTAACAGCGTAACAGCGAGCTTTTTAATTCAATAATTCAATTTTTACACTGTAATTTGGTTTCAATTTTATCATGTCCTCTTTGTGATTTTTTTCTTTTTTTTTTTTCTTTCTTTTTTTTCTTTCTCTTTTTTAATGTTAATTGCCAAGAGAAGACGAAAAGTTAATGTTGAAAGTTGCTTATAAACTAATTACTTTCCCTAAACATTTATTAATAAGAAAAGTATTAAACTAATTTAAATTTCTGAACTAAGACGTATAGACTTAGAGGCGACTGCAAGTTTAGGTACCCCATAAAACATCATTCTGAATTTTGTACAGAATGTGGAGAAAAGTTAGTAGATTAAAATCTACTGGTCTGCCGTGACAAAAATGGCCGAAACTGGTCAAATATCAATTTTCAATGAGTTGAACTAAATCCGTTTGCCAAATATGCTATAACTTGCCAAAAGTGAACACTCTTTTTCATCTGGTAACCCACAGCTCTTTGATTTTGATTGAGAAAGGGAGCAAACGATTTCTGATCTCAGACAGGGAAAACTTGCATTTTTTAAAATCAAGCCAAATTGGCGATATCAATTACGTCATCAGTGATGTAATATTTATAGGCAACTTTGTTCACTTTAGAAAGAAACATGTAACCCTTCTTAATCATTTGCAACCTTCTTTAATTGAAAATTAAAAAGCGATTGATTACCAAATAAAAAAAAAGAATGCTCGTTATTTGTCAAGTTATTGCATATTTGGCAATCGGAATTAGTTTAACTCATTCAAAGTAGATTTTTGACCAGTTTCGGCTATTTTCACTCGGCAGACCAGTGAATTTGTAATCTACTAAATTTGTCTTTATTCCATAACAAATTCTGAATGATGTTCGATGGGGAACCAATACTTGCTGCAACCTCTTGGGCTAGTAATAATAGTACTATAAAATGGGGTGAATAGGATCGAAACTTCCCGAAATTACAAATTATTATTTATTCAAATAAAACAGTTATATAAATAATATATATATATATATATATATATATTGACCAGTATTAAAATGCAATTGAAAGTTGTGCAATGCTCCACACTCCTACTCTTCGAATTTTTATAATCAAGTGTGACGTTATTGCGTATTAAACATGTTGTTGGGAGATCGTATTGGCGATATTTAAAACCGAATTTATGTTTATAAAATGCAATCAAACAGTTTGGAGAAATAAATATTTTGACTTAATATGTGAGTAACTGAAAACCTTGGCAAATTTTTAAGGGATGGTCATTTAATGAGAAAGATTAATGCTGAAACTAAACGCGAAAATAACTAAACTAACAGAAACTAAACGAACTAAACGCGGCAGCTTGGCGGCAAACATTAGATTTCATAACTTTTTCTGGCTGACTTTGCTGGTTTTTTAACAACGTCTACTTGTTTTTTTGGGAAGATTAATATTACTTCATCAATGACCTAACATTAATCACTAACTTGGCTCACTTTTAAAAGCTGGAAGTATTTTTCGCCAGAGAAAAAATATCATCTACACTCTTTCTCATTGAAAATTAAATAGCAATGGGTTACCCATTACTTTTTAATTTTCAATGAGTAAACCTCTCACCCAATTGAAAACTGTTCCAATCTGCGAAATATTGGGCCGTTTTAAATAAATATAACGCTTTATGTTGTTAAGGAGGCTCTTCTTTCTTTTTAAAACTATAACTTCAATTTAACACAAGAAAACCTTCGTTCCACAAATGCAAAAGTCGTAAGTCACGTTTTTATAATAGCAATGCGTATTAATTATTTCTTTAAATAACATTGAATTTTATTGAACCAATTTCCACGTTCACCCAGGAGGTATAGTTCATGAACGCGTTACCCCCTTTTTTTATGAAGCAGGCGGGTTCCCCAGTAGGCCTATTTCCTGCTGTACTTTTATCTTTCACTCACAAAGCCTTAAATAAGTCGAGAAATCATACGAAAAAATCAAGAGATCACCCTCTCTAAGTTACAAGGCAAGTGTTACTTTCAAAGTCTTAGTTACGAAGTCACAATCTGAATGTCATAATCGGGAAGTCATGGTTGGGAAGTCATAGTCAGGAGTCATAGTCAGGAGTCATAGTCAGGAGTCATAGTTGGGAAGTCATATTCAGGAAGTCACAGATCGGTAAAGTCACTAATTGTCATTAGTTCTCTTAGTTGTTGAAGCAGCAAAGAATGCGCTTGGATATAAAACGTTTGAAGCGTTTCCACTTCCCTGTGTTTTTTTTGCTGGTGTTGACTAGGGTGGCAGCTGATTTAGGCTGGTTGGTGGCGATGCACCAGGAGATGAATAAAGCCACCTCCTCCGGTCTTCCTTCCAGCATCCCGGCGTATGTGATCCCTCCGGTGACTGCTGAATCCGCTAGAACCTCGAGTTCTGTCTCCTCCTGGATAGTTGTAAGCGATGGAAGGTATTTGCGTTTAGTAACTCCTTCGATGGGAAACTCCATTTTGTAAATCATTTCAAAATCACAACTTTTTCTACTTTCAAATAGCAGTTATTTCAAGATAAATCTCAATAAACGTCAAATTATCAGCTTTTATTTGTCTGATCTGAACCAAACCTCTGTTAAAATTAACTATAGTACGTTTCATTGTTACCTCTTAGTTTAGAAAATGTATTGTTTGTAAGGGATAAAGATACTTGTAGAAAGCATTGTTATTGCCCGCTACAATTTATCAGCTATTAAATACACTATTCTTGCGAAGATCTGCAATAAATTTCCATTTCATTAATGGCTATTTTACCTCGTATACTATAATGTCTTCGGGTTATTCGGAAAAAATTATAGCAACGTGGGGATAAAATTACGATACAAAGCTCAACCGATGACGAAAACTAATCAAAAAGCGTAGCAACATGACCACTTTTTATGTAAACATGAAAAAATAAAAGTATAATTCAGAAAATATACACACTCATACCTGTACAGTATTCATTGGATTAACTATGCTTACCACTTTACCAAGTTCCATATGAATGCTTGTATAAAACAATTATACATTCATTTTATCAAATGCAGATTCCAACACAAAATCACCTAATCGCAAGGGGTCCAGCATACAGTTACGTCATCAACATTGACAATGTTGCATTAAAAAGAATGATTGCAATACACGTATTGGGGGATGGGGGTGGGAGTTCAAAGTGTGAAATACGCATGTATTTATTTGGCTAACGTGTTTGGAATCTTGGAACTTACGTTTTATACGGTTTTCAACACTCATTCCCCCCCCCCCCCCCTCTCCAATTCTGAAACAGTGTGCATACAATTCAGTGAGTTTTAACCTCCCCTAAACTTATCCTATAATTTCTAACTCGTACCTGTTATAGATTTAACTAATATATTTTTAGATAAGTATAGATATCCACAACAGAATGCCATACTTAATTTAACTTGGTTTAAAAGACATTTTATGATTTTTTATGCTTTGCCTAGTCTTGATTTTGAGATTTGTAGTGTGAATCGGAACATAAAAAAGGTGGCATTAAAAGCGGTTTTTGGCAAGATTTATGTTCCACACAAGATTCAACGGTTGAATATGGGTCTAATTACTCCTTTCAAGACAGTAATCAAGACTGCAGGCTTGAATAAATGCCAGAAGAGGAGCTGGGTTTCCACATGGTTAAAAAACCAGTTGTTCCAGTAGTTTTACATGTGTGTGTATGAAAACTCTATTTGAGCAAAGTTTTACATCCACAATATTTTGTCTATATAAGCATGTTTTTCAAAAATCACCCAGTAATTAAGAGATTTTCTGAAACAAACAAGTATGCTTTGATCCTTCCTCAAGATATTTTAAAGAATTTGCAGTTATACGACAGGCAAACATAAAGTAAATTGAAAAATATTATTAGGTTTAAATACTAATTGGTTAATTTTGTTTTGCATTAGGTTAGGAGAAGAGTTGACACACTTTCAAAGATAATTTGATTTGACGATAATTTTTTTAAAAATTATCTGTCATATTAAAGCTTTTTTTTTATGATAACTTTATGTTTCTATTCACCACAATGCATTATTATTATTATTATTATTATTATTTTTCCCTTTCCACCCTGTAAACGTTTAAACAAGATCAGACATAAATTGCTATGAGTGTTCCGATTCACCCTTTTTCTGCGGGTTGAATTGGAACACCATGAAAAAATTCAAAATAAATACAAGTCATGGTTTTTCCAACATTTTTGTGACTGATCCTCTAAGAAGAAGGTAATGTTCAAGTTTCAATGTCAAAAATATGTTCGTTAATGATCTTATTGCACCAGATTTGAAAGTTGAAAAATGTTCCAATTCACTCACATAGCAACCCGATAAATATATAAGGCTGAAACGCATTCTTATTGAAATACAATATAAAGCATACCTATAGTGTATCCTGTAATAATGATGTAATATTATTTTTTCATTGGGATTTAGATAAATTCTGTTCAATTACACCTCTAATATTTAGAAAAAGAACAATATAAAATTGCATTCTAAATATCTTATGCGAATTTCTGCAGTGGCGTCATCTGTTGAGTAGGATTAGATTAAAAGTTTTAAGTTTATAGGGAATACTAAACCTCAACCATCTCCATAAATTACTCTGTTACAAAGTATTTTTATTTGAAATTGTAATGAAATTATCTCTTAATATTTGTGAACAGATGAAACATTTTTCAATTGATCCTAAGTTACTCGGATAATTTAATTAGATTTTTAAAAGGATCTTAACATTTGTTTAAAAAACTATTGCATACTTTTTTTTTTTTTTTTTTTTTTTTTTTCAATTATGAATATAATTGCTAAAAACCTACACAACAGTATTCATTAAATAAACTATGGTAAAAAGAAATTTAGGGTAAAAATTTTTGTAGAAAATTCCTTACCGTTCCTTGTCCCTAACGACAATTTTTAGATTTGGAGCTAAAAATTATAAATTTGTTTCTTGAAAATCAGATCTACTTATATTTGTTACTGAACTTACACCATTTTTAAACATAAATACTTAAAAAAGTGTGGGCTTTTGACAGTTTCAATATTAATTTCTCTTAAGTAAACTTTGTCCCTGGATTTGGAAATCCTCACCATTCCTCATGTTAAAGTGATGAAGAGAGACACTAGATAGAGCTACAGTGCCTGCTAATGATAATGTTGCACAAATTGTCTGTATATATTGTAAATAGTGACGTATTATTTCAAAATTCTATTGTAATTTATTTTTATCTTATTTTATTTATTAATTAATAGCGATTATACAAGTTAGAAAAATGTGGCAACACCTAAAGCAATCGAGAAGTTTCGAGATATTTCTTTTCCGATGAATTGGCTGGAAATTTCGAGAATGTCTCACGCGCTTGTATATAAAAGACTGGAGAACGGGAAAGTTTTCAGATTGACTTCGGACTTCGTTGAAAGCTGATCGCTTTGTTTACCTATTGGAGTGAGCTTGTATAATCGCTGAATTCGAAGTTATTTTTGTTGAAGCTTGTGTTGAAGCTTGAGAGTAATTAAACTGTTGCCTGTGAATAAATTTTGTGAGTTTTCTGAAGAGATAATAAATATTTTTATACCGTGAAAACTGTGCCATCATTGCCTCAGTGGAAAAATTCGTAACAATAAGAACTGCACTGTGGAAAACTCTCATTTCAATCAACAGCAGCTATTTTATCCCATCATGTTGCTTTGGGAACTTTTTATGTTGTATGGTTTAATGTAGGTGACAGGCGTAAAAAAAATCATGTTCCATGTGGTTGTATTAGACCTAACATGGTGAGGGCCTAGAATACAGAATAATTTTCCTTACCGTCCCTGTTACATTTTACAGTTGAAAGGGACGATAAGGATCACATTGGGGACAGCAGTGAATTATGGATTAAAAGAATTGGTGGGGGAGGGGGATAAAAGACTTGATACTGAAAATGAATTTTTAGTAATATAAACTTATAAATTACTTAATTTTCTTTCACTACTTTACAATCTTTGGGTACTATAGGTACGATAAAAAATTTTAATGCAAAATTAGCAATAACTCTAAAGAAACAAACTCTAGTACATAGTAACTTATTTACTGTTTTGTATAACAAACTTCCTTCCCATGTTTTGCTTTTAATTGTAATCTAGTAGATAATTCAAAATACCATAAGACAATTTAAAATTATGAATATGAAATGATGATTAATGGGTTCTGTAACTTTCAAAAACATCTTAATTTGAAATCTTTTGGTTTAACATTCGTTTTTAACAGTATGCTTGTATTTTTACTAAAATTTTGATTTTTGTTTACTAATAAGTTGCGTTTCCTTATTTTTGAACTAAGCAATGGAGATCAGTTTGAAATCAAGTGATGCCATAGCTGTTCTTGGTACATCATTGATATAAAGATGTAACAAAGAATTAAAAGTTAGACATAAAGAACAAAACAAAGCAGCATTGGCATTAAGGCAGCAGGCAATAGATAATAATAAAAAAAAAATTAGAATACAAAAAGAGCCAGTGTAAAAGAGAAGAGAAGAAAAAACGTATTGAAGTAGATGTATAAAATTATCAACAATATAAGAAAATCTGTGTCATGACTCTAATGACGTTTGGGCTTATCTTATGCCAATTTTAGATATAATACAAAAGACATGGCCACGAATTAACAGTTTTCATTTCCAAAGCAATGACCCAACAACATAGTGCAAAATTAAACGAACTTGTACTCGCTTACACATTTTGCTCAAGAACTGGGTTTTAAAGAAGCCACATGGAACTTCATTAAACCATATCACAGCTAAAGTTCTGCCAATGGTTTTGGAAGGTAGCTGAAAGCAAAGGCAGACCAGTTTATAGCTCAAGTCACTAAAGACATATCATTAAAGACATTGAAGCTGTTGATGTACAAATTACACAAAATTTTAAATCAATGCCAAAAAATACAATGAAGTTAAGTCAGGTTGTATGGAGTTCCACATCTCATCTCCAAATGATTTTGGTCTCCGCACTCTTTCATATTTTTTTGTGAAAAAGTAAAGTGCAAACATTATCAATCAAATCCCAACGTATTGGAATTTACAAGCATCCCAACTTCTCATAAGAAAATAGCTTCTTCTCACAAAGATGATGGACCGTGAAATGGTGGTCTCAACACTTCCACTTATTAAGAAACTGGAAAACCTGATTTAGTTATAAAAGGACACTGGGTTGCTGTATGTTACAACAGAATTGTAGAAAAAAGGGAAGCTGATGCAATAACTTTTATGCAAATGCATCGCTCAGGCAACAAGTTCTTTTTGCAACTAACAGAAGATCGCCACAGCCTAAAAGTAACAGAAAATAATGTCTAGAATTGAGGATCCGCCGCATAAAATATCAATTAAATTTTTGTGCATAAACAATGTCATGGATTATGACAAACTATTTCAACGGCTATTTTAAGAAAGGAACTTGTATTTACAATACATATAGTAGGATGCGTCTTATGTGCCACTGCAAAATTAATTTTTAAATTTTTAGCGGATCACCCTTTTAAATGATTCCTTTTGAGGAGAAAATACGTGTGTAAAAATGGTGGGTAATTTAAATAAAATTTAGGGGTTGCTACCGGCAATTGAAATTACCACTATCATGTACAAAATCAAGTTTTTTCACTTTAATGTATAAAAATGTGAGAAAAAGAAAAATCTCCATCGTCAGCTTATTTATTACAGTATAATCATTAACAAACTTATTACAAACATATGTAATGTATATAATGCACACTTTGTATATATATTTTATTATGAAATGTTAATAATGAAGCTAAATTGTAAGGTCATGAATTTTTGTTTTCAAAAGGAATTGTTGTCATTGAAAAGTCAAGGAATGTTCCCCTCCAAAGATAACGAACCTTAACGTACTTGTACACACTAACTATTTAACTTCTTCAAGTTTTCGCAATCACAAAACAATTATTGTATTTAAGCAACCACATGTTGTTTTAATTTCGCTGGTTATTAGGCTTTAGCCAACACATCCATGACAAGTATAGTTAGTGAATGATATATATATACATAATTTTGACATGGATTCCAAGCAGGTGTCGCTGCACCAGAGATTTGCTCCAGAGATAAGATAAGGGCAGTGGACTGAATATTTCAGTAGGGGACCCACGGGTCAACGACAGCTCGTGATCGAAAATGCTAGTGCAACCGGAAACATGCGTCCCCCCCCCCTCCCCACCCCTACACCACACACTTTTCACAATCATTCATGAACGCTAAGTCTTTAATCTTAATAATCTTTAATACTTGTTCAAATCAAAGTTTCCTTTCAATTTTTATAAAATGAATAAGATGAGAAAGAAAACACTTATTTTTTTAAAACAAAATCAATCCTCCTTTCTTTTAAATTTGCGAATCAATTAATGATGTCGTCATAAAATGGCGTTGTTTTGGTAACACACTCACACCACTCACGCAGATTCTCATATGCTGAGCCAATCAGCTCATTGAATTCTCAAGGGCAGCCGAAGTTAGAAATAATACTTGATCGGCTGCACCGCTATTACATTGCGTAGAGGAAAGGCTTCTATTGCTTTCCATTGGTAACCATGGCAACATGGTTGCCCGAAACACGTTTCAGAAAACATGGCTACAGTGGTGTAGTGTAAAATAAAATGGTATGGGAACGCTATGTCGCGTCGTTACAAACGTATATTTTTGTTGTTTTCTGTGTGTAGGGGGGGGGGGGGGAGTGAAAATTACAACTAAGAATAAATAACTTTCTTAATTTTTCTGTAATATTCTCAAAACAGATAATGAGCTCCTCAAAATTGAAAAGAAAAACATGTGTGTTTAGACTTTTTTTTATTTAAATATCTTTTAGAAAATATTAAGTTATCTGGATTTTTTAACAATTTACTTTGCACAACCCATTTTAACAGATTGTTTGAAACTTCATAAATGGATTGGAAGATATTTTCAAACATATTACTGACACAAATTTTTTAATAGATTTTTTGCAACAATTTTTAAATAGATAATCTATCTGTATTTCATTTTAAACAGATTATTTACATGATTTCTTAAACAATTTTCATTCAGAAAAATTTCCATAAGAGATCGAGTTTCCGATTCAAACCTGAGGGCTGTGTGGTTAGAGCTCTAGCCTCGCATGCCAAAGGTGCCGTGTACGAATCCCGTGCTAGGATGTTCGTTATGATTCGGTATCCACGTCAAGCTGTAGGTCCCGGCCAAAATTAGTCGTCATTGTACATAAAAGTAGGCCGTTGAGCGTACAAACAACCTACCAATTGTAGACTCCTCTTCACTTGCTAGACATATAGATTTGCTTATATCATTCTTGGTTTCTTTATTTGATATTGATATTATCATAAAAATCATTATAATTTAAAAAATATCGGGGGCAATTTCCTCTCATTTCCGCCACCACTGTATTTAATGTTGATTTTTTTAAACTTGGGGAAAAAAGATTTTTTTTTAAAGAACTGTTGCTACATTTTTGGAATAAACTCTGAAATAACTGTAAATGTAAGATTTCAAATTCTCAAACCGAAAAGCAATTTACTTTTGAATTTAAATATACATTTCAATTGCTTTCTTAATATTTCACAGCCCGATTTCGATGTATTATACCCATTTGCAAAACTATTAGCAATTTTATATTAAGGAAAGTGAAATACATAACCTCAAAGCAAATATGAATACCTTCACTTTTTGGATAAGAATAGATTCATTAGCATGAGTTTCGGCAGCATTATTTGTAGGTTGCAAGTTTTTTGTCCTAACTTGGATTTTTCAAAAATATTTACATTCTCACAATGACAAATATAAAATCTATAATTAAATGGCACACAGTTTATTTTTTTCCGGTGATGATTCCCCCTTTTTCCACTTTTTTAAAAATTTAAGTAACTATTAGGGAAGGGAATGAAAGCATCCCCCCATGCACCTTCCTGAAGCCACCCATTTCGATTATTTTTATGCATTGAGTTAAAGTAAGCAGGTTGGTTGGTTGTTTTCAGATTATCTGGCGCCGTCAGCAACACGAGGGCTATAATGCGCCGAAACATTCGTCATTAGACAAGCCAACATACATTTACAAACACCCATGCCTAACACGGGACTCGAACCCGCAACCTCGCGGTCTAGAAGCCTGCACGCTAACCACTATACCGTTTGGTCGGCTTAAAGTAAGCAGGAGTTACAAAATAAATACTGTTTTGAATAGATTTTGTCATGTTCAAACAACGTGTTTGATTTCCCTTTTATCTGGCAAGTTAATAATAAATGCATAATTTCATAATTTCAAAACAAGTGGGTGATATAAAAAAAATATAAAGTTACATTACTTTTGTTGAGAAATCGATTAGCATTCCTGTTAAAATCAGAAGAGAAACATTCTTCAAGGAGAGAGCGCTAAGAACTGCCAGACCGCAGTTTTGTTCTTTAGGAATGGAGAGAGTTGGCGGCAATTTGTATATGAAGAACCATGCAACTTTGACGTCTGGAATTCATCCACAAATACAAATGATGAAGAAGATAATCTGCATTGGATGAATCATAATTCTAATGAAGGTGCATTGAAACATTGAAAGACTACTATATATTTCAGCACCATGTAGGAAAGGGTAAGTGGGGGGGGGGGAGGGGGGTTGAGATTCGAACGCATGTGTCGGATTTTTGATGGAATGGCCATATGTGTGGGTTGCGCGCCTTTTTCAAACGTTTGCAAATACTTGAACTTGCTTGCTCAGCTCTGTAGTTGCAGATAGAAAACGACAGCATATTTCTCACTAAAGAACCTTTTCTTTTTCTTTCTTGACTTTGCGTTTAATATCATGTAATGAAAAATTAAAAAAAAAAAACTACCACCCCTGCACGGCAGATGTATTCGGAGGAAGATTACTTCGATTGGAAGAGGGTTTTTTCTCGAGAATTATTCAGGCAAGAAGATTGCCGTTTATCGAATTTTTTTTCACTTACCGTAGAAATGGATCTTCATTTTAGAAAATTGTAAAATAAATAATTTTAGTTTTAAACTAATAAATTTAGGTGCAGCCCAGCTGTACTGGCTGTAGTGCATGAGAAGCCGCGAATTTTTATCTTCCAAGATACAAAGAGCTAGACTACCTGTTTACACCACGTGAGCAATTCAGAAAAGAATTGATGACGAGGGGATTTTTTAGCGGGTGCCCCCTTTCATTTTCTGTATCTGTATTCATTGGTTTCCAAGGTGTTGTTAGAAAATCCCTTTGCATGTATTCCATAATTATTAAATAATATTTCTAAAATTATCTGCAATCGGTGAAATCAATGCATATTAATTCCCGTGGTATCAACAGCCAGTCCAGATCGTTGGAAAATCTTTTGCTTGTATAGCTGTTTCGGGTTTTTGGTACTTCAACAATGAAAACAACCTTGTTTCTGAACTTTTCTTAATGATCAGGTTTTTTTTTAACTGTATTTTTATTTGATATTATTCGAAGCTGCTACTGTTTAACAGACAGTTAGTATGTTAAGTGGAGTATACTCTCAAACAAATGAATATACGCATGCAAAATAGATAATCTGAATTGAAGGGCCTTTTTATCAATTTCCAATGCCTTTGACAAATCGTTAAAGTTTTTAAATGTTGTCCCGAATATATTACACTTTATGGTTGGTTTTGTGTCAGTTAACAGCATTACACACTTTAGCATCAAACTAAACTCGGTCGCGTAACATCCCAAAGGGAGGGCCTTGGTCTGCTGTACCCAATCCAGCTTACTTGACCATGGTTAGTTCCCAAGTATGCTTGGTTCTCATTTACTAGATCCACTTAAGAGATGAAAGGCTGAGTCAACCTTGCCAGGACCGTCTCGATAAGCGCTGCTCACAAAGGTCGTTCTACTACTTACACGGGCCTGCTCCTGCATTTCGTGACGTCACAGAGTTGATCCATTGCTGAACGTGTTTCTCCCCATTCTATAGTGTATTTTAAAGCCATCTCCGTCCGAAAATTAATGATTTCAAGAGCTTAGATATAGGAACCCACATTTTTTTTAATTTTTTTTTTATTTCAGAATGATAAAAAAGTGTACACTTAATTTTTTTCTAACATAAATACATACTGATTATGTAGATTTTGGTTCTTAATAAATGGCTATAAAACATGTCACAGAAATTAAACATACTAAAAATATTCAAAACAATGTTTTTCAGTTGTTTGAGAACAACTGGAAAACCATTTGCGGTTTTATTCGTCGTTAATAAATTTACTAAGATTATGATTTGTTACTGTGATTGTATAAGTGTTCTTATATATATATATATATATATATATATATATATATATATATATATATATATATATATATATATATATATATATATCATAATTTTCAATGATTATAATTAGATTTCATTAACAGGAGATATTGCAGATACTTAAAAAATACATTAAAAAGTTGTTAATAAATACACTTTTTTATACATTACTAATACCAACTTTAGAATAAATGTAATGTTAAAATTAATAATAATTTATTATCCTACACTACATTTGAAATCTTTTTGGTCTATTTTTTCGCGTCCAGCAAAATAGCGAACAAAAACTTTTCTTAGAAAGAGAATATTAATTCTATTAATATTAATCAGCTCTTGAAACTTATTAAAAAAAAAGATGATATTGCCGATAAACTTTACTTTAATGTAGGGTTTGCTGTGGTGCTATATCCCCAAGGTATTTCTACTACAAGGTTGGGGATATATCAACCCAATGCCCTCAAGGCTAAAGGTGGAGAGAACTGGCGAGTGATGAAATGGAGAATGTCCTGGTCAGCCAAGTCATTGACGAGGAAGTTTGGCAGGCTGGGGAGATCCGTCAGGGATCTATTCCCGAAAGGAGGAGAGGAAGGTGCTCCCCACTTGGAGGCCCCCTCGGAGTGCATATGATCTTGGGGATATAGCACCCACCTGGTGCATATGATCCCGCAGGGCAAATATTCAGTGAGATAATATCTAGTTTGTCACAGCAAAAACTACCAAAACTGGGACAGACGAGATGGACAATCAATAATAAGATTAATAATACGAAGAAATCGATTTGATATATAAAATTAATTACAAAACATGCTCGGTATTTGAATATAAGGACAGAAATAAATATTAAAGAAGAAAAAAGAAAGATTATATATTTCTTCAAAGGTCTGAATTATAGTATATATTTGTGGTGAACAGTGGTAGAAGTGGGGAAAAAAAGGTGGGGGGACGGCCAAAAGTTGGGTGACAAGTGCAGCCCCTCAACGATAAATTTTATAATTTCGTTTCTAATAACAATAAATGTATAACAATTAAATAAATAACAATTAACTAGTAGAAAGGAAACAATTTTCAACACGAACAAGGGTCCAAAATTTATTGTTATTTTAATGAATATTCTGCGACTTAGTTTTTTTACTAGGAAGTAAGAGATGAAGTGAAGTAATAATTCAACATTATATACATAACTGTTTATTTAGATTTAAATTTTGCCTCTAAATAAGCATACTTTCATAAAGTTAAATTAATAAGGAATTCTATTTTTTTTTTTTAAATACTTTGTCTTTATATTTTTTTCTAGTTCCTCCAAAGTTAAAATTTGACCAAGTGAAAATACGTATATATATCTTTATACAAAGTAGTATAATACATTTTTATAACACTATGACATGAATAGTTTTTTTTTTTTTTTTTTTTTTTTTTTTTTTTTTTTAATGACTTAAACCTTTTTCTCATATCCATTACATTTTGCATTTCCCTACATGCTTGATATATTTTTTAAGAAGAAAATCTATGCTTAATTAATTTTAGTACTATCTAATATCCCATGACCAGTATTGCTTAATTTTCAAAGAAATTTATAAACAAAATTAGTGATAAAAACTGAAATATACTGGAATAAATAAAAAAAATTATACAATTTTGAATTACATGACTTGGAAGACAGTGATACGATGAATTTGTTTCGACAATTTTGGCATTGATAGTATATACAAGTATTGTATAGTGCATTCAAAAATTGAAAGTAAAAAAAAATGCAAAATGATATTTTACCCTCTTGAAGGAAATGTTTACATTTTTCAGCTTTCTCGTTTGACTTCATGGATAATTTTTCCATGACATTTTGAGTTTTACTGGTTTTGTGTTTAAAATCTGCTTTCTTAAGGATTCTCGTTAGTCAAATTCCTTGTCTCCATGTGGCAAAATGTTACACCCTACCCATTCGTTAGAAAGTTTCAATACATGGTTTTCTACTAATAATCAACAAATCACAAAACATTTTAAAGTAAATGGTCGAGGACAAAACTGGAAATGATAGTGCAATAAATATGTCTTTTTCTATCATCTTCTCAATAATCCCAGACAACGTGTGCCGAAACTCGCCGCGCATTTCCAAGAAAAATTGACTGAATCTGCTTTAAACAAAACAAAAATGAAAGTATAAAAAATAACAAACAGCCAGAAAAAGCAGAAAGCAGAAGTAATGAAAATGGTTAATTCTATTTTTTCCCCCTCCCCTTTTAGTTTTAAGACGGATTGAATGATTTTTAAAATTGGGGAAATAGATTTCGGTAGTTTTAGAAGTGGGGGGGGGGGGGTGGATTTCAGTGATTTTAGAAGTGGGGAGACGCATGGGTATTTTCTGGACAAGTGGGGGGACGCTTCACCCCGCGTCTACCCACACTTCTAGCACTGGTGGTGAAAGGTAAAATAGAAAACATGTTGCATTTGTAACTATCAACGATTGTGCAAACAGTTGGTAGCCTAAGTATAAAAAAAAAAGTATTTTGAGGAAAAATGCAATATGATATTTCAATATAAAAGAAGGGAAATATTTTCAATGGCTTATAAAAGTCTTTTCAGCAATAAAATCTCAAAATTTCACATGAAATCTTCAAAAAATGCATCTGATTTCCGCTATGCCCTATTGAAAACAACGCTAGACTAGGGATTGAACATGTGACGTCACACCGTCAATTTTAGCAGCAGAAGCAGGCCCGGGTAAACAACAGGGATGAAATGAGTTCGAGACGGTCCTGACCTTACCCCGTCCGGAGATCAAACCGTGAACCTGTGTCGTGGTATCGCAATGCACTATCACTGCGCCACTGGGCTTCCACTTGGGCATCAACCATGGTAAATGATAATGTTTGTGTAGCTCGTCCATCATCTTTTGTGTTTTTGAGTGAGCTGATTTTTGATTAGATGTAATCCACCTCGCATGTTGTTATATCTATGGTTGGTTGCCTTTGTAAAATGTAATCTGATTAGTCGACGATACCCAGACGATGAGGTTTTTTTTTTTTAACAATTGGCTATTAAACTACTCAATACGACTCAATTGTATAACAAACACAATCGTGAAAATAAATTATTGCAAAAAAAAAAAAAAAAAATTAGCCAAGTTTTGTGCCTGAAAAAATTTCAATTGCACATTAAATTTAGATAAATTTAAATTTTAAGTAATAAAATCCTTAACACTAGAAAGACTGAAACTTAATATACACCTATATTGCCCAAAAGCAGTCAAAATGACTGCATATTGTGAAAGAATAACTAATATGTAAAGAAATTTGTATAACACATATATATTTATATACCGGAAATGAAGGAGGGGGAGGTAACTACAATTATTAATAAACGCATTTATATGTTGTACAAAAAGTCACAAAATTCTAAGAAATTGTGTCATTATATACATAATTGTTTTTCTAATTGAAATTAAAAAGCAATCAAAATGCTTTCTTGGGCAATCTAATGTTAATTGTAGACCTTAAGGAGACACATGTATCGTGTTGAAATTAAAATTGAAACCAAGAGTTTTAAATTTTGCCTGTTGAAATATTATGCTTGCATTGGTAACAGAAAAGAGAAATGCACCCTTCGTGAAAATATCAACTTTCGATTAACCACTATGACCTTTGGGATCTCAGACTTAAAAAATTGATACGGAATAAAATTCTATATTTAATAATGTATGTATGTCGAAAAATTCAAGTGTCTAGGTGGAATTTTTAAAAATCGAATTTTGGCTAGCTTTTAGAGGCAAATACCCCAGTGTGCCACGTTCTGTTATCCAAACGAGCCGAATCGTGACAAATAGATTCGTTGTCGATGGCAATGTATTCAATGAAGTTTTGGGAACAAAAAAAAATAAGTTAGTAAATAGTAGTACGGAAAGGATCTTTTGTTCCTAGTGGTCAAGCACTATGAAAACTCGATATGAGCTGAAGAAATGTTGCAATTGCATATAAAAATTGGTAATGCATACAAAGGTTTATATTAAAAACTTTGTTTTTGTGGGCTATATTATTTGAAAGCAACTTTTGTTATATCTTTGGGTATCATTTTCAGTTACATTGCTACTTAAAAAGTATTAATTTAAATGACGAAATTGAACATAACAAAAAAAAGTATCAAGTGGCAAGTTTTCGCCCATGTCATAATAACTATTATACAAAGCATCTGCTTTTACATTAATCAATGGATAAACATTGGTGAATATTTTGAAAAACCGCCACTCCTGCTTTTGATATTTTTATTGCAAGAAACGAAAACGATTATGGACGGCCAAATGAAAATAAAAATTAAAAAAACACCCTAACTTCAAGTTAGAGTGTGAAAACTTGTTCATTCTCTTTGCATGCAGATGTTTTTTTTCTTTTGTTTTTAAATAGCAGCTGCATAGTGCAAATCATATCGTCAGTAGTTTATAAAGTTGGGCTTAAAATTATGACACTGTTTCCACTTTCTTTTAGAAAGCCATTGGAATCTAAACTTTAACAAATAAAATATAAAAAACTAGATGTGTAGAACATGGTACAACTTTCAATTCCACTATAATAATGACGTGGATTGGTGTTATTCACAGTTTTTATATTTTTGTCATTCATTTAGATGAAATAGCCAGTTTGACGGTATATTTTTGGCGATAATTTTTGAAAGGGGACATTAAAAAAATGGTAATGTACTTATCGATAATTTTTACATTATCCTTTCTTCCAGAGGAGAAGAGGAAAATGGTTTGACGATCGATGCTCAAGGGTTAAAGGCATTCGCTTTTCAAATTTGTATACCTTTATAGCATTTTTACGGGAATTTATAGCACCTTAAAAGGCATTACCACAGCGATTTTTGATCAAATCGTTAGGGCCATTCTTTGGCAATTGCTAAAAAGCATGATTTTTTATGTTTTGCGCTTGCACTTTGTTGACGAAATCTGTAATTACAGGTCCCATGATCACAATTAACCTGTACACCCAGCCACCAAGTTTGAATATAGTAGGTCAATTTGTTCTGGAGTTAGACTGACCACGGGCACACACACAGAAATTTTTTCCGGACAACTTTTCTTAAATGAGGTTATTTCAAAACGTGGACAAATTAAAAAAAAAAAAAAAAAAAAAAAAAATCGTTTTTTTTTTTTTTCCCCTTTTGTTTTCTGACCTAAGGAAATTTTTTCATTACCCTATGCCAACGTATGAGTAAATGAAAATAAAATGTATGCCTAGTTTTGAAGCAATTTTTTTAATCGCGCGTTTTAAAGTTTGGATTTTCATTTGTGTGTAGAATAGGATATTTGACAAATTTTCAAAATATGTTTTAAATAAAGCGTTTGCCCAAAATAAAAGAGACGTATTTTTTCTTTTTCCAAAATAATGCCTCAAAGTGCCAAAAATCGCATTTTAAAATGCAAACTGAAGCCCCGCCCTTAAAACGCAGCTCAAAAATCCTTCGGACTGTGTGACGTCACTCTTGGATAAACAGCATCGCGAATAAGTTTCAAGCGAGTGTGTAACCGTAATGTGTTCTTCTTCCCCCCCCCCTTCCCCGCCGAGGAAATTTCTTGCCCGTATTGTGTTGTATTGTACCCCACTTTACAAGAACTTCAATTAACAGATGAACACTAATTTGGGTAAAACTTCCAAGTACGGAATGGATTCTGCGCCAAGAATTGTTTTCATAAAACCGCTCCAAGTTATGGAGGATTTTTATTATAGCATTATTTTTAAGATCTTCTTGTGTTCCTATCTACTTCAATGCATTATTACTTGTTTTTTTAACCCTGTAAATGTTTAAATAAGATCAGGCATAAATTATAACGAGTGTTCCGATTCATCCCTTTCTGTGGGACGGGGTGAATCGGAACACCATGAATAAAATCAAAATAAATGTAAGTACAGTTTTTTCTAACATTTTTGGGTTTGATTATCATAGAAGAAGGTATGACCCAAGTTTCAAAGTCAAAAATTAGTTCTTTAATGATAATATTACTTTGAAAATTGAAAAAGTCTCCGACTCACCCCGTTTTAATTTATTCAGCAGATTATTTTAATCGTTAATAATTTTGCTATGTTTTTATAATTATTATAAATGCGAAAGTGTGTAGTTCTTGTTTTACATATTAAAATAGCTGGGATATTCATTTATATACACATATGTTTTAACATTTCTATACATTGCAGGAAAAAACTTTAGGCTTGATTTGAAAGAAAATCCCACCAGCAATGCGTCTATTTTGGGTAAATTTAAACTGTCTGCCTTTACGAAACTGTCATACATTTTTCCAATAAAGCTTCTTTAAATAAATATTTCCTAAAATTCACCTTCAATGGTCATAATGAATCATAAAGTAGGAAGAAAGACGAACCAAGCTTAAAAATAAACGTATGAAGTTGTTTGTTCACAAACTTCCACTCCACAATAGTGACGTCACATTCTGGGAGGAGCTTAAGCGATCGTTTCTGGTCACATTACGAAGCGCTCAGAAAACCATTTTTTAGAATTCGATTAATAAAAATTTGAGCAATTATTTCGAGAAGAAAATGCTTGCATTATTATTACTTCGTTAAATACTATGTATATGCCGCATTTAGTAATTATTTGTTGATGGTGTCAAATACCCTATTGTTTAATAAGTACAGATAATTTTCGTTTGATCATTTTCGCTAATTTCGCTTTCTAGTACATCTCGTCGATGTGAGTTCTCACTCCACTATTCAAATAAAAGCACATTCAGGTCTTGCATGCTAAAGATGCAGGGTTCGAATCCTGGAATAGGCTTGGATGTTCGCTATGGTTCGACTACCCACTTGACCGGCTATGTGGCTAGGGCTCTGGCCTTGCATGCCAAAGGTGGCATATTCGAGTCCTGAGTTAGGCATGGATGTTTGTTGTGGTTTGGGATCCACGTGAAGCTATAGATCACGGCACAAGATTGGTCGTTGAGCGTCAGTGCTAGAAGTGCGGGTAGACATGGGGTGACGTGTCCTCCCACTTTTTAATAAAATACCCATGCTTCTCCCCACTTCTAAAACAACTGAAATCCATCCCCCCCCCCCCCCTCACTTTTAAAAACACTTAATCCGTCTAAAAACTTTTAAAGAAAAATAACATTAACCTTTAAATGTAGTGACACTGAAACAAAGTGATTTAAAGTTTTCAAATGTAAAAAAAAAAAAAAAATAATAATATTTATGATATACTATTTTGTATAAAGATGCAAGTATTTTTATTGTCAAATGTTGTTACACTTGATCAACTTTTTACTTTGGAGGAACTTTCAATTAAGTTAAATTTCTATTCTTGTTTCATACAAAGTCACGTTATTAAAAACACACATTTTAGGTTCTCTATTAATTTAATTTCATGAAAGTATGCACATTTGGAAGTACTATTTAAACCTAAGCAACCATTTATGTATATAATTTTAAATTATTCCTTCACTTTATCTTTTACTTCCAAGTAAAAAAAAAAACTAAGTCGCAGAATATTAATTAAAATAACAATAAAATTTGGACCTATGCTCAATGTTAGTGTTAGGAAGTAAAAGTTATTTCAGTATAGTTTTATTATAAGATTCGAAATTATAAAATTTTCGTTGAGGGGGGGGGGGGGGAGCACTTGTACCGAAGAATTGCGAATCCACCCACTTTAGTTTTCCCACTTCTACCATTGTTGAGCATACTAACCCACCAACCATATATCAGTTTAAAGGTCTTGATAAGATTAATAGGATTACATAAAGATCGTATTCAGTTTCAATACCTACTTGAATGCAAAAATGGGTAAGCCGAATTCATGACTCAGAGACTGAATGTTCGACTAAAGGTGTGAGATATCAAGGGTTCGATTCCTTGAGTAGGTGTTCTGCAATCTAGGATTTCGAAGCCAGAGAACGCCAGTAGTGACAAATAGTGGCGGGACCGATAATCTCCCATTCGAGACTTAAGTACTCTGCTTAAGTTTCCTTTTAAAAGATCGCACACCTGATGGTTGTGTGGTAAGAGCTCTGGCCTTGCATGCCAAAGATGTCGAGTTCGAATACCGAGTTAGACTTGGATGTTCGGTGTGGTTTGGTGGCCGACCAAACGGTACAGTGGTTAGTATACTAGCTTCTAGACCGCGAGGTTGCGGGTTCGAGTCCCGTGTAAGGCATGGGTGTTTGTAAATGTATATTGGCTTGCCAAATGACGAATGTTTCGGTGCATTATAGCCCTCGTGTTGCTGACGGCGCCAGATAATCTGGAAATCTGAAACAACCAACCAATCGGTGTGGTTTGGAATCTACATTAAGATATAGGTCCCGACCCTATTATCTGTCGTTGTGCATAAAAATAGATCGCTGAGCGTACCAACCAACCAAACCTTTTGAAAGACCTCAATTCTGCAAAGATCTTTCGTTGCAGTTTAGTACTCGTGCAGCTTTTTTTTTTTTTTTTTTTTTTTTTTTTTTTTTTTTTTTCCCCTTCTTTTTCTTTTTTAACGCGTCACTAAACGCAGTATCAAGTAAGATAACCAAAAAGTACTTTCATGAGAACTGTGATATCCATTCTCGATCCACAATTTCAGAGCTGAGCAAGCAAGTTCAAGTATTTGCAAAACACTTGAAATAGGCACGTCAAACATATCCATTCCATCAACAATCTAACACATGCGTTAGATTCCCCCTCTCTCCCCCCATTTTATTAGAAATGGACTGGCTCGTCCATGAGTAATCCAATGCCAAACCAAAGATACGCCAAACATCTTCAACCACTGATATGTATTTACGGTTAAATTCCAGATGTCATACTTCTAATGTTTTTCATAGATACGAACTCCAATACACAACTTCACGCCAACCATTTCCATTTTTTAAAAACAAAACTAAGTGGTATAACACATGCAGTTTTTTACGCCCTTTTCTTGATCAACAGAAATAATGTAACGAATTTTTTTTTTCCCTTTTTTTTATTCTTTCTTCTTTTTGAATTTTGTGCGCTTTTCTGACAATCCGAAAAATTGAAGTAAACCTGCGATTCCTTCGGAAAACTGGTTGAGGCAAAGAGAAGATATTAGGTGTAGAATGTTGACATTTTTTATTATCTTATAGAGTGTTTGGAAATCGCGGAAACGAATGCCTTCAACTCTTTCCTTGAGCATACCTCATTAATGATCGTTTTTTCTTCTCTCGAAGTTTCACTTATGAAGGATAGTATAAGGATTATCGGAAAGAAAGTATATCACCATTTTAGCTTTTTTTTTCCAGAATCAGAAAGCTCCCTGATATTTCCAAGTTCAGTAGCCATTCTTTTTTTTTTTTTTTCCAACGCAGGTGTGTCTAAGTTGCCACATTTTTACTTCCAATACCCATATGTTTATATAGAGTAATGAAAGTATAGTATTCGGTCAAAATTTTTTTTTATATTTTTTGTATTTCTTCACGTTTTGGAACATCTTGCTTTCAAAAAAGTGATCTATGAAAAATGTTTGCATGCCTGTGGTCAGCATAACTCCCGAACAAATTAACCTACAGTGTTCAAATTTGGTTTGCGGGTTGGTGGTGGCCATGGGACCTGCCATTTAGGTTTTCGTTAAAATCGCCAATGCGCATAAGGTAGCTGCCATTGAAAAAAATCATGTTTTTCATTAATTGCTAAGAAACGACTCTAAAGATTACGATCAAAATGGCTGTGCTCATAATGTGTTCTAAACATCCTCATCTCCGAAATTCCCGTAAAAATGCGATAAAAGTGTAAAAAGCTGAAAAACTAATGCCTTTAACAAATAGTTCTCTGGCCTTGAGCACCACCCATCAACGATTGATTTTTATGCGTTTCACGCACATGAAAGGACAATGTAATGTATATCGAATACAATCCCAAATCTTACAATTATTATTATTTTTTTTTTTTTTTTTTTTGCTCATATAAAATTATCGCCTAACTGGCCATTTTTATTTAAATGAGTGAAAATAAGAGAACGGTAAGTGACACCATGTCAAATTTCAATGCATTGAACAATATTATAGTGTAATTGAAAGTTGTGCGATGTTCCTCATCCCTAGTTTTTATTCATTTCACAGAAAGAATCATATGTCACCATCTGCTCTTGAATATCAGGATGATGAATATTAGTGAATGTTCTGGAAAACCGTTCCTGATGGGATTTCATGCGTAGACAAAACAATATGGCCACTCCTTTATTCGACGTCTGTATGTTGTGAGAAACTCAAACGATTTATTTATGGCCATCAAGCTTTTAGTGGGAAAATAAGTTAACAGCAGCTGCATGCATATTGTAAATTAATACCATCTGCAGTGCACAGAAACATTAGTCTCCCAGACCTGGCAAGTAATTTGGCAATTTTTGAGGTCATCTGGCGATAGGTTTGGAGAGTTTGGCGAATTTAAACTTTTTTGTTTTATTAGCGATTTTCTTCTTTTTGAGTGATTTCTGGCTTTCTTTCTTTTTTCTTTTTTTTTAAAAACTATTAAACTCTCATAGTTTTACATCGCTAAATTTAAAATTATGACACTCTGTCCATGCTCTTTCAGAAATCCTACTTTCTTGTGACGTCACTCCTCTGCTGTTAAGCAAAAAAATCAACGTTATTGTATTTTTAGCTGTGCGTTGTTTTCTCGTGAATTTGCGCATTTTTCTGGAATTGTTTAATAAATTGTATGATACTTTTCCTTCGTTAATGTTCGGAACATAAACTAAAAACAAGAAGAAAAAAAGGAGAGAAAAAAAAAAAAAAAAGATATCGCTAACTGAATTTGTCAACTTCTTTTACAGTATTTTTTTTTTTTTTTTTCCTTTCCGAAAAAGATTTATATTAATTCTAGAAACACAAATTTAATCAGTCTATAACAAAGTGAAATAAAAGATATTCGATAGTTCTATGGTCACATTTTCAACCCTTTGTGTTAACTTCGATTTTTGTTTGTGGCGGACATTTTTGTTCGGATTCGGAGGACAAATTAACCCTTTCGCCCTCATTCAGTTGAGCTGAAACGGTAGATAGATTCGTTGTCGATGATAATGCATTCTTATCATCTCTTAGGGTTAGACAAGAATGTTAGGCAATGACATGGAATAATTGTTTTCTTCATAGTGGTCAATCACTGTGGTTGGTTGGGTTTAGAATTTATTTGGCGCAAGGGCAACTCAAGGGCCAAACTGCGCCATCAAACACTGTGAAAGTTCGATTTCAGTTAAAAATCGCTTAAATAAGTTGCAATTTCACAAAAAAGTTGGCATGTAAATATATTTTGTGGGATGAAATCTTATGGTGACGATACAAAACTCATCTCGGACATCGGAATTGGCAAAATAATAGTTAGTTTGCAGACGGAAACACTAAAGACTTAATTATTAAGCATTTAGTGTTTTCGCAGTTTACTAATACTACATGCAAACACAGTTTATTTTTTTTTAAATCTTTATATTAACTTCGATTTTGCGAATGGGTGGGGCTGTGTATGTCGACGGCAGTAAAATCTGCGGAGGACTAATTAGCCCCCTTGCCGCCATCCAATCGGTTTGAAACTTAGCAGATAGATTCGATGTTGATGACAATGCATTATATCATATTTGGAGGCTGTTACTGTCACTTAAAGGTCTCTTTTATGGAATACTAATAAACTAACTTGCCGTCATCCAATCGCGTCAAAATGGCATTGAACCGATCACTGTTGAAACTCTTTCCTGACGCCAACATTTTTTTCTAAAAATAAATAATAAAATTACTTCAATCAGAATAAACACATGACATTTGGATGTGGTTGTTTGGTTGTTTTCAGATTATCTGGTGCCGTCAGCAACACGAGGGCTATAATGCGCCGAAACATTCGTCATTTGACAAGTCAACATACATTTACAAACACCCATGCCTTATACGGGACTCGAACCCGCAACTTCACGGTCTAGAAGCTAGCACGCTAACCACTATACCGTTTCGTCGGCCGATATTTAGATGTGAGAGCATAAATTCATGTTTCACGTTCATTTTCAATAAATAAATTTTGAAGCGTAGTTTACCGCACATTTTGCTGATAGAAATATTTTTGATATCGGCGCTGTGTTAATAAATATAAAAATTGATAATGCATATAAAGGATTCTTTTAAAATCTCTATTTTTATGGATTATATTATTTGCAGTGGTGTAGTGTAAAATGAAAAGGTGTGGGAACGCCATGTCATGTCGTTACAAATGTTTACTTTTTTTTCTGTGGGGATGAGCGGGGAAGGGGGGGGGAGGGAGTAAAAATGACAACGAAGAATAAATAACTTTATTAATACTACTTCAGTAATCTCAAAACAGATTACGAGCACCTCAAAAATTTAAAAGAAAAAAATGTGTGTTTAGACATTTTTTATTTAAATAATTTTTTAAACTATTAAGTTATATGGATTTTTAACAATTCGCTTTGCAAAATCCATTTTAACAGCTTATTTGATACTTTATAAATTGAATATAAGACATTTTCAAACATATTACTGACACAAATTTTTAAACAGACTTTTTACAACAATTTTTAAACAGATTATTGACATGATTTTTTTTAATAATTTTCATTCAGAAAAATTTCCATAAGAGATCGAATTTAGATTCAATCACATTTGACTTAGAACTCATCATAATAGGATAGTCAACTGATCTGTGTTTTCAGAGCCTAGATTTAACTTGATCATCTGACTTCCAGAATTTCAGGCCGATCAAACGGTGTAGTGTTAGCGTTCTAGCTTCTAGACCGCGTGGTTGCGGGTTCGAGTTCCGTGTTAGGCACGGGTGTTTATAAATGTATGTTGGCTTGTCTAATGACGAATGTTTCGGCGCATTATAGCCCTCGTGTTGATGACGGTGCCAGATAATCTGAAAATAACCAACCAATCCGGAATTTTAGAGATTCCTTAACATGCAATGGGATCGAATAAATTCCCAGATTCTGTAGCTCCTCGAAATCTGTTTCCAAAATGAATTAAAAAGATTGCGATTGTTGCAGACGTCGATTAAGAGTTTTACGTGTTTTTTGTTTTGTTTTTTTCCTTCTCGAAATGAAAATGTAGAGAAGTTTTTCTTTCTTAATAGCTTTGGCTCAACCAGAAAATTTCTATGGGAGGGGTTTTACCTAAGTTTGTTCCAGTATTTCTCTGTATAAGAAACAATTTCCGTGCAAAACTTTCTCATCCCATGTTTGTTACATATCATCAATATTTTTTCACTTTTTCCTTCTGAGGGTTCTGGGCGTATATATACTTCCTTTGATCCCCAGCAATACTCAACACTTTTAAATTTATAAATAAAATTTGGAATAAAATATGTTTTTAAATATTTTTATTAGGATAATAGTTTAAAACCCATTTAAAACTAAATAAATAAAAAATTATTTATTTGAATCAGAAATATGATTTAAAATTTATTGCAGGGAAAAAAATGTACAATTTCGCCCATTACCTGGACACTCAGAGGGTTAATCTGTCACCTACATTATGACAAAATATTAAATGGTTTTTGTCTAGTTTTAGAGTTATACAAAACAATCTAACATGGGACAACATTTTATCTAGATACCATATTAACCATATTTTCTAGAATTCTAGATAATAAATTAATATGAAATTCTTTCGTTTATTTAAATTCTATTACAGAAGGAGTAATATTTTAGGTTAACGGACAAACACCAATATCATTTTAATTTTGATGGCATTGAACATTAAAACATTGAAATACTGGGAGGGAGGAGGGGGAGTCTAATGCATCAATCGGATTGTTAATGGAATGGCCATGTGCGGGTTGCCGGGCCTCTTTCAAGTATTTTTCAGATACTTGAATTTGCCTGCTCAGCTCTGAAGTTATGGATCGAATACGAAGGCATAGTTCTCACTATAGAACTTTTTCATTTTCTTATTTGACTTTCCGTTAAGGGTCAAGTAAAGAAAAAAAGAAAAGAAAAAAATGCACAAAAAAAAAATTTCAAACACAAACACAAATTAAAATTTTTTTTAGGTGATGGAACGCCGTAAAAAGGTCCTTCTAAAAAGGTAAAGGATCGCCGTTCCCACGCGTTCCCGCTCCACTACACCCCTGATTATTTGCCTCAAAAACTTGATTGAATACATTGTCTTCTACAACGAATCTATTTGTCACGATTCAACTCGATTGGATAGTGGAACGTGGCACATTGGGGTATTTATTTGGGGTAAAAGCTGGCCAATATTCGATTTCGAATGAACATGAAATTCGGCTTTCACATCCATGTATCATTTAATTTCTCTGATTAAAGCAATTCTATGATTTATTCATTAAAAAGAATTTTGGCAACAGGAAAGAGTTAGAACAATGGTCGGTTCAAAGCTTTTTTTAACTTAATTGGATGACGTCTAGTTGGTTTATTAGTATTCCTTAAAAGCGACCTTTTAGTAACAGTTACAGTCCTAAAATATTATGGAATGTATTGTCATCGACATCGAATCTATGTGCCAAGTTTGAATTCGATTGGATGACTGCTTTAGATTTAATTAGGCTTCCGCAGATTTGCTCCCCATCGACACACACATAAAATCGAAGTTAATATTAAGGTATACATATACATTAGAAATTGCAAAATTCGACTCAAGTCGGCGTATTTTTTTTTTTTTTTTAATTTTTTTTTTAAATATTCCCGAATTCATTTTCGTTAAAATAATACAATTTTCTTTCTGAGACTCAAATTACTTTTTAAATTACAGTGGGTTTTATGAACCTTTTTTGTATCACGTTTATTAGTGTAGTAAACTTGAAACCCGTTTTCTGAAGAATGAGGTTTTAGTGTTATATGACTTTACGCCAACGGTCATAACTTCATAATAAATTGTCCAATTTACAAAATTCTAAATTTGTTCTGTAGACACAAGTTGTGAATGTGTTTCCTATGGAGAATCTAACATATATTGTTATAAACACATTTTTTATGAATATTTTAATCTTAATTTTTTGTTAAAAATTATGTATTTTTTAAAACTTTTTATTTAAACATTTATAATTAAATAAATATTGCAGCCCAATTCAAAATTCTCCATAAGAACATGAGTCAATATAAAATCTTTTATTTTCAATAAAAATCATACCTCTAAGTTAATTACAAGTTTATTTAAGTATGTTCTAATAATGTCCTAATTAATCACTTTAATTGCAATTAGCTGATTAAAATATTGACGGAAAAAAAGTTTATCTATATAAATGCATCATTTTTAAATCTAATATACTGCCAAAAAGTTTGAAATAATTACTTAAAAATTAAAGAAAATCATCTCAATTGTATATGTATACCTTAAGGATTAAAAATAAAATCACAAATTAATGTAAAAATGAAGTTTTAAATTAAATCCAATTGTTCACCAGGAAAAAACAATTCTGTGATGGGTAAAGGATTATCAGGCATAATTTTGAAATTTAAAGCAAAAAATGAAAACGATTTTGCATCACTTTCTAAGTAACTAAAAGAAAACATAATTACAACAAACTTGTTATTGGCTGATGTTTTTTTTTTTTTTTTTTTTTTTTTTAAATATCAGCTGCTGGATTATTTTGGTGAAATTACAAACAAAAATAGACTGTATGCAGTTTAATTTCTGATAGCTTTTTATAACCAGATGTTCTTGAAACAGCAGATGTAAATTTATACGCTTAACTTACTGCTGTGTTTATCCTTGCAAACGAGAAATTACAAACAAAAATGGTTTTTATACTAAGTTTCCTTTTATACACACAAAAATGGTTGTCTGAATTTGTTACTCAACTTTGCTACAAAGATGTGTAGTAAAATATAACTGAAAAGATTCTGAGTTTGTATCATAAGATATTTTTCCTGCAGAGTTGGAAAGAAGAAAAGAATTTGTTGAACATGTGTTATACACATCTACTTCATAGCAACAGCAACCCACAATAGCTTTGAAGTGTTTTACAACATTTTGTTCAAGGATTTGAAATGACTCGATTCCAGTTAGTTTGCATAACAAAGTTAAATGGGAAAAATTCAACACTTCAATGTGTTGAAGAAAAAATCGAATAAAAAATCCTTTATATACATTGTTAATTTTTTTTATTCATTAACACTGCGCCGATATCAAAAACATTTCTATCAGCTAAATGTGCGGCAAACCACGTTTAAAAATTTATTTATTAAAAATGAAAGTGAATTTATGCTCTCACATCCAAATACCATTTATTTATTCCCATTAAAGTAATTTTATTATTTATTAAAAAAATTTTGACAACAGGAAAGAGGTCAATTGTAAGTTAAATACTATTTTAGAACGATTGGATGACGGCATGTTGATTTATTATTATTTCATAAAAGCGACAGTAACAGCCCCAAAATTTGATAAAATGCATTGTCATCGACATCGAACCTATCTGCGAAGTTTCAGCCCGATTGGATGACGGCAAGGGGGTTAATTAGGCCTCCACAGATTCCGATCCCATTGAAAATCTTAATCGAAATTAATATAAAGGATTTTTTTTTTTTATAAAGATCTTCTTACATAATGGAAATGCAAAATATTGTGGAGTGAATAGCCTTTGATTTAATTTGGATCATCACATCACCTGCCACCTAACCAAAAACAAGAGAGTTATTCACACAGCTGGGATGATACAGAATGCGTAGTTAGCATGCAAGAGGTCAAACGATCGCGCCTTTTGTGTCTTCTCATAAAGTAAGAAACCGATCGTGACAAAGAGTCTAGCTTAAGTCATAGAGCAGACTGGTGGAGGTTTTCTACCATTCGAGACTGTTTCCCTTTGAAACACTTCTCTGAAGGCATTACACCCTTCCCATAGACACTACTTTAAAGTGGCTCTTGTTCCAGAAAGTTGAAAGTTGTCCATACAAATGACCCATTGACGCGATGAGCATTAATATAAAAAAGAAATATTCTCCAGGCTTTTCCGCAATAAACACTATTGGTCAGTTTGTTCGGGAGTTATGTCGACCACGTACAGACAGACAGAAAAAAAAATCTAGATCTTTTTTTTATGACCGAATCCTATACTTTTGTTACCCTAGATCAGCGTTCGCCAATAACTTTTAGAGGCGGGCCAAATGACTTATGCTGGAACTTTTCGCGAGCCGGATACACCAATATATGTATTTTTATTATCGATTTAACAATAAATAGCATTTCTGAAAACTGAAAGAAAAAAAAGGATTTTTTAATCTTAATCAAATTACAATTGGTATTTGATATATTTTTTTTTTAATAATTAAAAAATAATAAATTTCATTATAAGTAAGTATTCTAAAAGAGAAGTTAATATTTTGTTCCAACTTGACAATAGAACTTGACCTAACTTTTAATTAAACTATTTAACTGTACTTTCAGCATACTCTGTATTAGTTGGTTTTAGTCGATATCAATTGTGACACGATAGTGGTCGAAATCGTTCAGTTTATTTTGGGATAGAGTCAACGTCTGTCGTAGTATTTTTTACAGCCAATCTTAATAAACTATCCAAATGAGATTCATTTAAGTTTTTCCTGTATTTATTCTTTATGAAAACCATCTTGGTGAAAGCTTCTTCATGTAGTTTCTTCGGGCATGTAGTGAGGAACTCTGTTTTACATAGTTAACACACTCTATTTCGGACAAATTACAATAATGTAAAAAAAAAAGTCCATATCGTGAAATTTAATATTTTAATCTTCTGTGGTGTCGGCGGGCCGCAGAAGAATCTGCTGTGGGCCAAATCCGGTCAGCGGGCCGCCTTGTGGATGACGCTGGGGTAGAGTATCGCGCTCTTTATCGGAGAGGATTATGGGTTCGATGCTCGACTTCCGCTAAGTATCGGTGTGTACTTAATGGGGGCCGGTGCATATTAAATCTGCCGTGGCTGCAATGTCCTCAGATTTCAGATTATCTGGCGCCGTCAGCAACACGAGGGCTATAATACGCCGAAACTTTCGTCATTAGACAAGCCAACATACATTTACAAACACCCATGCCTAACACGGGACTCGAACCCGCAACCTCGCGGTCTAGAAGCTAGCACGCTAACCACTATACCGTTTGGTCGTCGGCCGCAATGTCCTATCGTTGGTGGGTGTGAGGTTGGAGAGAGGGGTTTTAAATATTTCGATCTCGTATTCTTTTAGATGCTCAAAATTACGAGACGTATGTATGGCTGTGTTAAGCACTTTTTAAGTGGCAGAAATAGTCAGTCGGAGCTTCCAAACCAAATCAAATTTACAATCATCGATACAGATAAATAACTGGATAGATTGTGACGATGGCAATGAAAGGGGGGGGGGGGGGACGCCGGTGGTTGATGATGATGATTGATGGTCAATTAACCAATCACGGTTCACTTTTATAGTTGGTTGAGAATGCGAGAAATCTTGTTAAGTGCTAGAGTAGATATTTTTTTTTTTTTTTTTTTTTTTTGCTTTTGCATATTATTTCTAATTAAAGTCTACTATAGACAGTTCTGCTGTCTACAACCCAAGATTTTATTTTCAATCCTCGTCAATCTGTATTTTTTTGTCCACCCAACGATGTGGCAACGGCTTCATTTTCCCAGAGTAAAGCAGTCTATCCAGTTGTTTATCTATATCGATGTTCACGACAGACTCGTCAGCTCTAAGGCAACCAGAATAACCAACTTAAAAAAAATTAGTCATTCCAACTTGGAGTATATTAAATATTTTCTACATGACATCATTTACCTAATTGGCGCTTTCATATTGTTGTTGTTGGGTTTTTTTGCTATGAGGGAAAAAAGAAATCCATATCAGACACCCCTTCAGACACCTGTTGTGCCATTGTGATTGTAAAGCAAACCAAACAAGCGTGAATCGCTCGAATCTTCAGCAGTAGAATCCAACAAAAAGCATTTAAATAATCGATCTGGAATGGGGAGGTGCTTACCACAATTTCAAGAATTGAGAATGTTGTAAACGTTTATTTTTCAATTTACACAAAGTCTGAGATAACGAGATGGATTTTTTTTTTTTTATTTCTACTGAACTGGCCTTGTCAATGTTACGTCCAGAGAGGTGGCATCTGTTCGCTGAATAATAAAATCTTCTTTAGATGACGACGAAACTTCCACCGGTAAGTTTTTAAAAATATGTTTTAATTTACTAGACGTTTTCTCTACACGTTGAAACTGTGATGCACGTTCAAGTAGTTGCAATGCTCATTTTTGCAAATGGGGACTTTTTCTGTACACGTAGAAGTTTTTTTGTCACAAATGAGTCGTGCTAGGTTATGTAGAATACTTATATAAGATATGTCTTTCTCTGAGGTCTTCCTAGATTTTATCGGCACGGCGCAGATAAAATAAAGTACCTAATTAGACTCTTCTTCAGTCGTTTAATCTTGTGTGGAACATATTCTTATCAAAAACTGCCGACCAAACGGTATTATGGGTAGCGTGCTAACTTCTAGACCGCGAGGTTGCGGGTTCAAGTCCCGTGTTAGGCATGGGAGTTTGTAAATGTATGTTGGCTTGTCTAATGACAAATGTTTTGGCGCATTACAGCCCTCGTGTTGCTGACGGCGCCAGATAATCTGAAAACAACCAACTTATCGAAAACCGCTTTTAACACCACTTTTCTTGTGTTACAATTCGTCCTGTAAATCTCGAAATCAAGACGAGGCAAAACAGAAGAATTCGTAAAATAGAAAGTTTTTTAAATTAAGTTAAATTAAGTATGACATGCTGTTGTGGATGTTTATATTTATCTAAAAATATACAAGTTAAGTCTATAACTGTTATATGTTAGTATTACGAGATAGGTTTTGGAGAGATAAAAACCCACTGGATTGTATGCACACTGTTCTATCAAGGACAATGGCCTGGATGAGATAGTTTTCTTTGTGGTGGTCAAACACTATGCCAAAATCAAATCATGAGCGATTTCAAGTTGTTCCTACTCAGAAACTCAAATGCTGAGTTTGGCATTTAGCAACACAGCTATTTTTATGCAACTTTTTCATTTACTTTCACAAAGCGGGTTGGGAAAAAAATGAGTTACATAAAGTGTTATAAATAATGGATTGATATCACTCTAATCCAGCTGGAACCTACAGCTTAACGTGGATTCCGAACCCCAGCGAACATTCATGCCTAGCCCAGGATTAGAATATGCCCTCTTTGTCATACAAGATCAGAGCGCTAACCACTTCGGGGGGCTTACTTCTTATGAGTACGGGCTTGGCGTACCCGAGGTACCCTAGCTGGGCCTAGAATTTTCTTTTCTTTCCTTTTTTGTTAGGCCCAACCGTATGTACTGTTTCGTTACTTTTGGTTGGTTGTTTTCAGATTATCTGGCGCCGTCAGCAACACGAGGACTATAATGCGCCGAAACATTCGTCATTTGACAAGACAACATTAATTTACAAACACCCATGCCTTACACGGGACTCGAACCCGAAACCTCGCGGTCTAGAAGCTAGTATGCTAACCACTATACCGTTTGGTCGGCCGTTACTTTTGGTTCTGTTCATTCATTTGGTTCCACATTTTGTTATAGCATGTTCAATAAACACATTTTAGCTTTTCCAAATTTTTCTCTGCACTACAAAGCGTAAGTGTAGAGCTTTTTAAAAGCAATGACTGAAGTAGTCAGAAGTGTCAACCGTTTGGAAAAAGACGGTTTTTGCTTTAGGAACATTTGAATTCAGGTTTATATTAGATCCAGTCTTTAGATGAGTGAAATGAAGAGGTGTTTAAGCACTACGACAGTGATACCATGTGCAATTACAAACTTAAATGCCGTCTTAGAAATTTGAAGTTTTTCGTTGCATGCTATTATTTTTCCAAAGAAACAATTTGTCATTTCAACTTGGATTTTCACAAACTGCGAACTTGTGCCAAGTATGGTAATTCCTTTTACTGAAAAAGAAAACATCCTTAAAAGAGGAGTGCCTTTTTTGTTCTTGGAGCTGTCGAGGAAAAGGCGCACAAAAAAATATTGGATAATTTGAACTCACTTTTAAAAATGAATTTTTCCATGTTACGTGGGGCAATTATGATTGGTGATATTAGAGATGAACTTCTTCGTTTGACCAGCCACATTCCTGGATTTGCCCCAGAGCACGTAATGGTCATGTTTCCTCAGAGTAACTATACATATAGTATAAACATTCGCGAGCCTTGTTGATGCGAAAAAAGCAGCTGCAATTTCATCTGCAGATAAATGAACTTTATTTGGATTAGTTTGGTTTTCCTTTCTTCTCATGACACTCATCCTGAATTCAATAATTTCTGCTCACTCAAATTATGCTCTGCACATAAAAAAAATCAATATATATATATATATATTTTGTTTGACGGCAGACGTGATCTCATACCACCTCTCATAGCAAATCCATGCTTGATGATTAATAAATACTTTGAATTGCCAATCTGGGTTTTAGTTTAGTGATGTGAAACAAAATTCGTGTTTCTTTGTCAAGGTTGTAAAATACAAACATGAGACAGTTACACTCTTTTATTTTTGTTTCATGACAGATTATGGTTTCAAATACCGTAACCATACATACTCATTCAAATACTGGAAAGTACGATAAGTGGTAAATGTCAGTTTCAATTTTTCATGTAACACTCTAATTGCTCGCGCCTTCGTAAGAAGTGTTTTTCAACTTCTAGTTCCACAACCTTTAAAGGTATAGTGGTTAGCGTGCTAGATTCTAGACCGCGAGGTTGCGGGTTCGAGTCCCGTGTTAGGCATGGGTGTTTGTAAGTGTATGTTGGCTTGTCTAATGACGAATGTTTCGGCGCATTATAGCCCTCGTGTTGCTGACAGCGCCAGATAATCTGAAAACAACCAACCATAACCTTTAAAACCGCAACTATTGTGGTTCGGAATCCACCTTAAGCTGTACGTTGCGTCTGTTTATCCGTTAATGTGCATAAAAAGGTCGCTGAGAGTACAAACCAACCAACAATACTATTATTATTAAAATTTTAATTGCTGTTAATTATATTAAACAAAATTATTGTAAACAAAATCACTGTAGCCATTGAAGACAGAATTTTCAAAACTTTAGTACTTTATTTCTTAGTTAAAGACAAGAAATTTCACGTCTTATTTCAAGTGTTCCGCTTTATATAACAATTAGAATTAATAAAGATTATATCCTGCAATATTTTTTGTTGCTAGATTAAAAACTCGTGCTGTTTCTGACATATTTCTTGTTTATTTCAAAAAGCTTATAGTTTTGACACCCATAACTAAATGAGTTATTATACTGTTGAATAATTTACCTAGGTAAACATACTTAGACATTTTTAATATATACAAGAAAACTAAACATTAGTTGTAAAAAGAATGAAAAAAATTTACCCTCTATTCCTTACATTTGCACAAGATTGGCGACTTACTTCCACGGGGTAGTGAAGGGGGGGGGGGGACGCATGGGATTCTCTTACCTCTTAAGCAGCGAGAACAACGTTCCTTCTCCTACATAGTTTTTGTATTTATATATATTTTTCTTTAATTGACACTAAACCTAAAGTCGAGTAAGAAAATAAAAAAAGTTCTTTCGTGGGGGGGGGGGGGATATTTTTTTTTTTTATTCATCCACAATTTATAGCTGAACAGACAAGTTCAAGTATTTGCAACACACAGAAAAGAGGCCCGACAACACCTGCACTTGACAATATCCATCAATAATCCAACACAATCCTGCCCCTCACCAATGACTTTTTGTAAGGGAGGGGATTTTTAAAGCGGAGAGACAGTCAGGGTCTGATCATCGCCTAGGCCCACAAGGCCCGGGCCTTGGGCCCAAAATTTTAGGGGCCCCCGAAATTGGCTGCAAGCCATTTTGATTTCACAAAAGCTATGTGAATATCTTTTATAACCTGTATAAAATAATTTTTACATTAAAATAATTTCGTATTGATCTTGAACCGTCTTTAGTATCCCAGAGTGTATTTATTCAAATAAATGCGTGAAACACAAGCTTTTTTGAAGGATAGAGAAAAAAATAAATTGAAAGGATGTCTTGACGAATTTATTGTGAAATCAACAAATGTTGACCCTGAAATTGTGAATAATGCTCCAGATATTGTCGTCACGGATATACACATTGTTATAGTGAAATGCAATGTTATGCATAACAAAAAATTTCCTTTTTTGATTTATAAATTTGATTGTTTGAAATTTGTTTCTTTATTTTTCAAATAAAAAAAAAGACTTTTAGAAAACAATATTAACACTAATTCATCAATTTTTTTTTATATTTCATGTTAATTCATTTGACTTAGAGTCGAGTTCATTTCCAATAAATCACCTGTTTGAAAAAAAGGGCCCCAACTTGTCATGATCGGGCCCTGCAGACAGCGTTGTCCGCTACTGTCGGTTTTACTGTCCTCGTATATAAGCCCCTTAAATCTCATACACAACTTCACGCCAACAATCTGCATTTTTAAACAACAAAACGTCGAACGCGACGTGTACTGTTCTCTGTGCCTTTTTCTTGTCCAATATTTCTCCTCATACAAAAATACGAAGTGATTTATAAACAAATTACAATTTTTTTTTTTTTTTTTTTTAAATAATTATAACACCGACTTAGTAATTTATTTGTAAGCATTGATTGTACCAAAGAAATGAATGCGCCCAAGAGAAAGAAACAAATGATGATGAAAAATGCATTTTTTGGATTACTTGATGAAGGGAAATAGCAAACGATTACACCTGAGACTCGAGATAGGTAAGTGTAATGAATGTTAACATTATATTTTAGTTTTTTGGGTGTTTAGCGATTTCGAAATTATGCATTTATTTATGGTTATCAGGTATTAAGTAATCCAAACTGATGCGTTATTTGAGCTTGATAATATCCATTTAAAACATTGATTTTTTTTTTCATTCTATTTATAAAAATAAAACAGGAAGGTGCAAAGGGAACGCTTGCATCCTCTTAATTGTTGATTAAGTGGAGAAAGGACGCAAAATTCACAGGAAATTGTGAGCTGTTTAATAATGTATTTTAAGTTGGCCATTGAGAAGAGAAATTGTTTTGAAAAATCGTTTGAAAAAAAAAATGTGTTTTTTTGCAACTTTCTGTAACTGCCGGAACTGTTCTTATTCGAAAAGGGATAAATTCACGTTTTTTGAATTATATATATGAATGTCCTTACTCTAATATAAATAATGGTTTAGGATGCATTTAAATCAGACTATAAAATATAAGGAACGCAATTCAAATGTATAGTAAAATGCAAAAGTAAATTGTTTTCGGTTTGAGAATGGAAAAGTTTACATTAACAGTTTTTTTTTTTTTTTTTAAAAACTGTACCAGCATCTCTTAAAAAAATCCCTTTCCTCAAGCTTAAAAAAAAAACAGAACTAAATGCAGAGACGGCGAATAGGGGTTTTCCTAATGCTTTTTGAAACTTAAGTGATTTTGATGGCAAAATATCGGATGAATTTTGAAGTTTGCCCTTTTCTCCCATTCGTGCTCATTTTTGACGATTTTTTCCCACCCAACGAAATGAGAAACCCAACTGGACAAGCTTAAAAGTAAGGAGTATCCTGAGTAAGTAGTAAGTCTACATATGGATATCACATTTGGAGGCTTTACATTTGGATACGATTCGACGTAATTTGGATTGGGATAATGAATAAACTAATGTTTTATCAAACGATTCTAAATCTACTTATGGTCTTAAGCTATCTTATTGAAATTCATCGAGTTGTTAATTTCATTTTAATAATGGAGCAAATTTTGAAGAAGGATCAATGTCAATCATGGAATAGAAACATATTTTGTAATAGAAATCCTTTTTTTAGAACCAACATTAAATTAATTCCTCTTTACCCAATTATTTTCACAACTTATTTCGATACTGCCCACGCACAGTTATTGTGTGACATCTTTGCAGAGTTAGCATTCTTGTTATTCATATCCCATAATTAGTATTCCGTTCTGGCGCCAATATGCTTTCCTTCTCACTTGGATGTTTATAAAAACATGCTTGCTAAATCAGCGTTTCCATTTTGAAGGAACAAAAAAAAGAAGAAAAAAAACTCTGTCGACATCCTTTAGCAATCGTATTCGTGTCGATTAATTTTGAAAGAAGATTTTGAGGATATACAGAATCTGGGATTTATCCCAAAACCGTTTTATGTAAAGCATGTTCTGCGTCTAAAGTAATAGAATTTGTTTTTATCGAATATGAGTGTTAATGAGATGATGAAGAAAGAATTTTAATGAATTTCTAGGTTGTTCTTTATAATAATATACATTGAATATGAAACAATTAAGTATTTATTCATTAAACAAAAAAACAAAATAGTATGTTTTAAAAGTAAAATATCAATTTAGCAGTTTACTGCATCAATATGAACACAACAAATAGACGGCTATATCTATGCAAATAGGTGAGAGATGATTGTCTTATTTCACCTCCCCCATCAAAAAAAAAAAAAAAAAAAAAAAAAAAAAAAAAAAAAAAAACACGTATATAACCACCTGACCTAGGATCCCCCCACATTTACAAGGAGACCTTACGGTCTCGGAAATTCAGATCGGGATGAAATTTGGCAGATTGATAGTATACCTTAAGGGTATCCACACTGTAAAGTAATAAAGCGCACTAGACAGAAGATTCCGAGAAAATAGGCTTTAAAGTGTTACGCATAGCTTACATACTAGTAGAGATTTTTGATTCGCAACTCCCCGGTGGCTAAGTGGTCAGTGTGATGGGTTCCCGTACGGGCGATCCGGGTTCAATACCTCGTGAGGAAGTTTTTTTTTTCTTCTTTTCTTCAATTTATAAAGTGACTGTTACAGCTAATTGAAATTTGAATTAAAGATAATATTTTATTTTTAAATACGTAATGTATTTTTAATGAAGGTACATTAAAACTCTATTTACTATTTTCACAAACAAGTGATTAGAAATTTTGAGATATTATAAGATCTAGAGAAGTAAATGATTTTCCCAAAAAACATGAAGAACCAGTTTCTATATGGAAGAGTAAGAATGTTGTCCTATTGTACTCAAGCAGGTTGTCAGAAATTTTCAAAAACCTTACGGCACTTTGCGACGTCTATTTTTATAGGCAGGTAAAGAATCTACTAAAGCGTATGCAAAATTGCGCGTATCTGGTTGAAAATAATAGAGAAATAAATACCCGTGAAGACTGCATAAAAATACAATCAATAGCCCATCATCAATTTTTAATAAAATGATCCGGTATGCCTGGTATGCTTCCAAGTTTTCTGACGAAAGATGTATTTTCATGAATGTTAATGAAGTATGTTTTCCAACGAATCTTTTACAAAAAGGTTGTTCCTGTAAACAATCTTCCTTTATAAATTGCGCAAGATGTCAAAACAGTGTTTGTTTTCCATGTTTTTATGATAAGTGTCATTCTGGTGTATGTATATAAATAAATAATTGACAAATAAAAACTATATGTCAAAATCCATAGATAAATTAAGTCCTACCCTAATTTTGTTGCCGTGGTAATTAGAATTTTAATTTATATCTATTTAATTTATCTCTATTAAAAATACAATACGTATTTAAAAATAAAGTATTATCTTTAATTCAAATTTCAATTAGCTGTAACAGTCACTTTATAAATTGAAAAAAAAAAAAAACTACCTCACGAGGTATCGAACCCGGATAGCCCGTACGGTAACCCATCACGCTGACCACTTAGCCACCGGGGAGTTGCGAATCAAAAATCTCTACTAGTATGTAAGCTATGCGTAACACTTTAAAGCCTATTTTCTCGGAATCTTCTGGCTAGTGCGCTTTATTACTTTACAGTGTGGATACCCTTAAGGTATACTATCAATCTGCCAAATTTCATCCCGATCTGAATTTCCGAGACCGTAAGGTCTCCTTGTTAGACAAGCAGTGGCGTAGTATGATTTAAAGAATGCTAATTTACACTACACCACTGCTTATTGCCCCCACCGTAATTTCAAAGAGCTTTCTGATAGTTTATAATTTTTTCTTTTTTTCATCTCACATCTCACATACAAAACATCTCACATTTTGGAACACAAGTTTTGGCGGTGATATTTATCGACGTTAAAAATCTGATTCGAAAATTTCCTGTTTCTCATGCTAATAAGATGATATTTTTTGTTTTTGTCTTATAAAATGTATGTTTCAAAAAAAAAAAAAAAAAAATATTTTACAGGTTGGGAGTAACGTTACACTCCATTTAAATAAAGTATATGAGTGCACTGATAGGGGTCACAAGTCCTGGGACTTATTTGGTATTGTTCATTTGCTGTCGTATTAAATCGGCTACGAAGATAAAGCGTAAATAGAAAAAAAAAAGCGAATTAAAGATATTTTGTTTAAAATACTGTAAATATTAAATTGTATATAATTTCTTTTCGGAATCACTCTAAATATAATCTATCCCCCTTTTAGAAGAACAAAATATCTTATCTCTACATGGAAAACATCGTTTGGAAACAGTCCACTGAAAGACCTCTGCAGCTTTTTGAATTTTTTCGTCGAAAACAACTCTTGACTCCTTGGAGCAGAGAAAGAAATGATGCGAAGAGAGTCAGGATTTCTGACACGTGCATTCATAAATATTCTTCTTTCTCCTTCTTTCCAGTAGCGGTTCTTTATAACCACCTGTTTGATATCGTGGCTATATCCGATGACAGACTTTTACGAAGATGAACTTTTCCATAAATATCTCACTTCTTCCGTCCATCTATTTGCGGTTCTTTGTAGCCGCATGCACCACTAAATGAATATTCGATGAAAGATATTTACCAAGGCGAGGATCCCTGCTTCGAAAACTATTTGGGTGTGGATCAGGGGGGAAGGGGGGGGGGAAGGGGGGGAAGGGGGGGGGGAAGGGGGGGAAGGGGGGGGGGATGCTACGGAGAGTGGTAAAACATTCATTTGTGTTGACAGGAATGCAGGTGGGAAATATTTTTCGAAAGAAAAGCTGAACGGATTTGTATTGAATTGTACTTTGACTATACGTAAAAGACATTTTGGGTGGATAAAGGGAACCAATATCCTATCGTTCTTACATAAATGAAAATAAAGAAAACTATCAAAATTAAGAAGAAGAAAAACTAGGTTTATGATATATATGCAAATATTTTATAAACGGTTGGTTTTATCATTTGAAATTCTAAAAAAACATGCTGAAATTGGTAAAAATTATTAAAAGTTTCCCAAAACCACAGTCACAAATTGAAGTATCAAGGAGAGAGTGGGTGTATATCTAAAATAAGAGAGCACTATTAGTGTGCATGTGTCTAAAATGCATGTTCGCCTCCCTCTCTATCCGCTCCTCCCCAAAACAGCTCTAGAAGTTGGTCTTTCATAGTAGATATTCCTAATACATGAGTGTCTGACTTCAGAGAGAAACCAGTGATGCGCTTGATAATTAAATAAAATATATTTTGAAATGTAATACAATTGCTAGAAATTAGTGTTTTCACCAGAAGTTAATCGTTTTTCTTAACGCACAACAATATTCCAAAGGAAAATCCATGTCGATCAACTCAAAGAGCAGCAATTTTGGGTAAGATTTAAATTGATGGGGATACCTACAGAAATCAGTTAAGTTGCTTTATTTAAATAAACTAGTGTATGCAAATTACGATGCACATATGGATGCCATGATTTTCAAATTCTGAAGTGAATCTATATACAATTAGCTAAATACCCGTGCTTCACATTTTACCATGTGCATTTTAGCAATCAACAGCCATTCATACATTCCACATTTCAGACGTTTGCTCACAATTCAATCTCTAAAAATTAGTTTATCAAAATCGAAATACCTTTATTTACGCTTGCATTTGTTCAAAATTTCATAATTGTGACTGTATTAGAAACTGGATCATTGAAATATTCCTCGTATGGAACGTTTCAATCATTTTTTGGCTCTTTAAAATTAATTAATCGTGATTGGGTGATCATACTTTTTCTATATTTACTTTTTCTTTTATTTGTACCAAATTTCAGTATTGCGACTACGTTGGAAGTGGAAAATTCCTTGTTTGAAAAATTTTGACTTTTTAAAAATAGTTAAATGGGATCAGAATAGATTGTTTATCTGTGCCTATACTTACCCTTGGTTCCCATTTTCAGAGATATGACTTTGAAGTAGGACATTTGAATATTCCTCATTCATTCCTCATTTAAACCACTTCCGACACTTTAAAATTAGTTTATCGAGCCTTATTGATACTTGCATCAAATTGCAAATGACTTGGGTCATACATTGAGTCACATTTGAATATTTCTCGTTTGCAAAGTTTCACCCCTTTAAAATAGATCAATCCACATCGAAATAGTTTACTTTTTCGATGCTTGCCCTTGTTGACGTTTGTACCAAACATCAATTGTGACTATACTTGAATTGGGACATTTGAATAGCCTTCGTTTGACACATTTTCGACACCTTAGAAATGACTAATTGACATAGAAAAAGTTTACTTTTTCGATGCCACAACATTGTACCAAATATCAGTGACTTCATTGAAAGTAGGACATATGAATATGCTTCGTTTGGGGCCTTTGACCCCTTTCAAAATTTTATTCGAAATCGGAATAGTTTACTTTTTCTAAAATTTGTATCAGATTTCAGAGTGGTGACTTATGGGAAATGGGTCATATGAAAATCAATCGTTTCGAACGTTTGATCTCTTTTCGTCCCCTTAAAGTTGGTTAATCGAGATTGGAGCAACTTACTTTTTCTATGCTTAGCCTAGTTGACATTTGTACCAAATTCCAGAGTTGTGACTATATTAAAAGTGGGTAAATTAATGATGACTGAGGGCTTTGCCTTATACTCGTATATAGATAGAAATTTTTTTTTTTTTTTTTTTTTTTTTTTTTTTGATAGTCACTCCTCCTAAATTACTCAATCAATTTTTACGATTAAAGTGTCATTTGAAAGATATTGAACAATAGATTTGCCAATATGCTCCGAAACTACAACAAAATACTTATTGATTAGTTTAATTCCAATATTTTTTATCATTGGGCTTGAGGGGTAAGGGGCAGATTGCCTTTTTACCTAAGTCCATTGTCACTCGGCGGATTTAACGCGACCTGATAATTTACCTAACTTAGTCTACTTCATACTTTTATGATTGGGTGTCTTAAACTCTTAGGAAGATAAGACACGCTTTTAAAAATAACTAACAATTTAATTTAACAACTGAGCATTACAACTACATTAAAAACAAATAGAAAGATGCCAGCCTCTTTCTATTGTGTTTAAAGTAGCTGTAATGCTCCTGGGATTTCCATCTCATTTTATTCCTCCTCATAAAGAAGATTTGCATCTTTCGTTCTTTGCTATTTAAGGCATGTCGGTAACAACATCCTGAAAATTCAAATTAAAGTACTCCTGGGAGTCAAAAAGTTAAACAGCAGAAAAGTTCTCCTAGAAAGCAAAAATGAGTTCTGAAAGTTGTTAGAGAAGCGGTACGCCATAGGCTATTGAGCATGCCTCTACTAGGACAATGATTTTCTATAATCTGAGTGGCAACGTGTGTTATTTACATTTGTGGTATTTTTGTAAACCACATTTTTTAGGTAATAACTCATAAATTTATTTAAATGGAATGGTTTCAAGTTTTGCTTTTAAAAATAATTGTTGTTCACATTTGAAATATCATCTCCGGAGATTTATTGAAATATTGTTTCTGAAACAACCTTCATCCTCATGTTATTCGGATATACTTTATTTGGATTTTAAAGGTTTGTAAACTAAAAATGACTTTTACTTTCGTAAATGTTCCTTAACCTTTAAATACTGTATGCGGTCTGACAGACCGCGAGTCATTTTTTTGTGGATTGCTTCCATCGCTTAAAATATTTCATATTTTACTTTTATATTAATTTTTCAAATACTTTGTTTCTTAAATTTTAATCTGATGTTCAACAATTTGTTTGGCGCAGTATGATCCACTTGTTGCAGTTGTGCAAAAATTATCAAACCCCCCAACCACAGCAGGTAAAGGTTAAATATAGCAGTGCAATTTAGTAATTTTGTTTGGAGATGAAATGGTAGACTATATTTAAACTTACTATCACAATCTTCATTGATTGAGAATTGAAAAGATAGAAAAAGGTATCATGATACATGTATATTTTCAGACGACCATAGAGATTAAATCTGCAGCCAATTAATCTCTGTTAAATAGAAAATTTGCTTTATATATTTTCCGGTACTATTCCGTTAGCAGAGTACCAGATAAAAACCGCAATTTGTAGCCCTAACTCATCCAAACGAACGACATTAAAATCATTTATAATCCCGATAACAAACTGCTACCATTTAGGCTTGGCGGTATAAGAGTGCCTTTGCTGTCAGATATCTAAAATGCGTTGACGCGATGGTGATTGGGACAGATAGTGGCGTATCAATTGAAGTTCTTTGTGGAAATTTTTCATCGAGTATTCTCCCATTTGATTCGCAAATGCAGGACACTTTCTTCGTGAAAGGAAGATCCCACTGACATTCGGACTCCTCTTAGATTTGTTGTTTTCAGATTATCTGGCTCAGTCAGCAACACGAGGGTTATAATGCGCCGAAACATTCGTCATTAGACAAGCCAACATACATTTACAAACACCCATGCCTAACATGGGACTCGAACCCGCAACCTCGCGGTCTAGAAGCTAGCACGCTAACCACTATACCGTTTGGTCGGCGTGTGACTGTATTGGTTGATTGGTTGTTTTCAGATTATCTGGCTCAGTCAGCAACACGAGGGTTATAATGCGCCGAAACATTCGTCATTAGACAAGCCAACATACATTTACAAACACCCATGCCTAACACGGGACTCGAACCCGCAACCTCGCGGTCTAGAAGCTAGCACGCTAACCACTATACCGTTTGGTCGGCGTGTGACTGTATTGGTTGATTGGTTGTTTTCAGATTATCTGGCGCCGTCAGCAACACAAAGGCTATAATGCGCCGAAACATTCGTCATTAGACAAACCAACATACATTTACAAACACCCATGCCTAACACGGGACTCGAACCCGCAACCTCGCGGTCTAGAAGCTAGTATGCTAATCACTATACCGTTTGGTCGGCAGACTCCTCTTAGAAGTCCTGATGGTAAGGCCCTCCCGATGGCTGTGTGGTAAGCGCTATGACCTCGCATGCCAAAAGTGTCGCTGGTTCGAATTCCGAGTACGGCATTAATGTTCATTGTTGTTCGGAATCCATATTAAGATGTAGGCCTCGGCCTGATTAGTCGTCATTGTGCATACAAATAAGTCGTTGAGCGTACAAATCAACCAATCAACCCACTTGATGGTTAACCTTGAACTGCTGTAAACAGTCTAACAGATAGCGAGTCATTTTTTGTGGAATGCTTCCACCCCCTTAAATATCTCATCTTTGACTTTTATATGAATTTTTTTGATACTATATTTCTAAAACTTTAAACTGATGTTCATCAATTTGTTTTGTGCAGTATGGACCATGTGTAGCTCTTGCGCCAAAAACCTCAAACCATCCAACCGCCGACCAAACGGTATAGTGGTTAGCGTACTAGCTTCTAGAACCCGAGGTTGCGGGTTCGAGTCCCGTGTAAGGCATGGGTGTTTGTAAATGTATGTTGGCTTGTCAAATGACGAATGTTCCGGCGCATTATAGCCCTCGCATTGCTGACGGCGCCAGATAATCTGAAAACAACCAACCAAACCATCCAACCACAGCAGTTAAAGTTAAGTTGTTAGATGGGGGATTCGAATCTTTAGTAGACTTGAAAGTTCGTTTTCTGGTTTGGAACCTTCAATAATCAGGTGCAAATATGCCAGTGAATTGAGTTCGGTTGGTTTGTACGCTCAACAACCTTATATTTTTGCACAACAGCTGATCAGGCCCGGACCTACAGCTTAATGTGGATTCCGAAGTGCAACGAACATCCATGCCTAAACCAGAATTTGAACACGGCGCTTTTGGCATGCGAGGCCAGAGCGCTAATCATAAACTCGAATCAGGCGGACAGAATCGAGTTCGAAATTCGGACATGCAGTTTCTCAAAAGACACCATTATATAATGCATCTATTTCTGCGCTATTTTTTAACCAAAAGTGGAAGTGTTACGTGATGCAAATGATTACCCTCTCCCCCCCCCCCCCTTCTTGTCACATTTTCGATGATAGAGTTCTTTTAACCAATTTTAAAAGACTAAATTACCAAACGTTGTTATAACAATACAACGTGATTATTGACATTTCCTTCACTTGGTTAGTTTTACAAAACATTGGGCTGTGTCTAAAAATTTCTATGTCAAAAGGCTTATACATTCGTCTCAACGCCCATCCAGCAATCCAGGAAAAGGGAAGTGCTACTAACTCGTTTAAGGATAGGCCACACACGTTTTACCCATGTGCATCTTCTGCTGGCAGAAGATGCCCCCACATGCAATTCCTGTGGACTTATATTTTCTGTTGTTCATATTTTAACTGAATGTCCGCCTTTTAATACAATCAGATTTAATTATTTTAATATGGACCATCCTCCATTATCGTCTCTTTTATGTTCACCCCGACTTACAAATCTTTTTAACTTCGTACTTGAAAGCTGTTTTTATCATTTGATTTGAGTACGTTGTTTTGTCATCTTTACCTTTTATGAACAGTCATGTTCTTTTAATTAATTTTAACATTGTTTGAGAGCAATCGTATTGTTCGGCGCAGTATGGCCCACGTGAAGCCTTTGCGCCTGAAATCTAACCTACCAACCAACCATTCGCCTCAGCGAACTGCGGTTTTGCTGCTATAGCAACAGAAAAAAAAAATCTCTGCTTCTTCTATAAAAGGCAGTGAAGTGCTCTTCAAGTGGCAAGCCATCTGGGAAATATCTTTGACAATGTTTGACCCCCTTTTTCCCTCTCCACGTCTGCCTGTGACGTAATTTATGTACAGCCCCCAACACGAAAATGGGAAAAGTTGTAGAAAAGCAATCTGTCAATTACCATTTTTTTTTCTTAAGTTTTTGAGAGAAGTTCGAAAATGCATGCCCGAGTAGTTTGATGTGCATAGTAGTTTAATGTAATGTACGACGTATAATGGAAAATATATTTAAAAAAAGGTCGGAGGAGAGTGATTTGAGCCCTATAAATGTGCTTCCCTTTGATAAAGCCCTGCCTAGATGAACAGTTTCTTGGTAAGTCATAAAATGTTTAATGGATTAGGCATGAATATTCGTTGTTGGTTCGGAATCCACGTTAAGATGTCGATACCTGCCTAATTAGCCGTCATTGCTTATACAAATAGTTCGTTGAGCGTATAAACCAACCATAAAATGTTTAAAAGATGCATGATTTCAAGTGTGTCCATCATAAATACTCAATTACCAAAATTTAAAAAAAAAAAAAAAAAAAAAAAAAAAAAAGCACTGAGATCCACCGAAATCGACTGAGTTTTAGAAATGACGCGTTTCGTACTTAGCAACTAAACTTCATCGTGCAACTTTTTAATCACATTTTGGACAGCAAGCTTTACACAAAAAAACTAAAACAAACAAAACAAAAAATCCCGCCTGAACACAATAAAGTTTTTCACATAATGGATTGGCATCATTCACATCCATAGTCAATAAGAAAAAAAGAAGCTGTTGGTTGACTTGGATTTTACTTGAGGCCAAAGCGACATGAAGGCAATACATCGTGAATGCGTATTTTCTTGTAACATGGCTTCCAATTTCAAAGAGAGAATAAATTTAGGGAGGTCTTTCGAAAAGAAACTGTACCGCATTTGTGTCCCGAATGGGAGAAAACCTCCATCCATCAGTTAAACAATTGACTTGTGAGTATCCGTTATAATCACCGTCGTGCATAATGCTTTTTGATAATAAAGATAGCAGATCACCAACAAAATGACACAATTTTATGTATGAAATAAGATTTTCCAACTCCAGCTAAAATAAGTTGTTAAACATTTGTTGATGAATATATCTAATCTAGTTTCACATTTCTCAGATATCTTTATCAGTTTAATTCACCCACCTGATGGCTGTGTGGTTGGCGCTCTGGCCACATAGGAGAAGATATTGAGTTCGAACCCGGGATGTTAGTTGTGATTCGGAATCCATGTCAAGTCATAGGTTCCGGACTAATTAGCCACAATTGTGCACAAAAATAAATCATTGAGCATACATACTAATCAAACAACCAACTCAGTTTAATTATAAAATTATTGTTAGAAAATTGAAGGTCCCACCTGATGGCTGTGTGTTTAGAGCTCTGGCCTCGCATACCAAAGGTATTGGGTTCGAATCCAGAGTTTACATGGATAATCGTTGTGGTTCGGAATCCACTTTAACCTTTAACTGCTGTGGTTGGGTGGTTTGAGGTTCTTTGCGCAAGAGCAACACATGGTCCATACTATGCCAAACAAATTGGTGAACATCAGTTTAAAGTTTAAGAAACCTAGTATCAGAAAAATTAATATAAAATTCAAAGGTGAGATATTTTAGGGGATGGAAGCATTCCACAAAAAATGACTCGCGGTCTGTCAGACCGCTTACAGCAGTTAAAGGTTAAATTGTAGGTCCCTGCCTGATTAGCCGTCGTTGTGCATAAAAGTAGGTCGTTGAGAGTGGAAACCAACAAACAAAGGAAAATTGAATTTATAGGGCAAAGAATATGTTAATCGAAAAGTTTTAATTAAGTGCATTTACACTTATTGCAATATTAAGTTACATGAAACGTTGTTTGTAAAACACTTGTAGATGTTTCGTTGGATTGTAGAAATAAAGCACGAATTAATCATGTACCAACACTTACAAACATTATAAAAGTTAAACAGTAGCATGTCCTGCTAAGAGTGCGATAAAGTTGTGAAATGTGAACGTAGTATTTTATTTTCTTTGAGAATCAAAAGCTAGGCACTAAGCGAATAAAGCAAACTGATATACAAACAAAAAATTAGTATAATTTAAGTAAAAGTATCTTTCCATTTTAGTGAAAGTAGATCTTATACATGAAGAACACAATATTCTGAAATGTCTGACTTCATCTCGACCATGTGGTTTCGTTAATCTTGTTAATAAATATGAAAATATTAATTTATGGTTTAAGTGCCAATTCTGATTTTTTTTTTTTTAAATACTCCGTTTCAAATAATATAACGTATTTACCGCATTAAGAAATATTTTTGGTTTGATTGGTTGTTTTCTTTGTACGCTCAATGACCTATTTTTATGCGCAATAACGGCTAATCAGGCCTACAGCTTAACGTTGATTCCGAACCGCAACAAACTTTTATCGAATTTAAGTGGTATCCTATCGTTCCGATATTCCCGATTAAGTAATGGAAAAATCGGTAGGAAGGATAAATGTACATTAAAAAATGTCGAATACTTTATTATATTTATTTTGACGAATTGTAGAACACTTTTGGAAATCGCAAGATACTTTTTAAAGAAATAAACCTTTAACAAATGAACATACATTAGAACTGCATTTTGTGAATCTAATTTAATTATTTGTCATTTAAGTTATTTTAATGTGAATTAATAAATAGGTATTGTTAACTTTTACATTTAGAATATTTTGCATGCAAAATTTAATTATTCCAAAATTCGGCTTTCAATTGCGCTAAAACTTATCAGCAAGAAATGCAAATAAAAGCGATGAATGAAGAGATTTTAACGCCAAAGTGGCTAACGGAACACTAAGTTTATGTAAAATAATCGTCTGGTGCAGCGTTATTCAATTCAAAGAAAAAGTCGGCTGTGGGGCAACAAAACTGAAAGAAAAGTCTTCTTTGGTTTTCTAAAAAAAAAATCTACATTAGTTTACTGGTTGAGTCATCTTAATCATCGCCAACATTTGGCGTCTTTTAATTAGATTTGAATATTGTCAGGAAGTTCTTTAATGTCTGAGTGGGCGTGGAAGTACCTGTAATTGGTTGAGGGATTAAAAGCGGGATAATATTTTAAGGTTGCAATAACGATTCCGTTTGTTCTGCGCAATTAGCAAATTTCTAATGTTCTATTTCTCCTGGATACCGTGTAGAGTAGGTCTGGTGTCGCACGCTCCTCTGTTCTAGAACATACCATTTAGGTAAGCCTATTTTTTTTCAATCCATTTTTGTAGTTTAATTGATTTTTTTAATCTTTAACAGCTAATTTTTATTAATTGCAGAATTAAATGTGAAAAAGATCGATTTATGGCGCCTCGCAACGAAAAATTGATAAATTCTTTTTGTGTTACACAATAGACGACTTTCTAACTCTTTGTCTTTCTTAATCTTGCATTCTACGGTAAGTTTGTTAGGAGCCATCTCAGTTGAAAAAATTTCATCATATTTTATGTGTGTGTGACGACTAATATTTTAAAATATAATTTATCTGTTAATAATCCACGTTTTGTGAAGTGGAATTTAGAATTCAATCGAATTCCTTATGATAGTAGAGCATGACATCGAAACTTCTATTTTAAATAAAAGTCCTCGGCTAATTTACCGTTCTGTAAAATTTCTAACAAGTATTTATGTTTTAGGAGTCTAAACATTATGAAATGGAATACTTGAATTTTTTTTAAATTATTTCATACTCTTTCAGAGTGACTACAAAAACCTGAAAAAACATGGATTACAGGGAAATGTCGGAGCTTTCTGACTCTGGAACAAATTCAGGGAAATGTCAGGGAACTTTTTAGAATTCCACGAAAATCATTGAAATTTTCTATCATTGTTTTGAAGATACATTTTCCCATCCATCCGTAGTTTGGCACCATTTGCTCTGAGCATGAGCCTACTTGTTCTATTTATCAAGGACATCTGGAAAACCTGGAGAAATTGAGGAAACTTGAAAGAAAGTTGACCGTAAAATCAGGGATTTTTTTTTTAGAAAACGGGAAATTATCAGGAATTTTTTTCCCCTGAATTTGTGGCCGCTCTTTGAGTGTTTTATGTACATATCTTCTAAGAGATGTTTCTGTAAGTCATATTTGCTGGTTTGTATTAATCCCCTTCCTACTCTTTAAGGCTCTATGATGTGTACCTCCTGGGCACTCGGCGTCATCCAAGCGTCGTCGGAACTGAAGAAGATTCTGGCTTCAAATCCCCTGTGAATGGTAAGTTTTTGAAACTGACGATTGGGAGCTGACTCCGGAGTTGGGTAAGTGGAACTTCTTTCTACCTGAATAGAAGTCAATAAGGGGGAATAATTTATTGAAAAATTAAAGAAGAAAAAAAAGTTAAGGTTTAGGAAATACTGAATTTTTTTAAAAGCTGTGAAAAATAGGAACATTTGATAAAAAATCGTCAGTGTTGTAGATTATTTTACTGTTCGTAATTATTAGCAAACAACAAAATCTGGTTGATTTGTTTGCTCTGTGTCCTATTTTAATTCACAATGATGGCTAATCGGCTACGGCTTAACGGGGATTCCGAACTCTCTTCTTGACTTCAATTCTTCTCCTGTTCTCTGGTTATATTTTTTGTATTATTTTAAGTAATTGTGAAAAGCATCGAATGGGAGAACGGCTGGCAATTGTGGCGATATTGGGTTACCAAAGCACAATAAGTGACTTTTTTTTATGGTAGCTTTTTATAAGCCAATCTCGAACGTGACAAGGTGGTTTGAAATTAATTGAGTAGAGGTTTAATAAACTTTCTTATTAGGTAATTTAAATTAGGTTATTTTTAATTTTCTAAAATTATCGAAGGATTTGTGGGGAAATGTTTAAAATTTTTCAAAAATGAAAATTTATTATTCGTTCATAAGTTTAAAACATTAAAAAATTATTCTACTCTATTGTTTGATTCATAACATACATGTTATTGTTTAGTACAAAAAATGATTTCAGCTTTTTGAACCGAAATTTCAGTTCTTTGGATGTAGGGTAAAAAAAAATTAGAAAATACTTTAATTAGATTAATTTATTTTTTTAAATGTTAAGTTGCCTCGAAATTTAATATTTCAATTTTTTATGGTTTTTATAGCTTTAGCACGAAATTTAGATTTTTTTTTTGCATGGGAGCTGTACCATATCTCCTTGATTTAATATCCTACTTTAATTTTAATTTTTATAATTTTCTGTTATTTATTTCTTTGAGTAAAATGGGTAGGATTTTTGTGCTAGTATTAAGAATTATTTTAATTATTACTTAGTGACTTTTTGTGTGATTTTAGTTTTGTCTTAAGTTTTATTATTAAATCATTTGCACTTAAAGGTAAATATATTAGTTTTAAAAATAATTTTTGTCTTATGTGTCCATAAAATTACGTTACAATTTATTCATCAATGTAAAACTATAATGATAAGTTGTTAAATTTGTGGTACTTAGAAAAGTAAAAATTTATACCTTATTGAAATTATTTTTAAAAATATTCTTCCTATTTGTCCCTCTTTTTACAGTCAAAATTTAAAGCAAAAGCAAAATTACAGCTAAAAATTAAAATTAAAAAGCTACATAGTAAATTAAAAATAAATGACAATCAGCTTTATAGCATTTTATATTTATGAAACCTTAACTTAAAAGTTTGCAAAAAATTACAATAAACTGAAAAAAAAGCTGCCTCATATTTATAGGCATATACAGTTTGACATTTTATATGTATACACCAATTAGTAAAAACTAATTAATATTAAATTAATTAAAAAGCACATCTTTTAAAGTAACTTTGAATACATGATTTTACATGGAATATATTAGTTTTGCATGAATTATGATTGCATTTCATTACACGCCTTCCATATGGTTGTTCTCCTGTCATTTTTAGAGAAGTTTCATTTTTGTAAACCTTCCGAGTTAACTTGCCTTACATATTTTGGGTATAGTCAGGACTTCTACTTCTGACCAGTTCAAATAATTTATTTTTTTGTTGTAACCAAGCTTTTGACGAGTTTGAAGTTTATTGTCTGATGCTCCATCTTGCTGGATAATACTGTGCAATCCTTCATGCAAGTCCAGAAAAGTACTAGATTTATCTCTTGAGTATTTCTGGATACTCCTCGTATTTTATTTCTCCACTTGAAAATTTCAAAGATGTTTGACAATTAAATTCTAAACTACCACAGAACATCACTGAACTCCTCAGTCCCTTTCAGAAATCATATTATTAACATGCATATCCGTCGGGCCCATCTAAGTACAATTTTTTTCATCACTTGAAAATAACTCGAAACCTTTTTTATTATAGGACATAAAACTTTTGATTCCTTTTAAACGTTCGGTTTTATGTCTTTCCTTCCAAAATGGTTTTCATGCTGCATTCTTATATAAAATATTTCAGCAAGTTTTAATTATTCAGTATCTTTCATTAAAATTATATTTTGAAACTGTAACAGTTGTGGCAATTTTTGGCAAAGACATATTGTATGTATTGCTATCTTTTCATACGAAATTTTTCTTGGTCTTACAGTGTGTTCCTCCTCCCTCCCACTGAGTTACTCAGTTTTGGATGACAAAACTCCATAAATACTGTGTACGCAATCTTTACAATTTATGTATCCGACTTTCCATCTACTATTAATCTTAAATTTATTTTATTATTTCCTCTTGGGAAAAAATGTGTTTAGGTCTTTATCTTTTGTCACTGACACCATGAATTAAAAAAAAGATGAAGAGATAAAAATTCTCAAAATAAAAGCAAATAAAAATAATGTAAAAGTAAGCAGTTTTTATGTCAATGTTGTTGCTAGATATTGACATCAAAATAGCTATTAAAAATTGCATATGATGGTAAATAATATTTCAAAAGAATTTCTATAAAAATGTATTGTATTTCAATATTTTTCAATTTATATACTGTTAATTGTAATTTATTCATTATTTTTTGAGATACAACATTTTTAATATAAAATGCTATAATACAAATTCATTGTTGAATTTACTATTTTTTTTTTTTTTTTTTTTAATGTAACTTTTTTTTTTTGCTTGTGTCTGAAGTTTTGAGATTGACTGTATTAGCTTGTTGACCTTCTAATTTATAAAAAACAATTAAGTGATCTATTTTTGTTATTAGAGTTTTTCCTAAACTTTCGAAAGTAAATTGCCTAAATTTTGCTTTTCTTACATTAATCTAATTCTAAAATAAACTATTCCACCTTACATTAGCCTGTAAAATATTCCACATTTTATTAAACTTAAAATAGATATTTTAGAATTAATGGTTAGTATTATTGAAAACTAATGAGTATTCAAGTAGTCCTTTAAGTAGAAAACTTCCTAATATTTTTATAGTAGTGCTCAAGATATTTTGTTTTTCTTTGCTAATTTTAAGTATAGACCTATAATTAAAATGAAGAACAGTAATTCAAAGTTGCTTTTTTCCACATTAAAAACATTTTTTTTTTTTTACAACAGCTAGTCAATGGAAAAAAAATATCAATGGCTAATGATTAAGTTCTACCCATTTTATTCCTCTATACTTATTCGTATTAGTACTAGGATATTAAATCTAGTTTTTGGTCTCCATGGAATTTGGAGCCATTTTAATAAATCTTGTCCTCAGTGAAACAGGGTATTGGTATTCTCACTCTATTTCAAACCACATTTTATGTTTGGCATTGACTTTAGAAAAGCTGCCCTCTTTTAAATTGGTCAAGAGGTGGCAGATAATTTTGGTACATCTTCAAATTAATTCTGATCTTGAAATGGAATGTATAGAAATATCAGTAGGGTTTAAGGACGTCTTGATCTGCCCGACTTCGGTCAGCCGGAATGATCTAGCAACAATCCAAATTAAATAGGTCGAAATGCAAAGTGACTTCTTTCATAATTCTCCAAATTGTGAACATACAATTTATATTGGCAACCTCTGTTCACTACTTGCAACAAAAATTCATCTTGTTTATTTTATTTATTTATTATTATTATTATTATTATTTTTTTTTTTGCTACAGCAATCTATTTGTTCACTTCCCGATGTCAACTTGGAAAAAACAATACATGTTCATTTATGTCATCTGTTTAAGAATTAATATATATATATATATATATATATATATATATATATATATATATATATATATATATATATATATATATATATATATATAATTTTTTTTTTTTATAGGAGGGAAATATTCCATGAAATAAGTTTCCATTTCAAAATAATGAATAGAGGTTTCTAAACTAAATCGTATGTTCTTTTTATTTGGCAAATTATGAATGATTTCCAGAATGTTTAAAATTTATAAGACAGGGGAATTCAAGCGAAAATAAAAAATGGGAATTTTAGAGACAGAAATAAAATTTTCTTTCTATTGTTATTTGGCAAATAACTAGTTCAATATTTTTTTTCACAAAATTTTAATTTGTAATTTTTTTTATAATTATTTAAAAGGTCTTCTGAAAATTTGATGTCATTTTTACAGTGCTATACTTTTTCTTTTCTTTAATTTTTTAAGTGTTTTTTTTTTTTTTTTTTTTTTTTTCTTGTAATTGGAACACATTTTTTTTCGTTTATATACTTTGTTAAACAATAATTTAAGTATTCTAAAATTGTTAAAATATCAATTTTTTCTATTCTTGAATTATTATTATTATTTTAATTTTTTGCCTTAGCGATCGGAGGAACCAGATATTGGTAACCAGAAATTGATAGATATTTCAGGAAATTGATTTTCTTTTGCTCATTAAGTAAATATTTTATTCTGCTTGGATTGGTCTGCGAATCCATTCCGCCTAACTATAGTCTGCCTGACCCAGATATCCTCAAACTACTGGTACTTCTCTACATTTCTAAGAAATCCTATAATTATGTTTGTTGCTGTACCAAAATCTGAAGTCATTTCTCTGACGAAAAGTATCAAACATTTTTATTGCATTGTCGATATTCGACAGCTGTAAGAGTGAAGTTTTCGCACAGTGGGGATACGCGCAAAGCGCCACGCAAATCGAATTGGTATCGGTTCATCGAAATCATCGTGCATTTTCAAAACAACTCGGTTTCAGAAACATCGCCGCTGCTCCCACCGCATCGTTTTAGGTCCGATGCTGCTTGGGGGTAATTCTGTGTAAATATGCTCTGCGTAGATTTCGGAGGACAAAAAAAGAGGAAAGGGACATTTCGGGTAGATCTCGGATAAAACCCGAAGCCCGCTTCAGGAATTCGAGTGATTGTGTGGGAACGAAGATTGCGGAATTATCGATTACATTTTCCCGATGCCATTGACGGTGGTGTCGTTAGTCTGAAATGTTCGGTTGACGTCCGAGAAAAAAAGGGTACAGATGTAGTATAGGACATTTGGCGATTAGAAAAATCGCTAAAATTTTAACGTGGCAATTAAATTAAAAATAAATATAAAGAATGATAAAAATAACTTAAAATATAAATAATGAAAAATAAGTTAAAATAAAATAACGAGAAAAAAAAAGCGAAAATATAATTAATAAAAAAATGAGTAAAAATATAGAAAAATTAAGTTTTCATATCACTAGCTATAATATTAAATATAACTTAATATAAAACCCGTTGCCAAGAAGCTGGAAAGAAAATCATCAAAAGAAAACCGTGCCTAATTAATGTCCTATACTACATCTGTATCAAAAAAGTGGATGAATGGATGCTTTTGAATGAACTAAAAAAAGTGGCGTAAGCAGGGATACTTAAGAATTGAGGGTGTAGCTCATCCCAATAATGATATGTTTAAAAGAAATAAAAATAATCGGGAATATTTTTTCGAGGACATTACTATGAATAATTATCCTTCCTGCTTAAAAAGGCTACGACATTATGCCTATTCATTGAGGTGTTTTTGTACGGGTCCCTGTTTGAAAGACAGTTTGCACGCTTTTGGTGAAACGTCTGCGTTTTTCAGTGTTCAATGAATATTTAACGCATGCCTAGTCTTAAAAGTATTGCAATATTTGTCAGATGTTGCAATGGTGTGTCTACTTTAATCTTTCCCTGCTTACGCCACCGTGTGAGTGAACTAAAAAGGTGAAATTTCTTTTTAAAAAAAATGGTCTAGTGAGTTGCATTACTTAGAATGTTTCAACTTGAACATAAAAAGTTACACTTGGAATTATTTTGTGATTAAATATATTGAAAAATATATTCTTTTTAATATTTCAGTTACTGGCAAATTTTCTGATCTAATGCTTAAGCTAAAAAGCCTAATATCTGTGTTTTTATAGTATTTACATTTGGTTTTTTCATCATGTTGTTGGAAAAGTAATCAGCATCTTAAAATTAAGCTTTGTTATCCTCATAGACTATGGTTATCCTCAAACACCCTACTTTTTACTCTTATTTCTTTCTCCTTTAGAAAACAAGGTCATGAAGTGTAAATTAATTTAAAATTAATATCCTCTACACCAGTTTCAACCGAAAATACTTTCCCTTTTAGTATTCATTGATACACGCATTTCTCTACATTTGGGGTTAGACAGTTAAATACTACATTTAACAAATTAAAAATATTTCATGAATTAAATGAAAAAGTTCAATTACGAATGTATGCAATTATAAATGTATAAAAGTATTTGAATATTTATATTTTCTGAAGAATATGGAATATTATGTTCTTATTTTAACAAATCTGTTCACACTTCAAATATATACATCTTTTAAACCCAAAGTTGACTCTCACCTCAATATTTTTATACATGTACTAATGGAATAAATCTAATTCTTACCCCCCCCCCCTCCTTCCAGAACAAACCTAGCTGCTACCTGAGCCATTAACTATAAATTTGAAATTTTCCTTGCACAGGACTAGTGGCATTAACTTACATGGAGTATAACAAGAGAGTAGAGAAATTATATTTTTAACTGATTCGATTAAGATTAATTATTTTTTTAATTGTATTCATATGCATTTATCCTTTTAAAATAACAATCAAATGTTAAATGTAGTTGTAAAAATTAATCAAAAGTAGCTGCTTTTGAAAATGACTTGTGCTTATCAAATACGAGTCAATTTATATTCCAGTGTATATTATTTATCATGTCTTCTATGGTCAAAATGACAACTTAAGACAATTAGTGAATCCCGATTTAATTGATGGAGTGGCATACTGTACAAACAATTTTTTTTTTTTGAAATAGCAGTCTAACACATATGTAATGATACCTCTGTTTAACCTCTTAACCACTGCATTGTACATACAATTTGTTTTTTATTCGTTCAATTCCATTTAGCATATTTATATATAAATATATAATTCGCATCGATAATTTTGCATTGTTTTGCTTTTAATTACAATCCGGTTCTTATTTTATTTAGGTTAGTTTGGCTTCTGAGACACAATGGGTATCAAATTGGACTCCCTAGTTATATTTTATTTTTAACGGGAGTTGTATTCCTTCCAACACATCTTCACAATGTATGCTCCCTTTTTGTTCTCTCCTACACATGCACATTCAGATTATAAATTATTGGTATACACTACAATTTCAATTTTCAGAGGTCGCGTTCGTCCTAAAATTCCTAATATTCCTTAAATATTTGTTTTTCCTTAAAACTCATAACATTGTTTTCTTAAATTAAAACCTTGAAAATTTTCCCTCGAAAACCCTCGAAAAAAATAATAATAGTAATCCTCCAGAGGAGAAAATCTTTTATGAGATTTTAATTATTAATTATTAAATTTTTTTGCCTGTATTGAAAAATGCTTTGAAAAGAATGTTTGCATTAGGAGTATATGTCAGCCTTTTAAAAAAACATCCTTAATTTGTTTTTTTTAAAAATCCCTAAAAGTTTTGGAATTGCACCTAAAATCTTTAGGAATTATCCCTAAATGTTCCTGAAATTCTTGGAATTATTCCTAAAATTCCTATCTAATTTTGTTACCTGAAAAGCAAAACATGATTTCGATTTTTTTGAAAAAAAGTTTTATGTTAATGAATAGAATGCTATACCAAGTGATGTGTCTATGTAACTAAAATGTAATGGAAAATTAGACCTGTTGCATAATTGAAATAATTGTGAATTTTTTTCATAAGTTATGTTTCCATGTGTATGACTCATAATCACTGGTAATTGTATACATCCCTTTCAACAAATATTATAAATAATTTTTTTTTTTAAAGAAATTGGGTTCCATTTCAAGAATTACGGTCCACCTGTTATTGTAACTTTACATCTAATATTGGCAAGCGAACGTGCCCAAATTTTAAAGCACCACACTTAAATAACATTATTATAGATGTTTACGTAACCAACGAGTCACACAATTTTTCACGAAACCGATTTTACTTTGCAACACGGTCTGCTTCACTAAACAACACTGTAGTTATATTTGGAATGTGATAGAAATAGTATTCAAGAAAAAGAGCAATTTTTAAATAGTTTTTTTATATAAGCATTATAAATAAATATCCTTTCCCAATGTTAAATTTTTAATTAAGTTATTCATTATTCCATTCAAGCTATTAAAATGTCCATTTATAACAAGTGTTAGTAATAAAAGTATAGATAACTGATTAATTCAGTGATGTAAAATATTGGGAGAAAATCAACTTACAACAATTGAATTAAATAATGATACTTAATATAAACTTGTACATTTTAAAATAAACATTATAAAACTGTTTTTAATGCTTATTTTAAGTAGTGTAAAATTGAACCATTGCGATAGGGGTTAAGGCCCTCGCTGCTTTTATAAATGTATATTTGGATTACGTTTAGAATTTGGAATAACTCCCCCGTTGCACAATTAGGGATGAATTTTGTTGCACACTCAATGCGAAAGCTAAACGGAATGTGCTCGCTGGATTTTCATAGATTTAGATCCCTACCCTCTGAGCGTCAAGGGAATGGGCAAAATTATACAGTTTTCCCTGCAATAATTTTTAAATTTTATTTCTGATCCAAATATATAATTCTTTTAAATTATTTTTTATTTATTTCGTTTTAAGTAGGTTTTAAACTATCGTCATAATAAAAAGATTTAAAAAATATTTTATTTTACATTTTATTTATAAATTTAAAAAGGTTGTGTATTGCTGGAAAAACTGGGGATCAAATGACGGATATATACGCCCGTGACCCTCAGAAGGTTTAAAAACCACTGTGCGTTCTTGTTTGTTATTCTTGTATTATGTACAATCCTACCACAGAATGACATCGTTAATTATTAGGAATTATTTGTATAGAAATAAATTAAGGGACGTGGACATAAAATTACTAAGAACCTTTTTTTTTTTTTTTCTTAAAATTCATGCTATAGCGAATTGAAGCCAAGCATATGAATCTGTATCTCTGAAAGACATTTAGTAACATTTTTCTCACCACTAAGGAAACTTATTATTTATCTGCTTTAAAATTAGGATGTCCGTTAAATTTTTGGGAAAATTAATACACAAGCATAATTTTTTTTTCTTCAAATAATTATTTAGTGATTTTTTTTCTTTTGCTTTTGAAATTTAAATTTCTTAAATAATTTGTACTCCTGTAAGACGTGCATTAATACTACCATTTAAACTCCGTTTTTTTTTTTTATTGTGGCTTTGTTTAAATTGAAAAATATCCCATTTGCATTTTCTGAGTAGTTAAATAAATGAAAGAAAACACATTTATAAAATTGTTCAGTGAAATTTGTTGCTTGTTAATTGTTTTGTTATTTAAACCACTATTTAAAATTTTAATTACCAATTCATGTTGTGTAAGCATAAGAATTAAAATTAAGACTGTGTTAATATAATTGCTGGCTTTCTACAAAACGAATTATAACCGTTTGTTTAAAAGTATAATTCATTAGTTTATGATTAGTAAAAATACGCAAATTAATACATAACCCACAAAAATTATTTATGCTATGACACATATGCTAATAATAATGCTATTTATTGTACTGTTTCAAGTGTGTTTGACTTTTTAAACTTATACCCTCTTTCATAACATTTAATTATGCTTGAATCCATATTCAAAATATTCGTTTAAAAGTTATTGATAATTTTATCTGTAAAAATACCTTCTTAACAATTGGACTGGATGATTCTGAATTGTACTGTTCGACACATTGCCCTAAATGATTTTTCCCCTTTGGTACGACTGAATGATTCTTAAACTACACCATATGGTGTCTTCTAAATTTTAACTGACTCAAAATTGCAACTTTTATTGATGAAAAGGTGTATTTGGTTGTTGCCGATCAAAGAAAATCAATAAATTTTGTCATGGCTTAGAGATTTTTTTTTTTTTTTTAAAAAGTAGTAAGTCATTTGTGATTCATTCTGTTTCTCATTACTGCATCTTGTTCTAACTCCTCTTTTCCCCTTCCATCTGGGAACAGAAACGTGTGTCAGAATGTCGTTCCATTTTAGCTTAGTTAACTCCGAAGGTACGACTTCATTGCTTTCTTTGAATGTAACAACATAATGTTGGGTATTCTCCCGTCATGCAAATGTCAATGCAATTAGCAATTTAGTTCGTTTTTTATTTTAAAATATCTAAATAAAAAAGGTAAATTTATTTAAAAATAAAATTTACTTTCATTTGGTTTGGATCTGCTTGGACATAGAAAAGTCGAACTAACGAAAATAAAGTGGATGATGTTTACCAGTAGAGGATTTTTTTTTTATAAAATTTTAATGGGCCTTGCTAGGTTTTCACTTCAGCATCCTTTTAGCTTGACCGCGTTATTTCCATTTCAAGTGGTTTATTATCTATGTCGCTCAAGGTGTGTCATTTCATCCCATTTGCTTTATTTCAATCTAATGGGAATTATAATAAAGTCGATGCAATATACTTTGTACATGGGAATGACACCTTTTAATGGATTGAAGGCTCTTCACAAATTACAACTTTTCACTATACTACATTTATTTAGTAGTTAGTACTCACTCATCTTCCTGCTTTAAAAAAAAAAAAATTCAGAAAATATTTCAAAATGTTTTGAACTAACCGCATAAAATAAACAGTTCTGTATTTCTTGGGTATTTTATAAATCCTTTAATTGTAATAAGTTATAAGAATTAAGGAAATAAACACCTATTGTTTAAAATAAATTTATTGCACAGTATAAGATCGAACTATTGTAGTGACTCAATGTAATTGTTAGCCGATTATATTACTTTGAATTAACAGTTACACTTGCTTAGGGTTGGTCTTTATAAAATATCAATGTTCGTGATTTTAGATAAATTACTAACTGTAAAGATCCTTTTTAATAATTTTATTGATATAGTAATATACTTCTTTTTTTTTCTTCTTCTATTCAGCGGATATAAACGATGAAAATATAAAATTACAAAAGTTAAAATGCGCCTTCATGACCTGTTTCGCCATCCAAGTTACTGAAAGATCTTAATCGTTTTAAAAGTTCCAAGCTTTAACTTATAATCTATTTTATACGTCTCTCAAGTTTCTGTATGATGTCTCCAGGCTAAAATGCTCCACATATTAACCAAGGTCACGATGATATCGTCCAATATAAAAGATTTTTGGGAAACTGATTACATATTTTGAATCGAACTGCATAAATCTTATCACCATTTGGCTTTTTTCATAACGGCCTGGTGTGTGGTGTCCTGATATTTAAGCTGAAGAAAAGGCTATGCAATTTCACCACTGATACTGGTTACACGAACTGATACAGGTGAACGAAATCCGGAAGAAGTTATCCACCTTTCGATGGAATCAGTAGACTCTATCGGGGGGTCTGACCCATCAGCCCCTGGTTTTTAGACGACGGAACCCGGGTCCATCAGGAGGTAGGAGCTGATCTCGAAGGATCAAGAAGCCATCTACTGCATTCAAATTTGTTTTAGTTTTGGTTTTTTACAACCTTTCCCGACATGTTCTTTTTAAAAAATTGTGTAGAGTATTTTTAAAAAGTTTGTCCTTGGCTATGAAATATCTGTTTATGTATTATCGGATGTTAGAGAACGTTCTTTCAATAGTTAGGCATTTTATTGGATATCTTTATTTAAGCATCTCATTCGCGGATGTACAATTCAATAAAAGCATTATGCAAATATATGTAGTAGATAAAAATCGAACAATGTTGCATTTGGGAATACTTTCTTTCGATCGAATTGAAGAAAAACGCTCTTTTCCGGAATTTGAGAAAAATTTCAGAGTTCCTTCATTTATTGAACACCAACACCTTAATGTACTTGTTTAAAATTCCTTTTTGAAGTTGCCTTTATTTGGGCGATTTTTGTATCTGACCTTTTGTAATGTCTGCATTATATTTGTTTTCAGTGTGTTCTGTCAATTTTTAGAATATCCTTAAAAAGTCGGGTTTAAGAGATTTCCGTTTATTTTGCTACAATAAAAAGACATCCACCATAAATTTCCATACTTCACAATATTTTTAAATTATATTTTTTAAAGGCTTTTTATACAAACTTAAAATTGGATTCAGCTGAGGAATAGTAATAAGGCTTTTCCACATTCGAATTGGAAACCATTTTTACTATTCGAAAATGTTGACAACAGTTAATTAATTCCTTATGAATACCAACCTTACCTTGCGAATAGAAAATATTTTTTGCCTTAGTCTTTCTTAAATTAGGTATCTCAATCTCAATCATCGCTTTCCAAAAAGATTTATTGCAATGATACTTTACAGAACTTGAACTTTCAATACTGCATTCTCATTCAAACACTGAAATCCATCTTCGTTTGTTACTTTGCAATTTTTTTTTATTGGTAACCAAAACTTTTTCGTGTATTTTCTTTGATTTCTTTAATAGAAAGTAATGTAAAAAATATAAATTCATTCTATATATTTTTTTTTAATATTTACATATGATTTCCTTTTGAGAAAAATAATGTATTAATAATTTAGTTTGAAACTATTTAAAACTGTAAATCTATACGAATTAATCAGTTTCATCAAGAAGATAATAATTGTATCAAGAATGTTGGATTTTGAGTTACTTTATATTCCAATTTAGAGGGGATGCAGAAATTGCTACTTGAATAGTTTTTTTTTTACTTGATAATTTAGTCGTGAATCTGGATTAGTTTTTATTTCAGTAAATTGCACCTTCTTTTCGTCAGAAGTTAGATATTATTAATTTATGGTATTCAATTCATAATAGAGATTTAAGTTGTTCAACTTCCAGGAGTTTAAAAGGTTCCCATACCTAACAATATTAGTATCGGAAGGAAATCTTAAACTTGGTGATTATTTTCTATTAGTAGGGTGATTTGTGATTGTAAATTCATTGCATGCGAGAAAAAAAATGTCAACAAATTTGGCATTAGAGTAAATTAATGTTTGTGTAGTAGCTAAACATAGTAGATTTAAACGCTTGAAAAATTGTATGCTTTATCTTAATTAAAACTGACAAATACATTATTTATATTTTTTTACTATTCGGATTTATGTCGGTAGTAAAGCTTATAATAAAGGAAATTAATTCAAAATAATAGCTATTACAGTTAGATAATATTTTTTTATCCAATTAATATAAAAAAAAATTTGAAGAAATTTCTGAGTTAATCTTGATAAAGGTTAATTATATAACCAATCTTAACAATTTCGAAGGGAAAAAATAGTTTTCAAATAAGTGTATACTTTAGTATTACTTTGCATACTTTTTAATCCCCTTTGACACGCAATTCACTTCAAAACCACTTTTGGTAACTAACATGTGAAAACTCTTTTTGGCACCAGCCATTTTTAAAACTATTTTGTTAACTGCTTTTTATTTAGTCTTTTGCTCCCATACTTAAAAAGAAATTGATTGGCAATATTTTGCTAGATAAACACAAAAATTTTTCTGCAAGGCGCAATGTAAATTTAGATTAATCAGCTGGCTACTTTAAATGGCACCATTTACACTGAATAATCATAATTAAAGAACTCACCTGATTTTAGAAGGGACATTCATGGCGAAACATTCTATTTTCAATAGTTACCTTCTAAGGGCATTTTGCAGTTTACTAAAGCATTTATTATTATTAATCATCAAGTATAGTAATGATACATATTAATAGTGAATGATATTATACTGACACTGCTGTCTGTCAGTGTGACTTTTTTTTTTCTTTTTTTTCTTTTTTTTTTAATGCTTTTGTGGGCTCTGTGTGAAAGGTAAAGAACTTTGTGTTTTAAAGTATTGCAGTCAATGAAAAGTTTTATTTATTTTTACGGTGTTACTTATTAACATCAATCCAAGTACTTCTTTCGGAACAATTTGAAATTATTTCAATCAAATATTTTTAAGTATTTGAAATTAGATTTATTTTGGTACATTTATTCTCATGGAAATTTTTTTGAAAAATTTAAAAATTCTTCAGCATTGCAATTGTAGTACAAGCTATTTACAATTAGTTAAATGCAAATTATAATTTAAACCGCTGTGCTAACTTTTACCACAAATATTGAAGAGCTTAAATGGCATAATTACACTTATAAAAAAAAAAAAAAAATCTTATGATCTTCAATCTTCAGTATTAATATTAAATAGTGATAAAATAATAAATATCCCATTTTGTAATAAAATATTATATCATATCCTAAATTAGACAATTAAAAGACAATGTGACCTTTGAAGCATTTGATTTAAGCAAATGCTTGCCTAAGGTGTTTACACATTACTAAAACGGTACACGCTATTTACAATTTGCTAAGTGCAAATTATAATTTATGCATCAGTACCAGTTTTGATGATTTATGACACATATTTGTTAGTTAGTTTAAAGTCCTTTTAATATTAATTAATAAAAACCTTTTGCCATTTGGCATTTTTCTAAGCAAACCCACACATGCAATACACTCATTAAAATTATTTTTTATTTAATTAAGCTTGTTAATTAATTATATTCAACCAATAAGCAAATGAAATTATCTGTTGACTGTGCCTTTTTTAACTTGAAATTATACCATATTCACTGAATAATTATAATTAAAGAACTCACCTGATTTTAGAAGAGACATTCATTGCAAAAAATTCTATTTTCAATAATTACCTTCTAAGGGCATTTTGCAGTTTCATAAAGCATTTATTATTATTAATCATCAAGTATATTAATGATACATATTAATAGTGAATGATATTATACTGACACTGGTGTCTGTCGGTGTGAGAGGGTTTTTTTTAATGCTTTTGTTGGTTCTGTATGAAATGGAAAGAACTCGTTTTGTGTTTTAAATTATTACAGTCCATGAAAAGTTTTATTTTTACGGTGTTACTTATTATACATCAATCCACATACTTCTTTCTGATCAATTTGAAATTATTTGAATCGAATATTTTTAAGTATTTAATTAGATTTATTTTGGTACATTTATTCTTATGAAAATGTTTTTGAAAAAAAAAAATTAAAAGTTCTTCAGCATTGAAGTTGTAGTTCTACTTTTACCCTGCCTTCTTGTTTCATTGTAATATCTGTTATTGAAATCGGGATATGTTCAGAAAACGGAATAAAAACATCGAATTGAGGTTCAATATAACCTAACCTTCCTGAATATTTTTTTCATCTCTTGTAGCTTTGTCTGTTTTAAAAACATGTTGCAAATTACTCTTAAGCTCTCGTCACCTTTATAAGGGTTCCCTACTAGAAAATCAACGAGACAATTCTCTGTTATACGTACGGGACGTTTTGGCTTTATTTTCTACTCGCAACCAAATTGGAGTTATAAAATTAAGATAAATGTAGGAGTTGTGATTTTGTTTTATATAATATTACTTGGTGACAAAGTTATATGGAAAAGTAATTACTTAAAGTAGGTCAAAAATGCATTCATATGCACCGATGCACGGCACACTCCAAGCCTCTTGATTTGAGAGCTGAGGAAAAGGTTTTGCACCCCCCTTATACTGGCTATCCTGGTCCCGAGAGAGAAGTTATCCACCTCTTAATGAAATCAGTCGGCTCAACCGGGAGACCCATCAGCCGGTGGGTTTTGCCGATGTAACCCGGGGCCATCAGGAGGTGGGATCTGATCTCGAAAGAAGAAGCCCAGGAGTAGCGGTTCCAAATAAGCAACTACGCTGACATATGTCTTAATAGTTTTCTATTAACTTTAAACGATAAATATTTTTAAAAAAAATTGTTTAGAGCCGTTTAGAATTGATTGTCACTGGCTATGAAATTCGTGTTTGTATATGCATTACCGAATGTAATGAACGATTAAATACACAATAATTGAGAAATTTTATTGAAATTGGTCTATGTCCAGAGAACTTGACGTAAAAATATGAAATTACGGTTCATTATATCCAAACCTCACTGATTTTTTTATATCTTGGAACTTTGGCTATTTTAAAAACCTACATCAAATTGCTTTGAAGCTCACGCTCTCCTCATATTGTTCCTATTAGAAATACTAGAATAACAAATCAACGTATACTAACTTCGGCAATTCTTCTTTGTACAAATACTCGGACCACACAGCAGAGAATTAAGCATTAAACACTGCATTTTCGATATGGCATGACAGATAGTCCACTTACTGGGACAATTATAGGAAATTTTTAAGTTATAAGGCGAATTGGTACTTTTTGAAATTGGAGGAATTATCGGGGAATTAAAATGAAATAGTAGGAAGAGAATGTTCAAGGCAAAAGTATTTTCAGTTAATAAAGCTAGTGCTGGTAACAAGAGATGCGTTTATTCTTAAAAAGTATTCAACTCTGTTATTGCAAACTGGATTGTCTTGGATATTCGTACACACTTGGCCTCATTTTTATGTAATTCATTGCAAGCACTAAATCGAATGGTGAAATAAGATAAGGAATGACTGATACTATATTTCACTCTTAATTCACATTTGGAATCAAAATCCATAAATTATCTTTTCTATATTATGAATGTTTCGAGTATTCTAATAATAGGTCTCAACTCCGACGTCTATAGTATTAAGAAAAAAACCAATATTTGGTGGAATTTAATTTTTTTAGATAGGCCTGTGTCCGTCATGTTGATTAAAAAAACTCCTAAGTACTAAAGATTCACAGTTAAAAAAATCTTAAATTTTCTAAATCGATTCTTGGGCCGTTATGTTTAGGAGCGTTTAAAAAAAAAAAATGTCCACACCCAAAATTTACTCTCCTAAATTTGAAATATGCACATAAACATTAGTTGCTGGTAGGAAAAAGTCATCGAATTTATGTATCACATTGTTATTTTATTATTAGCATCTATTGTCCTTGTACTATTAGCATCTATTCTGGTGGTTATATTAGGCACAATTATTTCTCATGTGTCGAACATTATTTCGATCAGATCTCTTTATAATGTTATATAACTGATATTGATAATAAAAAAATTTCTTCGTTACATCATGGTAACGAAGACCAGCACACTGATCATGTTCATGCTTTCTAAACTTGAGAATTAAAAATCGCATGGCGATGGTTCGCATAAAATCTCCTTAGGCATATTATTTTATAAATTTACTAATGCAGAAAAAATGTGTTAAGAAATATCGACTATTCTTGTGTTTCAGAAAAGTAGCTGTAATTGTAACTTTCTAAAGGCAGCTATATGCTTTAGAGTGCGGGATGTGTAAAACACTTTTATGACATTTCAGTCATATTGATTTTTAGTTAATATTAAAATGTTTCTTGTGGGCAAACGTAACGTGAAACGTGTAAAGCGCATACAAATTTATGCTTAGGTGATAGAAATTGTGTTAAAGCTTACTTACTTCTTTAAGGTTTTTCAAAAGTAGTGATCATTGTAAAAGTCCTTATTTGATTGTAAGTGTAGTTGAAAACTTATATAGTATGGCAGTTAAGCAATATTCATGGCCGTAGTTTGTCACTAAAAGGGAACAAGCTTTTTACATTTTGCTCAATACAAATTATAATTTATGCCGCTGTGCCCTTTGTAGTTATGGGTATTTTTTCATTACAAATTTAATATAACAGTACTAAAAATGGGAAAAGATATTCTGATCGTAAACTTCAACATTTGATATTAACTTTCAACATTCTAGTATTTAGAAATGAAAAAATCATCTCATTAAATTCTCCAAATTTTGATATTAATAACAAATTATATCATAAATTGTTCCTCAGTCTTAGATTTGGCCACTTAAAATTAGCTAAGTGTAAATTAATCCTTTCAAGCATTTGATTTATGCAAATACTTCGTTAAAGGTTAGAACATCATCACTAAAATGTCACAAGCTTTTTACATTTTGCTTAAAATGCAAATAATAATTTATGCCACTGTGCCTGTTGTCGTGTACCAGTATTTTTGTTATTACAAATTAAAAATAACAGTACTGAAAAGGGAAAAAAAATTCTCGTCGTAAATTTCAAAATTTGATATTAACTTTCAACATTTTATTACTTAGAAATGATAAAAAAAAATCCTCTCATCATATTCCCCAAATTTCAATATTAATATAAAATTATATCATAAAATGTTCATCAATCTTTGATGTGGCCAATTAAAATTAACAATGTGCAAATTTAACCCTTTCAAGCATTTGATTTATGCAAATACTTCGTTAAGGGTTTGCACATTATCACTAAAATGGCACATGCTTTTTATAATTTGGTAAATGCAAATTATAATTTAAGCCACTGTGCTAGATTTAGTGTACAACAAAAATTGGTTTAGTAAAAAGCTTAACTTTCATCATCTCAGTTTTAAAAAATAAAAAAATTCTTATCATGCTCTTCAATCTTCAGTATAAATAATAAATTATATGATAAAATAAATATCCATTTTATAATAAATTTTCCTATCACATCCTAATTTGGACAAATGAAAAATAAGGTGTATATTAACACTTTGAAGCATTTGCTTGAAGCATTGCTAAATGCTTCTATAGAAAACTTTGCTTGAGTAAAGATACCTCTTGTCTTTTCAACATTATTTTTACTCAACATTATTCTGCCTCTACATAATAGCACATTTCTTCCCTTAAGCATAGATTTCCATAACTCTAGACTCCATGACATTTTAAAATTGGTATAATAAAAAGAGAATATTTAGAGATCGCAAGGATATGGCTGGTATGATGATCAGTCTAAACAATTTCTTTTAAGAACTTTGTTTCTACATGTTTCATTATTGTTGGGGAACAGAAATTTTCTGATGAAATGAAAATATGTTAAAGCACACTGATCATTTTAGTGTTCCCCAAAAGTAGACATAATAGGAAAACTCATTATCCTATAAATTACAACTATAGTAGAACATTTTTATATGGTTTGACAGTTCAGGAATATTCCTGTTGTGTTATAGATTATATATAATACAATTTTCATTTTTTATTTGAGAGAGATAATTTTATGTTTATCAATAAGAAATTCTTTGAGTAGTGAAAATTGAAATTTTTATTTAATTTATTTAATATTTTTAATAGTTCCAACATCATGCAAAATTAAACTTCAACTGTTTTAAGCATTAAATTGTTTCATAAAACATAAAAACCATACTTCATAACACACGCCTTTTATCAGACAAAACTAAAGTTAGCTATTATCACTTAAATGGTACAAGCCTTTTACATTTTGCCAATTGCAAACTATAATTTATGCCATTGTGTACGTTGTAGTGCACGAGTATTATTTTTTCATTACAAATTTAATATAACAGTACTAAATATGGAGGAAAAAAAAATTTCATCGTAAACTTCAATATTTGATATTAACTTCCAACGTTTTAGTATTATAGAAGTGAAAAAATCCTCTCATAATGTACCCCAAATTTCGATATTAATATAAAATTATATAAAATGTTCATCAGTCTTTGATTTGGCCAATAAAAATTAACAATGTGCAAATGTACCCTTTAAAGCATTTGTTTTATGCAAATACTTCGTTAAGGGTTTGCACATTATCACTAAAATGGCACAAGCTTTTTACAATTTGTTAAATGCGAATTATAATTTAAGCCACTGTGCTAGAATTAGTGAACCAAAAAAATTTTTTATTATAAAACTTAACTTTCATCATTGCAGTTTTAAAAAATAAAAAAAATCTTATCATGCTGTTCACTATTCAGTATCAATATTAAATTATATGATAAAATAAATATCCATTTTATAATAAAATATCTTATCAAACTTAGACCATTAAAAAACAATGTGATAATTTACACTTTGAAGCTTTTTACATTTTGCCAAATGCAAATTTATAATTCATGCCACTTTGTCCTTTGTTGTGTACCAGTATTATTTTTTCATAACAAATTCAATATATTAGTACTAAAAATGGGAAAAAATTACCATCGTAAACTTCAATATTTAATTTTAACTTTCAACATTTTAGTATTTAGAAGTGAAAAAATCCTCTCACCATATTCCCCAAATTTTGGATATTAATATAAAATTATATCATAAAATGTTCATCAGTCTTTGATTTGGCCACTTAAAATTGGCAATGTGTGAATTAATCCTTTTCAAGCATTTGATTTATTCAATACTTCGTTAAGGGATTGCACATCATAACTTAAGTGGCATAATCCTTTTACATTTTGCTAAATGCAAATTATAATTTTTCCATTGTGCCCGTTGTAGTTACGAGTATTATTATTTTTTATCACAAAGTTAATATAACAATACAAAAAATGGAAAAAACATCTCCTCGTAAACTTCAAAATAAGATATTAACTTTCAACATTTTAGTATTTAGAAATGAAAAAGTTCTCCTATCATATTTCCCAAATTTCGATATTAATATAAAATTATATCATAAAAAGTTCATCAGTCTTTTATTTGGCCAATTAAAATTAACAATGTGTAAATTAACGCTTTCAAACATTTGTTTCATGCAAATACTTCGTTAAGGGTTTACACATTATCACTAAAATGGCACAAGCTTTTTACAATTTGTTAAATGCAAATTATAATTTAAGCCACTGTGCTAGATTTAGTTAATTAGAAAAATTGGTTAATTGTAAAGCTTAACTTTCATCATTTCAATTTTAAAAAAATAAAAAAAAATCTTATCATGCTATTCTATCTTTAGTATCAATATTAAATAATATGATAAAATAAATATCAATTTTATAAAAAAATATCTTATCACATCCTAATTTAGACAATTAAAAAGCAATGTGTAAATTTTCACTTTGAAGTTTTTTACATTTTGCCTAATGAAAAAATCCTCTCATCATATTCCCCAAATTTCAATAATAATATAAAATTATATTATAAAATGTTCATCAGCCTGTGATTTGGTCAATTAAAGTTAACAATTTGCAAATTAACCCTTTCAAGCATTTGTTTTATGCAAATACTTCGTTAAGGGTTTGCACATTATCACTAAAATGGCACAAGCTTTTTACAATTTGTTAAATGCAAATTATAATTTAAGCCACTGTGCTAGATTTAGTGAACCACAAAAATTGTTTTATTATAAAACTTAACTTTTATCATTGCAGTTTTAAAAAATAAAAAATAAAAATTTTATGCTGTTCAATATTCAGTATCAATATTAAATTATATGATAAAATCCTTTTTATGATAAAATATCTTGTCACACCTAATTTTAGACTATTAAAAAACAATGTGTAAATTAACACTTTGAAGCATTTGCCTTAAGCAAATTCTTGCTTAAGGGGGGTTTACACCTACTACAACGGTAAAAGCTATTTACAATTTACTAAATGCAAATTATAAGTTATGCCTTACTTTCAGTTTTGGTGTATTATGGCACATATTTGTCAGATAAAAGTCCTTTTAATATTAAATAATAAAAACCTCTCTTGATATTTAACATTTTTCTAAGCAAACCCACAGAGGCTATACACTCAATTAAGTTATTTCTATTTAATAAGGTTTGCTTATTAAAATCAAGTAATAAACAAATGAAATTTTTTGTTGGTTTTGCCTTTATTAACTTGAAATTTCCTTAACAAACTTGAGAGGGTTTTTATCTCTATGAATATAGAAACCGAAAGATCGGAATTCATTGATATTCATAACGCCTTTCTTATAGCATATTGGATACAACTAATAAATGTAAAAATTGGAAAATAGTTATTTGTTTGTATGATATTGAGCAAATATTTTTCTACAAAAAATTTTACAAAAATAGAAATTGATGTAAAATTATTAAGAGTATCAAGCTTTTATGTGGAACTTATCCGTGAATTTTTATTTACATTGAAAACGTTGCTTCGAGTGAAGTTACCTCTAGTCTTTTCAAAATTATTTTCACTCAACATTATTCTTCCTCTACATAATAGCACATTTCTTCCCTTAAGCATATATTTCCATAGCTCTAGACTATGACCATTTTGAAATTGGAATTAGAAATAGAGAACATTTAAAGATCGCAAGGAGATGGCTGGTACGATGATCTTTCTAATCAATTTCTTTTAAGAACTTTGTAACTAATTTTGGGGAAATAGAATTTCTGATGAAATGAAAATATGTGTAAGCATACTGATCATTTTAGCGTTCCCAAAAAGTAGACATAATAGGAAAACTCATTATCCTATAAATTACAAATATTGTAGAACATTTTTATATGGTTTGACAGTTCAGGAATATTCGTGTTGTGTTATAGATAATACAATTTTCATTATTTATTTGAAATGGATAACTTTATATTTTTCTCTAAGAATTTTATAAGTAGTGAAAATTAAAATTTTCTTTATATATATATAAAATACATTTAAACAGTTCCAACATCATGCAAATTTAAGCTTCAACTATTTTAAGCATTAAATTGTTTCACAAAACATAAAAACCATACTTCATAACACGCGTTTTTTTTTCAGTCTAATTTCTTCACTAAATGGCACAAGCTTTTTACATTTTGCCGAATGCAAATTATAATTCATGCCACTTTGCCCGTTGTTGTGTACCAGTATTATTTTTTCATGATAAATTCAATATATCAGTACAAAAAATGGGGGGGGGGGCGGATATCCTCGTAAACATCAAAATTAGATATTAACTTTCAACATTTTAGTATTTAGAAGTGAAAAAATCCTCTCATTATATTCCTCAAATTTGGATATTAATATAAAATTATATCATAAAATGTTAATCAGTCTTTGATTTGGCCTTTTAAAATTGGCAATATGTAAAATTAATCCTTTCAAACATATGATTTATGCAGTACTTCGTTAAGGGTTTGCACATCTTAACTAAAGTGGCATAATCCTTTTATATTTTGCTAAATGCAAATTATAATTTTTCCATTGTGGCCGTTGTAGTTACGAGTATTATTATTTTTTATCACAAAGTTAATATAACAATACAAAAAATGGAAAAAACATCTCCTCGTAAACTTCAAAATAAGATATTAACTTTCAACATTTTAGTATTTAGAAATGAAAAAGTTCTCCTATCATATTTCCCAAATTTCGATATTAATATAAAATTATATCATAAAAAGTTCATCAGTCTTTTATTTGGCCAATTAAAATTAACAATGTGTAAATTAACGCTTTCAAACATTTGTTTCATGCAAATACTTCGTTAAGGGTTTACACATTATCACTAAAATGGCACAAGCTTTTTACAATTTGTTAAATGCAAATTATAATTTAAGCCACTGTGCTAGATTTAGTGAACCACAAAAATTGTTTTATTATAAAACTTAACTTTTATCATTGCAGTTTTAAAAAATAAAAAATAAAAATTTTATGCTGTTCAATATTCAGTATCAATATTAAATTATATGATAAAATCCTTTTTATGATAAAATATCTTGTCACACCTAATTTTAGACTATTAAAAAACAATGTGTAAATTAACACTTTGAAGCATTTGCCTTAAGCCAATTCTTGCTTAAGGGGGGTTTACACCTACTACAACGGTAAAAGCTATTTACAATTTACTAAATGCAAATTATAAGTTATGCCTTACTTTCAGTTTTGGTGTATTATGGCACATATTTGTCAGATAAAAGTCCTTTTAATATTAAATAATAAAAACCTCTCTTGATATTTAACATTTTTCTAAGCAAACCCACAGAGGCAATACACTCAATTAAGTTATTTCTATTTAATAAGGTTTGCTTATTAAAATCAAGTAATAAACAATGAAATTTTTTGTTGATTTTGCCTTTATTAACTTGAAATTTCCTTAACAAACTTGAGAGGGTTTTTATCTCTATGAATATAGAAACCGAAAGATCGGAATTCATTGATATTCATAACGCCTTTCTTATAGCATATTGGATACAACTAATAAATGTAAAAATTGGAAAATAGTTATTTGTTTGTATGATATTGAGCAAATATTTTTCTACAAAAATTTTTACAAAAATAGAAATTGATGTAAAATTATTAAGAGTATCAAGCTTTTATGTGGAACTTATCCGTGAATTTTTATTTACATTGAAAACGTTGCTTCGAGTGAAGTTACCTCTAGTCTTTTCAAAATTATTTTCACTCAACATTATTCTTCCTCTACATAATAGCACATTTCTTCCCTTAAGCATATATTTCCATAGCTCTAGACTCTATGACCATTTTGAAATTGAAATTAGAAATAGAGAACATTTAAAGATCGCAAGGAGATGGCTGGTACGATGATCTTTCTAATCAATTTCTTTTAAGAACTTTGTAACTAATTTTGGGGAAATAGAATTTCTGATGAAATGAAAATATGTGTAAGCATACTGATCATTTTAGCGTTCCCAAAAAGTAGACATAATAGAAAAACTCATTTTCCTATAAATTACAAATATTGTAGAACATTTTTATATGGTTTGACAGTTCAGGAATATTCGTGTTGTGTTATAGATAATACAATTTTCATTATTTATTTGAAATGGATAACTTTATATTTTTCTCTAAGAATTTTATAAGTAGTGAAAATTAAAATTTTCTTTATATATATATAAAATACATTTAAACAGTTCCAACATCATGCAAATTTAAGCTTCAACTATTTTAAGCATTAAATTGTTTCACAAAACATAAAAACCATACTTCATAACACGCGTTTTTTTTCAGTCTAATTTCTTCACTAAATGGCACAAGCTTTTTATATTTTGCCGAATGCAAATTATAATTCATGCCACTTTGCCCGTTGTTGTGTACCAGTATTATTTTTTCATGATAAATTCAATATATCAGTACAAAAAATGGGGGGGGGGGGATATCCTCGTAAACATCAAAATTAGATATTAACTTTCAACATTTTAGTATTTAGAAGTGAAAAAATCCTCTCATTATATTCCTCAAATTTGGATATTAATATAAAATTATATCATAAAATGTTAATCAGTCTTTGATTTGGCCTTTTAAAATTGGCAATATGTAAAATTAATCCTTTCAAACATATGATTTATGCAGTACTTCGTTAAGGGTTTGCACATCTTAACTAAAGTGGCATAATCCTTTTATATTTTGCTAAATGCAAATTATAATTTTTCCATTGTGGCCGTTGTAGTTACGAGTATTATTATTTTTTATCACAAAGTTAATATAACAATACAAAAAATGGAAAAAACATCTCCTCGTAAACTTCAAAATAAGATATTAACTTTCAACATTTTAGTATTTAGAAATGAAAAAGTTCTCCTATCATATTTCCCAAATTTCGATATTAATATAAAATTATATCATAAAAAGTTCATCAGTCTTTTATTTGGCCAATTAAAATTAACAATGTGTAAATTAACGCTTTCAAACATTTGTTTCATGCAAATACTTCGTTAAGGGTTTACACATTATCACTAAAATGGCACAAGCTTTTTACAATTTGTTAAATGCAAATTATAATTTAAGCCACTGTGCTAGATTTAGTGAACCACAAAAATTGTTTTATTATAAAACTTAACTTTTATCATTGCAGTTTTAAAAAATAAAAAATAAAAATTTTATGCTGTTCAATATTCAGTATCAATATTAAATTATATGATAAAATCCTTTTTATGATAAAATATCTTGTCACACCTAATTTTAGACTATTAAAAAACAATGTGTAAATTAACACTTTGAAGCATTTGCCTTAAGCCAATTCTTGCTTAAGGGGGGTTTACACCTACTACAACGGTAAAAGCTATTTACAATTTACTAAATGCAAATTATAAGTTATGCCTTACTTTCAGTTTTGGTGTATTATGGCACATATTTGTCAGATAAAAGTCCTTTTAATATTAAATAATAAAAACCTCTCTTGATATTTAACATTTTTCTAAGCAAACCCACAGAGGCAATACACTCAATTAAGTTATTTCTATTTAATAAGGTTTGCTTATTAAAATCAAGTAATAAACAATGAAATTTTTTGTTGATTTTGCCTTTATTAACTTGAAATTTCCTTAACAAACTTGAGAGGGTTTTTATCTCTATGAATATAGAAACCGAAAGATCGGAATTCATTGATATTCATAACGCCTTTCTTATAGCATATTGGATACAACTAATAAATGTAAAAATTGGAAAATAGTTATTTGTTTGTATGATATTGAGCAAATATTTTTCTACAAAAATTTTTACAAAAATAGAAATTGATGTAAAATTATTAAGAGTATCAAGCTTTTATGTGGAACTTATCCGTGAATTTTTATTTACATTGAAAACGTTGCTTCGAGTGAAGTTACCTCTAGTCTTTTCAAAATTATTTTCACTCAACATTATTCTTCCTCTACATAATAGCACATTTCTTCCCTTAAGCATATATTTCCATAGCTCTAGACTCTATGACCATTTTGAAATTGGAATTAGAAATAGAGAACATTTAAAGATCGCAAGGAGATGGCTGGTACGATGATCTTTCTAATCAATTTCTTTTAAGAACTTTGTAACTAATTTTGGGGAAATAGAATTTCTGATGAAATGAAAATATGTGTAAGCATACTGATCATTTTAGCGTTCCCAAAAAGTAGACATAATAGAAAAACTCATTTTCCTATAAATTACAAATATTGTAGAACATTTTTATATGGTTTGACAGTTCAGGAATATTCGTGTTGTGTTATAGATAATACAATTTTCATTATTTATTTGAAATGGATAACTTTATATTTTTCTCTAAGAATTTTATAAGTAGTGAAAATTAAAATTTTCTTTATATATATATAAAATACATTTAAACAGTTCCAACATCATGCAAATTTAAGCTTCAACTATTTTAAGCATTAAATTGTTTCACAAAACATAAAAACCATACTTCATAACACGCGTTTTTTTTCAGTCTAATTTCTTCACTAAATGGCACAAGCTTTTTATATTTTGCCGAATGCAAATTATAATTCATGCCACTTTGCCCGTTGTTGTGTACCAGTATTATTTTTTCATGATAAATTCAATATATCAGTACAAAAAATGGGGGGGGGAGGGATATCCTCGTAAACATCAAAATTAGATATTAACTTTCAACATTTTAGTATTTAGAAGTGAAAAAATCCTCTCATTATATTCCTCAAATTTGGATATTAATATAAAATTATATCATAAAATGTTAATCAGTCTTTGATTTGGCCTTTTAAAATTGGCAATATGTAAAATTAATCCTTTCAAGCATTTGATTTATGCAGTACTTCGTTAAGGGTTTGCACATCTTAACTAAAGTGTCACAAGCCTTTTACATTTTGCTAAATGCAAATTATAATTCTATGCCATTGTGCCTGTTGTAGTTACGAATATTATTTTTTTTTATCACAAATTTAATATGACAGTACAAAAAATGGAAACAAAAAATCTCCTCGTAAACTTCAAAATTAGATATTAACTTTCAACATTTTAGGATTTAGAAATGAAAAAATTCTCTCATCTTATTACCCAAATTTCGATATTAATATAAAATTACGTCATAAAAAGTGCATCAGTCTTCGATTTGGCCAATTAAAATTAACAATGTGTAAATTAACCCTTTCAAGCATTTGTTTTATGTAAATACTTCTTTAAGGGTTTACACATTATCACTAAAATGGCACAAGCTTTTTACAATTTGTTGAATGCAAATTATAATTTAAGCCACTGTGCTGGATTTAGTGAATCACAAAAATTGGTTAATTAAAAAGCTTAACTTACATCATTATACTTTAAAAAAAATAAAAAAATCTTATCATGCTGTTCTATCTTTAGTATCAATATTAAATATTGTGATAAAATAAATATCCATTTTATAAGAAAATATATTATCACATCCTAATTTAGACAGTTAAAAAATTATGTGTAAATTTTCACTTTGAAGCTTTTTACATTTTGCCTAATTCAAATTACAATTTATGCCACTGTTCCCGTTGCAGTGTACGAGTATTATTTTTCCTAAAAAATTTAATATAACAGTATAAAAAATGGGAAAAAAATATCGTAAACTTCAATATTTGATATTAACTTTCAACATTTTAGTATTTAGAAATGAAAAACTCCTCTTATCATAATCCCCAAATTTCGATATTAATATAAAATTATATAATAAAATGTTCATCAGCATTTGATTTGGTCAAATAAAATTAGCTATGTGTACATTAATCCTTTCAAGCATTTGATTTATGCAGTACTTCGTTAAGGATTTGCACATCTTAACTAAAGTGGCACAAGACTTTTACATTTTGCTAAATGCAAATGATAATTTATGCCACTGTACCCGTTGTAGTTACAAGTATTATTTTTTTTATCACAAATTTAATATAACTACTAAAAATGAAAAAAAAAAATCTCATCGTGAACTTTAAAATTAGATATTAACTTTCAATATTTTAGTATTTAGAAATGAAAAAATAATCTCATAATATTCCCCAAATTTCGAAAATAATTTTGATTTCGATGTATCATAAAATGTTTATCTCTCTTTGATTTGGCCAATTAAAATTAACAACGTGTAAATTAACCCTTTCAAGCATTTGTTTTATGTAAATACTTAGGTAAGGGTTTGCACATTACCACTAAAATGGCACAAGCTTTTTACAATTTGTTAAATGCAAATTATAATTTAAGCTACTGTGCTAGATTTAGTGAACCACAAAAATTGGTTTATTAAAAGGTTAACTTTCATTATTACCTTTTTCAAAAATAGAAAAAATCTTATCATGCTATTCCATCTTCATTATCAATATTAAATTATATGACAAAATAAAAATCAATTTTATAATAAAATATCTTATCGCATTCTAACTTAGACCATTAAAAGACATTGTGTAAATTTACACTTTGAAGCTTTTTACATTTTGCCAAATGCCAATTATAATGTATGCCTTTGTGCCCGTTGTAGTGTACAAATATTATTTTTTCATTACAAAATTAATATAACAGTACTAAAAATGGAAAAAAAATATCGTAAACTTTAATATTTGATTTTAACTTTCAACATTTTAGTATTTAGAAGTGAAAAAATCCTCTTATCCATATTCCCCAAATTTAGATATTAATATAAAATTATATCATAAAATGTTCATCAGTTTTTGATTTGGCCACTTAAAATTAGCAATGTGTAAATTAATCCTTCCAAGCACTTGATTTATGCAATACTTTGTCAAGGCTTCGCACATCATAACTGAAGTGGCACAAGCTTTTTACATTTACCTAAATGCAAATTATAATTTATGTCACTGTGCCCGTTGTAGTTAGAGTATTATTTTTTTTATCACAAATTTAATAAAACAGTACTAAAAACGGAAAAAAAATCTCATTGTAAACTTCAAAATTTTACATTAACCTTTAACATTTTAGTATTTAGAAATGAAAAAATCCTCTAATCATATTTCTCAAATTTCGATATTAATATAAAATTAAATCATAAAATTTTCATCAGTTTTTGATATTGCCAATCGAAATTAAGCATGTGTTAATTAACCCTTTCAAGCATTTGTTTTATGCTAATACTTCGTTAAGGGTTTACTCATTAAATTGGTTTATTAAAAAGCTTAACTTTCATCATTACAGTTTTAAAAAATGGGGGGGGGGGGGAATTCATGATCATCTATTTTCAGTATCAATTTTAAATTAAATGATAAAATAAATATCCATTTTATAATAAAATATCTTATCACATCATAATTTAGACAATTAAAATACTATTTGTAAATTAACACTTTGAAGCATTTACGTTAAGCTAATGCTTGCCAAAGGTGTTTACATATACTACAACGGTACAAGCTATTTACAATTTGTTAAATGCGAATTATAAGTCATGCCTCAGTGTCATTTTGGTGGGTTATGCACGTATTTGTTAGATAAAAGTCCTTTTAATAATAACTAAGAAAAACCTCTCGATATTTATAATTTTTCTAAGCGAACCCACAAAGACCATACATTCAATTAAATTATTTCTATTTAATCAGGTATGCTAAATAAGTTCAAGTAGTAAACAAATAAATTGTGCTGTAGATTTTGCCATTATTAACTTGAAATTTCCCAAACAAAATTTTTCTGTATGAATATCGAAACCGAATGATTGGAATTCATTGATATTCATCTCACTTTTCTTAAAGCATAAAGGATACGATTTATAAATGTAAAAATTGAAAAATAGTAATAAGTTTGCATAATATTGAACAAATATTTTTCTTCAAATTTTTTTACAAAAATAGAAATAGATGCAAAAGTATTAAGAGTATTAAGCTTTTATGTAGATCTTCTCCGTGAATTTATTTCTATAGAAAACGTTGCTTGGAGTAAAGGTACCTCTTGTCTTTTCAACATTATTTTCACTCAACATTATTCTGCCCTTACATAATAGCACATTTCTTCCCTTAAGCATAGATTTCCATAACTCTTGTTTCCATGACCATTTTAAAATTGGTATTATAAAAAGAGAATATTTAGAGATCGCAAGGAGATGGCTGGTACGATGATCACTCTTAATTTCTTTTTAGAACTTCGTTCCTACATGTTTCAATTGGGAAAAATTTTCTGATGAAATGAAATGAAAATATGTTTAAGCATACTGATCATTTTAGCGTTCCCCAAAAGTAGAGATAATAGTAAAATTCATTATCCTACAGATTATATCTGTTGTAGAAATTTTTTATATGTTTTGGTAGTTAAGGAATATTCGTGTTGTGATATAGATTATAATATAATTTTCATTATTTATTTGAGAGAGATAACTTTATATTTATCACTAAGAATTTTTATAAGTAGTGAAAATTAAAATGTTCTTTTAATTTATTTAATATAATTTAACAGTTCCAACATCATGCAAAATTAAACTACTTCATAAAAATAAGTTCATAGCACGCGTCTTTTATCAGTCAAACCTTAACCTAGAAATTATCACTAAAATGGCACAATCTTTTTACGTTATGCTAAATACAAATTTTAATTTACTCCACTCTGCCCTGTTGTAGTGTTCCAATAATATTTATTCATTAAAAAAATTAACTTCAATATATCAGTACTTAGATTTAGAAAAAAAATATCATCCTAAATTTCAAAATTTAATAATAACTTAGCATTTTACAGTTTATAAATGAAGACATACTTTCATTATATTCCCAAAATTTCGATATTGTATAAATTTGTCATAAAACATCCATTAGTTCTTTTTTTTAGCCAATTAAAATTAGCAATGTGTATACTAACGCTTTCAAGTATTTGATTTATACAAATACTTCGTTAAGGGTTTTACACATTACCACTAAAACGGCACAAGCTTTTTACAATTTGCTAAACGCAAATTTTAATTTACGCCACTGTGCTAGTTTTGGTGTACCATAAATATTGGTTTATTATAAATCTGAATTTTTATCGTTAAAGAATTATGAAATAGATAAATTTTATCATGCTTTGATATTATTGTAAAATTACCCATTATGAGTACTAGGCCCTTTAAGAGTATATGTCATTTATCAGCAACTTAACGTAATAAATTTCAAAGCAATATGTAATCTTTCAAGTATTACTAAATTCAAACTGGCATTTAAACAAATTTTCTATTGAGACTGTATTTATATTTCCTAACTTGAAATTTCTTAAACATCCTTTGTTTTATACTGTATGAATATCTAAATGAAAAAACTTTATTGAATAAGCTGTTTCAAATGCATCTCGAAGCTTTAAAAATAGCGATACGTTTGTATTTTATTGCAAACATATTTTAGTTTTATTTAACAAAACTCATGATAGGTGTAAAATTAATAATATTAATAGATTTTATGTAGATCTTCAGGTGTAAAATTAATAATATAATAAGTTTTTACGATGATCTTTTCCACGTACATCTATTGGAAAAGCTTCTTGAATTAAATGCTCCTCTCTTGATCACTCAGCTTTTCTCTCTTGATCAATATTTTTATGATTAACATCTGGCTCATCTCCCCTTAAACACTGATTACCTAAACCCCGTAACTGTTCAAAATAGGTATTTGAAGTACCCTCAAATTTTCTGTAATTACACTTGAATATGAACTAAACAACAACACAAGTGAACTAACCTTGTCTGTGTTTTCGAAAAATACAGAAAATATTAAAATTATGAAACGTGGGATAGTATGAAAAACTTGGAGCTTAATTATTTTTTAACACAGGGGTGGGAATTCTGCGCCAATTGCGCCAGCGCGCGCCAAAAGTTGTATTCTGCGCCAACCTGCTACAAAACCACATTTAAGTGCAATTCGTCTCCAATTTTGCTTTAAATCTTCATTTAAACACGCACGCTAAAGCGTCAAACCAAATCTATGTGTAGACGAAATTACGGCAACCTCATGGGCCGTTTTGCACGAATTTCCATAACATTCGATTTTCCCCCCAAAATGCAATGTGTGGATTAGCCCTCTGAAATCGGCATTCACACATGCGCATTCATGTTCAAACGCATCTTACACCGGGACAAACTGAAATCGCCGAGTGCTGATATCACGTGCGTCATTGCTAGATAAAATTTAGGGCTAAGCATTTAAAAAGAATATTTCCGCTCGGACACGCGTGATGACGATGCCTTCTATTAAATTTAGGGTTGTTTTTTGTAATTTACTTGTTGGCTGTTGGTAATTAACTTTTAAACGTCCGTTTACATTTGAAATTAAGTATCGCAGAAATGTAATCAAAATCCCAGAATGTTTCCGATTGAAAAAAAAAAAAAAAGTTTATATAACGGCATGAAGGGTAAAATCGGCGTTTTGAGGTAGAATTTGACCCGATTTGGAAAATAAAAAAAATGCACAGAAATTTAGAAACATTCTTATTTTAATTTTATGTATTGCTATTTTTGCTATAAGAATTGCTATTTTTATACAAATGAGTCTTATAATAAAAATAAAACGAAGAGTCAGTGGATCTGTAGAAAGCTACTTAAAATAGGTGTAGAACTTGACATACAATTTTTTACATAAGTAGTTTTGGCCATCTGATAGTACCTTTGACAAACGGAATGTTAAAATTTTAATTAGTTCATTTTTAATTAATTTTTTTACCAACCGACTTCAAATAGAGGTACAGCTCTGAAATTTTCTACATAAGTAGTTTGGGACTTTTTTTAATTAGACTTTTAAAAAACAGAATGTTAATATTTAATTAGTTTTTTTAACTAATTTTTTAATTAAAAAAAAAGTCTTTTAATTAGCCTACAGCTCAGACATTTTCAACATAAGTAGTTTTTACCTTCAAATTGTACATTTGACAGACAGAATATCAAAATTTTATTTTTATTTATTTTTTTAATTAAAAATATTTTTTTTACGTAGCGACTTTAAATATAGGTACACCTCTGAAATTTTCAACCTAAGTAGGTTTGGACTTTTAATTAACTTTTGAAACACAGAATTTTAAAACTTTAATTTGTTTTTTAATTAATATTTTTACAAAGCAACTTCTACTAGATCTAGAGCTCTGAAATTTTCAACATAAGTAGTTTTGGCCTTCTAATTTTGCTTTTCATAAACATTTGTTAAAATAATTCAGAGAGGTGACGGGGGTTGTGTTATTGTATTAACGGGCACATTTTTTGGTTCTCGATGGGGCGGGGGTTCTGATATTAAGGGTTTACGCTGCAATTAATACTTAGCGAGTCAAGCGAACTTGTGCTTACACTGCAATGAACCTTCTAGAAAGTGAAGCGAGCCTGTCCTTGCGTAGCAATAAATTTTCAGCGAGCTTGTGCTTGCGTATCAATTAAACTTTTCAGAGTGCTAAGCGAACTATGTTTGTGTTACAATGAAACTTTTAGCAAGCAAAGAGAGCTTGATTTTGCATAGCAAACCCGTTCGCAAAGTATCAAAAGCTAAAAATATATATATTTTTTTGACAATTTATATCTTTTAAATTTACAAATAAAAATAAAAATTATACAAGTTCAAATTTTAATTATTGTAATTGTAGTTAAATCAGCTACAATTTATTATATTTCTGCTACTAATTTTCTAATTTTGCTGCTACATTTTCTCTTATTCTGCTCCAAAAGTTAAATTTTGCTGCTCCAATTTTTCGCGAATCTGCTCCAAATGTTAAATTTTGCTGCTCCAAAATTGCTCCAAACTTGCTTTCGCACTTCCCACCCCTGTAAACATTTTGATCCACATGACCTCATTTATCTGGCGATGGTGATGCAAACATAGCTTGCTGTAAATTCTAGTGTTTTGCCAAGGTAAGGATAATGGTAAAAGTAAAGTTAAATTTGAGGTAGCAGTGGAGCGCTTTATATCATTTCTGTAGTGGGAATATTTTATTAATAAAATTAATCTATATTTTTTAAGAATTAACTTTTTTTATTTATTGAGTTTTATTAGTTCCGCCATCAAGCAGAATTTAACGTTAACGATTTTAAATATTAGATTATTTCAATAAGTATATAAACCTTAAGATAATATTTATCAGTCACCGATATTGGTTTTGAATTGGTTGAGAATTTTTTAATGAACCTTTGGAAACGACAGGCATTGGCTCTGAAATATTTGCTTATGAATTGTATGTACTTACGAAGGAAAGGCCATTGGTTTTTTAACGATCATAGAATCACTTCTATTTACACATTTTTGTTGGTTATATCTTTAGTGCAACTTATTCGGATGTTTATACTGAACATTGGTACTATTGTATTTAAATCAGTAAAAATGTTTAGTGGATAAGGCCGTTTAGTCGTATTTCTGATTTTTTTCTTTAGTTCGATTAACAAAATAAGCAGTCGTCTGAATTTTATTTAAAATCATTTAAAATTATACTTTTTCTTAACTGTCCAATAACTAATCCTATAATGTATGCTCTACGATACTCAGAATATCAAAAATGTCTTTAAAATCTTCTTTAAAGAAAATGAAAATATGTTTTTTCAAATATTATAGAAGATCCAAGCACGAGCTTTCATATCTGAATTTTTTAATAAATATTCCATACGACAGCGTATTATATTGATATATAACTAAAAAATTAACCTCCTATTATCTACATACAACTGGTCTGGCCTCGTGTTCTCCTCAATGCAGAAATATAATGGCTGTTTGAACTGGATCGAACAGTTTTCTTAACTTCTGATTCAATGTTACTTTTAGGGAGAGAGTCCAAATCACTTTAAACAAAATATATAAATAGGAAACACTATGATCGCATTATCTTCAAATGTTTAAATACTTGAAGACATACCAAGGATCAATATTCCAGTGACTAATTTTATCTTTAAACTGGTCTAGTTCTAGAAACAAATAAATAGTTCCAATGATAGTGAACTATTCAGTTTCTTGAGTAGTATTTAGAAATTTTTTGTAACCCACCTACAATTTATTATCGACCCACTGTTTATGAAATGCTACTCTAATATTTAACTGGGTTCCCTTTTATACCTCCATTTATTTCATGGCATCCAATCGTGAAGCCTTCTTAGTGCATTCAATTAACTGAATTAATCCGCATTAATTAATCTTTTTAAGTACAATTGTCCCCATTACCGACAAGTTTGTGTTAAATATGTTTTTTCCCCCCAGACAAATCTAAAAATGCAGAAGTTGCCATACCATTGGATATATTTAACTCAAGTGCTTCTCAAAATAGTTGAGAAAAGATGGCTACAAAAACATAACAATTATTAGGGAAATAAATACAACTTTTTTTTTGCAAACTGACGTACTGTGATTGGATTTAAAAGTTACTTCGAAAGATTCAAATCTTGCGTCGTTTATAAATGAATGATAGTTTTTAATGGATTCTTATCTTTATTTTCTGGTTAGAATATTTTTATTAGCCGATAACTGAATTTAGAAATTACTTACACGTATAAAATCGGAATTTTAAAACCACTTTTCTAAATGCAGCATGAAACACGACAATGTCTTCAGTTTCTAAAGAAATGCTATACTTTCAAAACATTAAGGTTAAAAATGATTTGTTAATTACAAATTCATTGTTGAACTCCATTACAAACGGCTTTTCAATTGTTTGATTTATGCAAACTTGTAAATTGGCAAAGAGCTACTTGGCTCTAAAATTGATATAAACTAATTAAAATTAAAACCAGAAATCCTTATTTTCGACATTATATTTAATCTGACTGTTCATACTCCCATGCTCAAATTGAAAGTATTTCACATACTGCAACTACAATGCTCGACTTAGTTTTTAATATTGACTTCTGATAATTAAGTGGCAGCTCATTCCCTTTAGTAATTGATCATGCTTCTTAATCAAAAAAACTTGAGACGTTTTGAGTTTTAAAAACTAATAATTAAAGTAATCTTAATTATAATTAAAGTTTAATTTTTTTATTGCATGTTAACTATATTACAATTTTTTATTAATTTAAATTTTTAATAATTAAACTTTTTACTAATTTAATTTTTATTTTTATTAATTTTATTATTATTTTTTTTAATTTCTATTATTTTTTTTATTTTAAATTTTTATTAATTTAAATTTGTATTAATTTAATCTTTAAATTATTTTCTATTTGTTTAAGTGTCAGTTTGTGTCAAAAAAAAAAAAAAAAAAAAAAAAAAAAGCACTTCTTTTTTAAGAAAAAATTTTAAGTATGTAAAAATAATATTACCTTATTTTTTATGCTATTAAAATACTTATAATTTTTAATCTAACTTGGAAAAATTCATTGCATTTTTTAATGAAATAGTATTGAAAGATGCAAAGAACCATCTATCAAATAAAAGTTGAACCTATTAAAGTAATTTTGAGTGATTGCATTTCACTTAAGATCTAGACTATTTAGGAGTTTGCTCACTGAACTGGGTATTGTATTATTGATTGAACTTCATTTAAATTTCATCTTGGTAATTTCATCATTTTTGTGTAAAATGTGCTTCAGCTTAAATTGTTATCAGCTTAAATAGTTAACTCTGCGTAGTTCTAACATGATAATAATTTTTTTAATGAATTAATGTTTTACTTGATACAATGATCATAACAAAATTATGTAAACATAAAATTGTGTGTTAAGGAGTGGAGAGTTCCTAGCTTCTTCAAGAGACATTTTTGCAGTTTTCAGTTTTCTCAAATTTAAGGACTGCAACAACTTACAAACATTATCCACAGTTCGAAGAAATAATAGTGCTTAGAGAACTTTTTAAAATGTACTCCATCAATCAATAACTTTCGATACTTGTTGTACGACATAAAAGAATATTTCCAAACTGAATTCCTGATGATGCTAAACTTGTAGTTATCTCTCCGCGGGTTCTTAAATTAACGCATAAAAAAAAAATATTTCTACAATCTAAGAGAAAGACTGCAAGAAAAGCCTATTATTCAACTGTAGTGCTCAGATTTAAAGTGAACTCATGATGATGCGAAACTGAAAGTTATTTCTCTTGATTCTTAAGTAAACACATAATGAAGAACCATCATTCTCCGATCTAAGACGGAGAGAGAGAGAGTGAAAAACAAAAACTTTTATTGAACTGTAGTGCTCACCTTCAAATAGAATTTATTTTGGTGCACTACTTGAAGTGTCCTTCTCCCGGCGCCAAAGTATCACATCCTGAAGAACTTCAACTGCTTCAATCCAAATCCCAGAGTACAGAAGAAAAAAACGAAGAAAAAAAAAAAAAAACAGTACCATGCTCAAGTGACCAAATTCAAACTGAATTTATGGTTGTGCGCATGACTGAAAGGGTCCCTCTCAAGGTTCCTGAACACCACAACCTGAAGAACTTCATCTACCTCATTCCAAATCCCTGAGTACGGAAAGAGAAAAAAAAAATTAACATACTCAAGTACTCACTCAGTTTCATACTGAATTCATGGTGGTGCACACAACTGGAAATGTCGCTCACGTGGTTCCTGAACACCACAACCTGCAGAACTCCTACTTCATTTGAAATCCCTAAGTACGAAAAGAGAAATAAAAAACACTATCAGACTCAAGTGCTCAGCTTAAAACTGAATTCGTGTTGGTGCATAGCTAAAAGTGACCCTCCCTTAGTTTCTAGGTACTACACCCTGAAGAACTTATTCTACTTTAAACCAAATCTTTGAGTATGAAAAGAATTTTTTTTTATTAAATTCAAGTGCTCAGCTACCAACTGAATTCATGGTGGTGCACAATTGGAATAGTCTTTCTCATAGGTTCCTGAGTATCCCGTCCTGAAGAACTTCTACTTCATTCCAAATCCCTGAGTGAGGGGGAAGGGGAAAAAAAACATTAACCTATCCAAGAGCTCAGCTACAAATTCAATTCATGGTTGTGCACACAACTGGAAGGGTCCCTCTCCTGTTTCCTGAACACCACAACCTGCAGAAATTCATGAACTTCATTCCAAATCCCTTAGAAAAAAAAGAAAGAAAAAAAAAGGGAAAAAGAAAGAAAGGAAAAAAAAAACATTATCACACTCAAGTGCTCAGTTTCAAACAGAATTCATGGTGGTGCACAACTGGGAGGGTCCTTCTGGTTCCTGAGTACCCTATCCTGAAGAAATTCACCAACTTCATTCCAAATCCCCGAATATGGAAAAAAAAAAAAAAAAAAAACATTATCGCACTCAAGTGCTCAGCTTCAAACTGAATTCATGGTGGTGCACAACTGGGAGGGTTCTTCTCCTGGTTCCTGAGTACCCTATCCTGAAGAAATTCTCCAACTTAATTCCAAATCCCCGTGTACGGGGGGGAAAAAAACATCACACTCAAGTGCTCAGCTTCAAACTGAATTCATGGTGATGCACAACAGGAAGAGTCCTTCTCCTGGTTCCTGAGTACCCTATCCTGAAGAAATTCACCAACTTCATTCCAAATCCCCGAGTACGGAAGAAGAAAAAAAAGCAGAAGAAAACATTATCACACTCAAGTGCTCAGCGTCAAACTGAATTCACGATGGTGCACAGCAGGAAGGACCCCTCTTCTTCCTGAACACCACAACCTGCAGATCTACCTCTACTTCATCCCAAATCCTTGAGTACGAAAAGAAGAAAAAAAGAAGAAAGGGGAAAAAAAAAAAGAAGAAAAAAATTATCACACTCAATTACTCAGCTTCAATCTGAATTCAAGGTGGTGTACAACAGGAAGAGTTCTTCTCCTAATTCCTGAGTACCCTATCCTGAAGAAATGCATCAACTTCATTCCGAATCCATGAGTACGAAAAGAAAACAAAACAAAACATTATCACACTCAAGTGCTCAGCGTCAAACTGAATTCACGATGGTGCAAAACAAGAAGGATCCCTCCCCTGGTTCCTGAACACCCCAACCTGCAGATCTACTTCTACTTCATTCCAAATTCCTGAGTGAACAAAAAAAATGGGGGGGGGAGGAATCACATTCAAGTTCTCAGCTTAAAACTGCATTCGTAGTGATGCACAGCTAAAAGGGACTCTCCCCTGGTTCCTATGTACTCCATCGTGAAGAACTTATTCTACTTCTATCCAAATCCATGAGTATGGAAAATATTAAGAAAAAGAAGGTAAGAAAAAAAAAGAAGAAAAAAAAAAAAAAAAGGCAAGTGCTCATCTACAAATTGAATTCACGATGGTGCACAACAGGAAGGATCCCTCCCCTGGTTCCTCAACACCACAACTTGCAGATTTTCCTCTACTTCATTCCAAATCCCTGAGTGCAAAAAGGGAAAGGAAAAAAAAATCACACTCAAGTGCTCAGCTCAAACTGAATGCATGGTGGTGTACAACAGGAAGAATCCCTCCCCTGGTTCCTGAACACCACAACCTGTAGAACTTCAACTGCTTCATTCCAAATCCCCGAGTACGAAGAGGGGGAGGGGGGAGACATCATCACACTCAAGTGCAGGGTCCTTCTCCTGGTTCCTGGGTGACCCATCCTGAAGAACTTCCATTTCATCCCAAATCCCTAAACGAGGGGGGAAATAAAAATAATAATAATAATAAAAAAAAAAATAAAAAAAAAATAAAAAAAAAATAAAAAAAAAAAAAAAATAAAAAAAAAAAAAATAACGCATCCAAGTGCTCAGCTACAAATAGAATTCATAGTGATGCACAACAGGAAGGTTCCTTCTCCTGGTTCTTTAGTATCACATCCTGAAGAACCTAATATACTGCAATCCTGGGTACGAAAAGAAAATAAACATTAACGCACATAAAGTATTCAGCTTTCAACTGAATTCGTTTCCCTGGCTCCTACGTAAGGCATTAGGAAGAACTTCATCTCTCTCCAATCTAAAGTAAGGAATGGAGAGGAAAAAAAACCCTCTTAATGTACAGAAGTACTTAGTGTTAAATTGAACTCATGGTGATGCGAAACTGAAAGTTATCTCTCCCCCCATTCTCAAGTAAACACATTATAATGAATTATCTTTCTCCGATATAAGAGAGAGAGAGTGAGAGAGAGAACTATTATTGAACTGCAGTGCTCACCTTCAAATAGAATTCATTTTGGTGCACTTCTTGAAGAGTCCTTCTCCCTGCGCCAAAGTATCACATCCTGAAGAATTTCTCCTTCAATCCAAATCCCAGAGTATGTATAGAAGAAAAAGAAAAAAGCAGTAACATGCTCAAGTGCTCAGATTCAAACTGAATTCATAGTTGTGAAACTGGAAGGGTCCCTCTCAAGGTTCTTGAGTATCACATCTTGAAGAACTTCATCAACTTCATTTCAAATCCATGAGTACGAAAAGAAAAAAAAAAGAAGAAAAAAAATATTAACTCACTCAAGCTCTCAACTACAAAATAAATTCATGGTGGTGCACAACTTGAAGAGTTCTTCTCGTGGTTCCTGAGTATCCCATCCTGAAGAACTTCTAATTCATTCCAAATCCCTGAGCGAGGGAAAAAAAACCATTAACGCACCCAAGTGCTCAGCTACAAATTAAATTCATGGTGGTGCACAACAGAAAGCATCCCTCCTCTGGTTTCTGAACACCAGAACCTCATCCACTTCATTCCAAATCCCTGAGTACAAAAGGAAAAAAAAACATTATCACACTCAAGTGCTCAGCTTCAAACTGAATACATGGTGGTTCACAACTGGAAGGGTCCTTCTCCTGGTTCCTGACTCCATCCTGAAGAACTGCTTCTACTTCATTCCAAATCCCTAAACTCTGGGCATACAAGTGTTCAGCTACAAATTGAATTCACAGTGGTGCACAACAGTAAGGATCCCTCCCCTGGTTCCTGAACACCACAACCTGCTGGAATTCATCTACTTCATTTCAAATCCCTGAGTGCCAAAGAAAAACAAAAAACACTCAAGTGCTCAGCTTAAAACTGAATTCATGGTTATGCACACAACTGGGAGGGTCCCTCCCCTGGTTTCTAAGTACCACATCCTGAAAAACTTTTTCTATTTCATTCCAAATCCCTAAATGCGAATGAAAAAGCAAAAAAAGAGGGGGAAAAAAACATTAACGCATCCAAGTGCTCAACTGCAAATTGAATTCATGGTGGTGCACTCAACTGGAAGGGCAGCTCTCCTGGTTCCTGAGTACCACATCCTGAAGAACTCCGTCTACTTTATTCCAAATTTCTGAGTACGAAAAGAAAAGAAACATTAACGCACCTAAAGTGATCAGATTTAAACTGAATTAGTATGATTTCAAACTGAAAGTTTGCTCTCCTTTGGTTCCTACGTACGGCATCAGGAAGAACTTTATATCTCTCTAATCTAAAGTAAGGAATGGAGAGAAATAAAACTATTAATGCACTGAAATACTCAGCTTCAAACTAAATTCATGGTAACAAGAAAATGGAAGTTTTTCTCCCCTGGTTCCTACGAACAGATCACGAAGAACATTGTCTTTCTATGATATAAAATACAAAGAAGAGAGAACAAAAAACTATGAACCCACTGATGTGATCAGCTTCAAACTAAATTCATGGTGTTGTGAAACTGGAAGTTTTTTCTTATCTGCTTTCCTACTTAACACATCACGATGAATTTCATCTCTCTCCCATCTCAAATATATATTGGAGAGAAAAAAAACAACTATTAACCTACTCAAGGGTGGTCAGCTTTAAACTGAATTTAAGGTGGTGCGAAACTGGAAGTGTGATCTCTCTTAGCTAAACAGAAACTCAATTTTTGTTCATCCAAGTTTAACTATATATTTTCAATATTTTAATACTCTTTGCTAAAAACATTGACAATCAGATTTGGAACAACAATAAGTCGACTCAATTGATTGTAAAAGTGACTCCTGGTGAACTCAGAAATCTTATTTTGTTTCAGGACATCGTTAAGTCTCTCCACTCCAACACATAATGGACAAAATACATCCGATTCAACTTGGAAGACTTTCTTTTAAAATATTATTTATAGTGTTTAGTTTTGAACCATAATATCGAGTACTTTCTCATCTGAATTTAGATCCACTGCCATTGCAATGTTTTCGTGCACTACATACTTGAAAAATTTCAAAAAGGATCTTTTATTTGAAAAAAAAAAAAAAAGTTTACAGCAATGCATTTTGAGAAATATTTTATAAGATTTAAGTGTAATTATTATTTTTTTATTGCTGTAATTCAAATCTTAATTGTTTATATTTATAAGTAATAACTTCATTCGTAAATAAAAATTAAAACTGAATAAAAAGAACATAAATTACCATACAAAAAGTTTAATTGATATTTTTCTTGTAATGCATCTTTAGCTTTCCAAAATTGGAAAGCATAATGTTTAAATTGTTTGAATTTTTTTACTTAAGTATAATCCAATTTTATTCTTTATTATTTATTCTTATATTTTTAACTTTTAAATTTGAATCTGAATTTTTAATTTCAAATATTAATAATTCTGTAATGATAAGTATATTAATGCACGAAAACAAAAATAATAATTATTAAAATGCAATGTTGGGTACCAGGTTGCTATTGAATCTGGTCTGGAAAAAAATCCTTTTTGAAATGAAATCATCATATTTATTTGAATGAGAGTGAGCAATTTTTGTGTCATTAGCAATAAACAGCTGCCTCTACTTACATGAGTGGTTGAGTTGCATCTTTTGCTGTAGTGTATTTATTGATTGTCTGTGCCTGTTATATTATTTCCAATATTTTGAGCATTATATTTCACTTTAAAAGTGTCTTGACAAAAAAGTGTTTTCCCCCTAAAGATAGCCTCTTTTGCATTCCAGAATTTAATAGCATATGTTTTTTTTTTTAAATTTCAAATAATTTGGATATAGATGTGATATATTTTTTTTTACAGTTTTATAAATATAATGAACTATTAATTAATTTTTACAATTACATAAATTTTTATAATTGGCAAATACTACATTTAAGTTATTTCAAGGAATGCATTTTAATGTGTCAAAATTTATGAGCATAACTTTAAATTTAAATTGATTTTTAAGCTTGAGTTAAATTTAATTTTTTTAAATTAAAAGTAATTTAAGTTGACATCTTTAATTTACATACATTTTTATATGTTTTTAATTATATTTAAAATGAATATTGAACATTGAAGTTCTTAAATTGAATTATTAAAATGTTAATAGTTGGTAAATAATGACCACGTTTAATATTAATACAAAAAAAAAAAAAAAAAAAAAAAAAAAAAAATTAAGATCTCTGACATAAAAGTATCTTTTTCCCAATATTATTGCATCTTTTGTGTTACCGAATTTAAGTAACATGATTTTTTAATTTTGAAATTAAGTTTTGATAGAGATGTGATATTCTTAAATTTTATTAGTAGAATGAACTATTAATATATATTTTAATTACATAAATTCCTTTTTTTAATATATAAAATTGGTAAATAGTAAATTCTTCTGTGAAATGCATCTTGGTGTGGCAGAATTTATGAGCATAACTTTTAAACTAAATTATAATTGTTTTTTAAACTTATTTTTTTTAATTAAATAATGATGACAATTTTATTTACATTGAAATTTATTTAAATTGTATTTAAAATGACTAATTAACTTTTAAATTTTAAATTAAAATATATTTTAATTAAAATATTAATTATTCGCCTATAAGGTGCCTGTTCATAAAAAAAAAAAAATTAAAAAAAAAAACCCTGCCTCTATTTACACGAGTGGTTGAACTGCATCCTTTTTTATGTAATGTATTGATTTGTTGTGCTGATTATATTATTGCCAAGATTTTATGCATTATATTTAAATTATTTCAAATGGTAAATAATGTGTATGTTCAATACACACATAAAAGATGACATCCCTTGCTTTAAATGCTTTGATTCTAATTGCCTTTTAGTGACAGAGTTTGTTAATTCATCAAACTGCTTTGATACTTACATTTTAATTAGCTATACATTGCTGCCATGCAATTACTGGCCTCACCACTCTCTTGTTATTGTATATCATTATTGCATATCATTATTGTATTTCCATATTGCTTTGCTATACAGTACTCACCTTGTTTAATCGTAATAAACGTCTCTGATGCTCAGTTTATTGTGCAACTCCTGAATTGTTCTAACTACAGTTACTAAATGTTATGAGTAGCCCTCTTAAGTTTAAAATAAATTATTTCGATATTTTCTTGGAGGAAATTTTATAATTTTCTAATAGAAAAATTTTAATTCGCCTTTCCGTTTTATTTTCCATCCATTTACTTCTAGTGTGTGAATATTGGTATTCGTTACTAATTTGTTTTTCAATATGAGCATGGGAGATCAATTTCGTTGTATCTTAACATACCTCAAATAGCAAGCACTTTTATTCTGCATTGAGAAAAGGTGTTTTGTCCCTTTAAATTTAACCAAAAACCAAATTCGTCACCAAAATGTGTAAAAAAAAAAAAAAAAAAAAAAAGTGTCACTAAAAACGCAAATTCGTTAATTCTTAAAATTGAGTTGTAATGTTTGTTGACAGTTATTAAATCTCCCTTATTTTTTTTAAAATATGAATAATGCTTAGTTTATTTGCACCTGTAGCTCGTTTGGGTTTGACAATTTATTCAATGGTATACCACTACTGAAGCATATGTTACCAATTTTATTATATATATATATTGTACACGTTTTTCTTTTCACTAACCTAAACCTATTTTAGTATTTTCAATAAGGTTTTGAAAACGTCTCTTGAAAATAAAACCTCGAAGTTCAAGGGTTTAACTCAATGATTCTTAAGCTGTGGATCGGGAATGAATAAAATTTTGGTGGGTTAAAAAAAAAGTATGCTTATCATTTAAAAAATGATAAGTATTAATATACATTATGTGTATTTCAAAAAATTACAGTAAAACTTCGTTACTTTTAAATCATTATAATCGCAAGTAATTTGAGATGTTACGTTTTTAAAATTATAATTTGTAATACTTTAGATTATAAAAGTATCAATGTGAAAATATTTCAAGGAACGCATCGAAATACTTTGTCGTTGCCGATGAAATTTCTAAAAAATACTCTCTGTTGTAAGAAGCAATAAGCTGTAAGGAATGGATAAGTCTGGTGGCCCTTTTTGGTGATTCTTTTTGACATTTTAGTTTAGGATCTAGTTTATTATTTGGAGAACATATTGTATTATTAATCTTCTCTAAGTGTTTCACTATACCTTACTATTTTTGTTCTTTAAAAATTTGAAATCAGCATTTAGCGAATCGTTAGGGAGTACCATATTACATCCGAATAAGTTGCATAACGTACATGGTACAAGATTATATTCATTAGAGGATGAGAGGAAAACAGAAAAGTAAACAAAACCAATTGGAACTAATTAGTTGACTTGTAAGCTAAATTATTTTCATTAGATTTGAAGTCAGGGAATTACTTTTTGACCAATTGGTACAATGTTAATGTATTGGGAAAATCTATCTCGGGAAAATAATGAGTGAAACTAACATATCAGTAATGAAACACGTGTTTCAATTGTGGCAGCATTGAAGCAAGAAGTAAGACTTGAGTAAGAGGAACATTCATTGTGAAAAATAGGAATAATATTGTCTAAAATATAAAAATTCAATGAATTGTTTTATAGAGATTCAATTTCTCCCATTTCGAATGATGATAAGTTAGAATGAATGTCTAATCTTATCTGTGAAATTTCTTGATCGATCATCGAGTTATTGTTTGGCAAGTTTTTCTGTAGACTTTGTTACTATCCAATTACAATTTTTTTTTACAAGGGTCAGTGTCAAATAAAAATAAACAATAATCCTCACATAGCTATTACTTCAAAGCTTCTTTATCAGCAGCACTAATTTGTTTATTGGATTAATTGAACTACTGAACAACGACTTTAAGTTATTAAGATGTTTTATTAATCACTTAGCAACGTATTCTTATGTTGATCAAGAGAGTAAGACTTGAGCAAGAGGTACCCTCCTAATGAAATACAGGGAAAATACTATTATAAAATGTAGAAAATAAATTGAACTAATTATATCTCTTCTAAACATTCTAATTTATTCAATTTGAGTAACTTTTAGTTCAAAGAGTTAGGCGAGTTTATACTTTTAAATTTATTGATGTGTTTGATTATGTCCTTGTTGTATTTTCTTGTCATGATTTAACCTAAATTAACAGAAGTATGACGGGCAGGATTGTTAAGTTGGCACAATTAATCGCCTTATTATTGTTGAATCTTCTCTAATATTATATAACACAATTATGATCAGTATGCTTATATATTTCCAACTCCTTCATAGATAATAAAATGTAATTTTCTCAAAAATCAAATTGTAAGGAAGTCGGTTACCTAATACATTGTTTTGAACAAAGACTATCCCTGTTGTATTTTCTTGTCATGATGGGACCTAAATTAACAGAAGTATGACGGGCAGGACTGTTAAGTTGGCACAATTAATCGCCATATTATTGATGAATCTTCTCTAATTATATAACATAAGTATGATCAGTATGCTTAAATATTTCCAACTCCTTCATCTGTCCCTGTTGTATTTTCTTGTCATGATGGAACCTAAATTAACAGAAGCATGGCGGGCAGGACTGTTAAGTTGGCACACTTAATCGCCATATTATTGTTAACTCTTCTCTAATATTATATAACAAGTATGATCAGTATGCTTAAATATTTCCAACTCCTACATAGATAATAAAATGTAATTTTCTCTAAAATCAAATTGTAAGGAAGTCGGTTACCTAATGCATTGTTTTGAACAAAGCAAAGATAGACAATCCCCCTTTTCAGACATTATTTCTTTCACGCAAGATTACTTACACTACGAGGCAAACACAAATATGGTGTTCAGTTGCTTATCGATTTAAACCATGAAATCATATACACAATTATTAGGCTTTATTTAAATAACAATAAAATCATCTAAACTAAAGTTCATTGTTAAGTGTGATCAGTGTGCTTTGTATTTTTAATCTTATTTTGAAGAGCAGAGTTACTACACTCCTCAAGAACTCGTAAAATATGTTGTGTGTTTTTCAAAAGGATTCTTGAAATATATTTACGTTTTTCTTAAAACCCTTGAGCATGTTTACGTTACAAATAGTTAATTTAAACAAAGTTGGGCACATTATTTTCAAACTTGTAGGTTCACCGCATTTGTCTTTTTCTATATTAAAAATCGTCGTAGCTCCTTGGAAAGTAATTGGAGACTTTCCTGCATAACCTACCAGACTGGCATTTAATCTATCCGGGTTACACGATCTTGACAACTTTTTATTATTTCTTTAGAACATGAGTTTGATCAGTGTGCTTCATTATTTTGGAATTTTGTCGATCGTTAGCTTAACGTTTTTTCCCCGAGTCTCCTATAAAAAGGCAACAATTCAAAGGGAAGAATCTCAGTAACTTAAGATAAAGAAAATATAGTTTTATTTCACTTCTGCTTCTATTGCATGCAGGCTATCAAAAGTATAATTGAAATTAGTGATAAATATTATCTGAAAAAAGGGAGGACAAATTGTTATGGAGTTAACTTGTAAAATACTTTTTTTCTAAAAAAAAAAACACAAATTCATTGGCTCGCAGCAAAAAAAAAAAAATCAATATCAGAATTCGGTATACAAAGAGTTATTTTTTACATTGAGGGGTTTCTCAACTCAACTTCTAATAAAAAGGACTTCTTTATCAGTAGTAACCTAGAAAATGTAAAACTCAGTGTAAAATGTTGTAAATATGAAGTGACAATAAAAAGAGAGTAGGGTTTAAAAGTAGAACTACTATTATATATCTATATATATTTTCTTTTCTTCAATATTCTTTTTACAAAATGCGGTTAAGCCTAGTTGTCATGGAGTTCCATATTACATCCGAATAAGTTGCTTAACGGACATTCTACAAGATTACATTCATTAGAGGATGAGAGGAAAACAGAAAAGTAAACAAACCCAGTTGGAATTAATTAGCTGACTTACAAGCTAAATTATTTTCATTAGATTCGAAGTTGAGGAATTACTTTTTGAACAATTGGTACAATGTTAATGTATTAAAAAAATCAATCTCGGAAAATAATGCGTAAAACTCAGTAATGAAATACGTGTTTAGATTGTGGCAGCATTAAATCAAGAAAGTAAGATTTGAGTAAGAGGAACCTTCATGATGAAAAATAGAAATAATACTGTTTAAAATAACAAAATTTAATAAAATGCTTGATAAAGATTCAACTTCTCCCATTTCAAATGATGATAAGTTAGAATGAATGTCTAATATTATCTTAGGAAATTCTTGATAGATGGTCGAGTTATTATTGTTAGGCCAAGTTTTTCTATAGACCTTGTTAATTAATCTACGATTATTAATATTTTTTTTTTTTACATGGGTTAGTGTTAAATAAAAATGAACTATAATCCTTACATTGCGATAGCTTCAAAGCTCCTTTATCATCAGCACAAATTTGTTTATTGGCTGAATTGAACTATTGAAAGACTTAAAGTAATTAAGATGTTTCCTTAAAAATCACTTAGCATTAGCAACGTAATCTTATGTTGATCATGAGAGTATGACTTGAGCAAGAGGAATCCCCATAATGAAATACGTGAAAAATACTATTATAAAATGTAGAAAGTCAATTGAAGTAATTCTAACTCTTCTAAATATTCTAATATATTCAACTTGAGTTACTTTTAGCTGAAAGAGTTAAGAGGAGTTTTCACTTCTAAATTTGTTGATGTGTTTGATTATGTCCCTGTTGTATTTTCTTGTCAAGATGGAACCTACATAAACAGAAGTATGGCGGGCAGGACTGTTCAGTTGACACAATTTATTCGCGAGCCGCCATATTTTCATTAATTTTATATAACACAAGTATGATCAGTATGCTTAAATATTTCCTACTCTTATTTAGATAATAAAATGTAGTTTTCTCAAAAATCAAATTGTAAGAAAGACGGTTACCCAATGCATTGTTTTGGACAAAACAAAGATCGACAGAATCCCCACTTTTCAGATATTATTGCTTTCCCCTAGATTACTTTTCAGCGAGGCAAACACAAATATAGTTTTTATTTGCTGAACCATAAACTCCCCATGAAATCAATTACCCTCATTAAGTGTTGTTGTAAACAACACTAAAATCATCTCAAGTTCAATGGGAGTGTGATCAGTGTGCTTTATATATTTAATCCTATTTTGCGGAGCTGAGTCACTGCGATTCTCAGAAACTCATAAAATAGGTTGTGTGTTTTTTAAAAAGATTCTTGAAATATACTTTCGTTTTTCTTAAAACACTTAAACATTTTTAAGTTTCATAGAGTCAATTTAAACGAAGTTGGGTACATTGTTTTCAAATTTGTAGGTTATACGCATCTGTCAATTTCTATATTAAAAATTGTCGCAGTTCCTTGGAAAGTAATTTGGGACTTTCCTGCATAACCTACCAAACTGGTATTTAATCTATTAGTATCGTGTTACACGATCTTGGAAGAAAACTTTTTTGGTATTTCTTTAGAACATGAGTTTGATCAGTGTGCTTCGTTATTTTGGAATTGTATCGATGTTTAGCTTAAATTTTTTCCCCCCGAGTCACCTATAAAAAGGAAACAATTTAAATCTCAGTAACGTAAGATAAAAAAATATATATATTTTTATTTTACGTCTGCTTTTATTGCATGCAGGTTATCAAAAGTTTCATTGAAATTAGTGATCAATACTTTCTGGTAAAAGGAGGACGTATTATTTTGGAGTTCACTTGTAAAACTTAAAAATTAAAAAACTTAAGCTTTTTTCTGAATTACCACTAAGTAGAAACATTATTATTATTATTATTTTTTTCAGAATTACAAGGGTGGCATTCTTTCGGTAGAACATCAGTTACGTACGACCTTGTAATTAAGAATATATTTTCTTCACAAATTCATTGGCTTAAAAAAACCAAATAGAATTCGGTATATATACGAAGTTATTTTTTTATATTGAGAAGTTTGTCACTCAGCTTTTAATAAAAAAGACTTCTCTATCAGTAGTAACCTAGAAAAGGTAAAACTCAGTGTAAAATGCTGTAAATATGATATAACAATAAAAAGAGGCAGTGTTTAAAAGTAGAACTACTATTTTATGTAATTTTTTTCTTTTCTTCAAAATTCTTTTGACAAAATGCGGTTAAACCTAGTTTTCTTTTTTGGATGCAAGTTCTCTCTTTTAGGAAAGAGCAGAGCCACAGAATACAGAACATCTCAATTATACTTATATTATTTGTTTTATCTGTTTATTACTGTTGCTAGTTGTTCCTTGTAGAAATGTACATAATAATGTTTCGGGAGATGTGAAATCTTCCTCTTTTCATAGTTTCTGGAAGACACACAAATCTTTTCAGGGTTCGCTACACCGGTATGTTGCATAAAATCAGATTGCTCCGTACAAAGACCATTTCTAATTTCTGCTCCTAAGCAACTCCAAAAGCTCTTCATATCGAATACACAACTCGTCTATTTTAAAAATTTCCTTTTGAATTTAAACTTATCAATTATAAATTTAAATTCAATATTGTCAAATGAATTGAGTATTAGTTTGCATATTTGGAATTATATATTTTGCACGTTTTCATATTTTACACGAAATGCTTATCGATTCAAAAATTAAGATTAAATTGGAAACTGTTGTCTTTAAAAACGATAAATAATGTCATTGTTTAAAAAGTTTGTTCCAAAGAGGCGAAGTATTTCTTAATTACTTGATTATTTGATTGCTTCTAAACTAAGACTTTATGCTTCAATTCATCCTTTTTGTTTGAAGATCCTCACATTTTCATCCACTTCACACAGAGTCCACACGGTAGTGCCTTTTATCCTTCAAATAATGCAGTAATTCTCCTTGTGTAGTCATTTACATTATATACGTTTGGAAATTGTTTATAATAAAAAATGCTGGCACCCTGCAAATGCTGAAACCGCAATGTTTTAATTGCCTATGAGAAGGTAAATGCTGCAAAATAAATGCTTTCATAATATTATTTAATTTTTAAAAAAATGATTTATTCTTTTATTAAAAGTAAGATGGTTTATTAAGTACCACAAGATACTACAAAATGTTTATTTTCAATGCCATGCATCTTTCAAAAGCTCCCACATAAGTAGTAAAGCCTACTTGCGTCCCAAGAAACATCTTTGATGAATATGAGGAAAAAAGAAAAAGCAGTTTACCTGTCTTTTTGAGAACTTAGTTTTGTTGCATATATATTACTAAAATATGGCATTCTTTGATCTAACTGGGAAGTATTTTTTTTATTTTTCTTAAAAAAAAAAAAGCTTGCACAAAAACTATTTGAAAAACGCTTACTTATTTTTGGGTATGGAACGTAGAATTTAACCACTAATCTCTATCAATAATTTATGTCTAGAATTTGTAGCTACAAAAAAGAGTTATTGTTTATTTTGAGATTTTACCATTCGGTAAGAGTATTGTTAAATTTTGATGTCTTTCTTAAAATAAATTTTCTGAACAATTATAAAGTTCCCGTCAAAAATTTTAACAATGATATAAAATGTGTAGAAAATGTTTTATTCCATCTTTTTTGCCCTATTGAATCCGATTTTAACGTTTAACTTTTTTTATTAAAACGATTAATCCGATGATAATTTTTAATTCAATACTTCGGTGATGGATTTCAGGTTGAATGAGAATGCATTTTCAAAATGACAAGAAATTGAAGAATTTATAATTGATTGGTTGTCTGCGACAATGAGATTTTATATATTTTTATCATATTTTCTTAAAATATTTATCCTCCTTAATTGAAACATTTTTTGAGAAAAAAATAACCGATTTCAATCTCGTAATACTGATTTTTTAAGTATAAATTAACTATTCTGTCCATATTCTTGACAATTTTAAAGGTAATGTCAGTATTTTTTAATTTTTATTAAATAATAAATAATGTCAATATTACCCCAAGTTAAAATTCCTTGTTGTTAATGTTAACTGCACAAATGTTAGGATTATTAATATCTTTTCGATTATATCCTAGTTCTTGACAAATCCTTTAGTTTCAATAAATCTTCGGTCTTTGTTACTAAATTGTCTTTTTCATAATATTTATGTGGTGGGCAGTAGGTTTCCAAAATACCGGTATAAGTATGAATCAACTTTAAACATCTTCCTTGATCTGTTGGTAATATGTGGTTTTTGGATATAAAATTAAAAACTGTAAGGAATATTTTGAATGTGATGCTAAAGACATGCAACAGCGATGTCCACGTCATACAATTTTCGCTAAGGGCCTTTTTATCCGTTATACATGGTTATTCTCTGAAATTAAATATGCTCCGGCATCTTGTAAAAAACTGTGTCTAGATATATGCACTTTGTTATCCTAGTAAAAGAAGATACAATTAAATAGTTAATCCCTTGCCTCCCATTATTGGCTGTGTGTGTGTTTTTTTTTTTTTTTTTTTTTTATTGAACAATTTTAATATTTATCACCTATTTTGCCAAGATTGGTGTTGTAGTTATTGGAAATCAGATTGATAATGAAGTCTCGGAATGTTTCTTTCTTATGGAATGTGTTTTAAGTTGAAATAAATATAAGTAATCGTCGTATATTAAGGGTTTGAATTCCTTCAGGATAAGCTTCCATAATTTTGCACCAAACCCTAATCGGCGATCGCATTGCATTTTGGAGTAGAAATATTTCAAATGATCACCGGTTTATGTAAACACATTGAAATTAATTAATAGTTTTAGATTGAGTGAGTTTTCTAATAATATTTCTTTCATATTCAGGACTACTTAACAGTGAGTAAATTATGGTTATCAACGTGTAAACTATGGTTTGCATATTTTTAATGATGTCTTGCGGATATTTGGTTTCGTCGTTTGCATCATTCATCAGAAAGTCCCAATTATTTTCAATTCAAAATATGTGAACCCATTTCCTGAACTCTCCCCATGGTCCTTTTAAAAGGATTTTAAAGTAATTGGTACACGATGAAGACTTTCAAATAATAACATTACACAATCTATTTCATCGCAATCGTCGAGAATATTTCCATCGTATATACATTGACTTCGGTAAAGATTATTCATTATATTAAAATTGTTTGTAGAAACAGTAAATAAGTAAATTCAAGAGGAAGATTTTTTTATTTTTTTTTTATTTTGACTGTTATATCAGACTAGAATACTCTGGTATGAAGAATGTTTTGTCGGTCACATTTGGAACCTTTTTACGGAATCGTAAAAATACAACCGTTTTTTAATACAAAAACTTGTAAGAGGTCTAAAAAAAAATTTCAATATGTGACTCAACTATTAATAACAACAACTTAATACACTACGTTGCATAATCAGAACCGCCTTGTATTTTCAAACTAGCATATTAGTATTTTTAAAAAATAATTGATATTAACGTTTTTATTGAAAACATACGAATGCAAAAATGCAAATAACAAAATAAAAACATAAAACACGTTTATCTTATCATGTGATGAAATAAAAAATACAAATATTACGTTGCAAAGTCACAATCAGTGTTTTGTAAACTAAACCTTTTGTGTTATAACTTCAAAAATTCGATCAGGCATGTTCTTTACTTGACGTTTGATTAAATCTAAGTTAATATTATCCCGTTTTAATGGAATCTTTCAATTCTTGAATAGTTGCATATTACCTTCCGTTTGCTTATACCCTAGGCGTCCTCTATGGGGGTGCAAATTAGAAGAAACTGGCCAGTTGATTACTTGTACTCTGTTATCCAGAAACTTTTCCCAAGACGAGTTGGCAACATGAATACTTGCGTTGTTCTGTTGAAGTTTCCAAAATGGACTCTCGATTATTTCTCCAAACATTAGCAAATTGTCTTCCAACGTGTCTTAGTAATCCACTGATTTCATTCGATCAGTGGGGAACACAAGATTTGTTAGTCCTGCACTTCTAAAATCAACCCAAACCATAATCGATCCTCCCTAACACTGTCTCTTAGAGAATATACTTTCTTCATTTCCGAGATACCTCCAAAAGTACGCCCATCCGTCAGGACCATCTAGATAGAATTTTTGTCATCACTGAAGACTACTTGAAACCACTGTTCCTTCCAAGTCATATGTTCTTTACCCCATAGCATTCTTTTTCGCTTCTGAAGCTCTGTAAGTCATGGGTACACAATATGTTTGTTCCTCCAAACTACTTTTCTTAAAGCAGACTTGTGAACGTTGTTGGTAGGATCTTGTGATAGTTTGGTCTATGTTTCACCGACTTTTAATTTCTTTACAACTAATATTTCTTGCCGTATTGTTAGCTTTCGAGATCATCCAAGTATTTTCTGCTTCCCATATTTCGGTCCAAGATGGAAAAAATCATTAACCGCGTGAAGTTAACGTCCAATTTATGTTGCCATATTCCGTGGCGACAATTCAGATTTGTTGAAAGCTGCAATTTACCCCTTTAAAAATCTAATAAAATTTTTTCCCCCTACCATACTTAATTACACCTTTACGAATCAATTAACTAGACGTATAACAATAAAAGCTAAGTAAGACTATTTAACTTGATCAAACTAAGCTTTCATATACGTATTTGTTAAAAACCCAACTGCATCTCTGGAACCGATTATTCTACTTAGAAATAGGAGTGGTGCTATATTTTTGCAACAGCAAATTTCTATTTTTTGTAAATATTTGCTTAAACCAAAATCAGAACTCCTAACAGTTTTATATCACTCATGCCACTTTAATACATTATTCTGATTTTAGGAAGCATTACTAACTCATGCAGAAATATATTATTTAGTTTTTACAAGGAATAACCAAAGTGGTTCTATCATTATGAAACGCACTGTATTTTATTGTGGAAAGAGTCAAAGAATTCGAATGAATTATCTCTACTGATTTGTAAACTTTTAAATATGGATGCAGATCCAACATAGAATTCATCTGAAATTGATGACACATTTAAACAACAAATCGATATTTGCAGTTTTATTTTCATTCTATAATGATTCAATATCACTTAAGATTGATATACTTAAACTATTGTTGATGTAGTCTGGAAAGCAATGAAGTCTAGAAGGTAAATAGTATTGTTTGTGTTCCAATAGTTCGTTATTTTTTACCAATCATGCCGTTTTTTTACCTCTCTATTTGCCAGTCATTATAAAATTAGTAATAAATTAATAGTTAATTTCTCTGTAGGAATGGCCATCAGCAGTACATTTGCAATATTGCATGCTTTTTTATGTATCCATATTTGTTTTCGTGTTTGGCTACTGTTTCTTCCATTTCCTCTGTATACGAAGTCGTGTCGGACTCAAACTAGTACTTTTTTTTTTTTTTAAATAACACCCTTTCTTGAGTTTCTCTTCATTGGCATTTTAAATTAGTTACATTTGGATCATCCAGTCCTTAAATAAATTTTATAATATTGACATTTGAATGAAGCCTTTTAGGATATTTACACATCATTATTAGTTTCGTTTCCCGAAATATGCTATTTGTTACTGTTTGCAAGTTGCCAATAATTTATTTTGTGAATGTAGCGTCAATAAAAATAAAGGTTGGTTCTTAAGTTTTAAGTATATTCCATCCAACTTCTTACAAAACGTATTCTAATAGTCAAAATTAGAACACGCTGTTCTTAACTGAAATTAATGAAGTTTAAAAGTACATTACAGAATGAAAATCCAAACCAGACCCATTCTAAACATTGTTTTCAAACCCGGCAAACAATTGGCTCTAAAGCAGCGCTAATGTATTGAAAATAATTGAAAATACATATTTTTAAAAAATGCATAAGTCCTTGTTTAGAAAAAGGCCACAGCAGCATTAAAGTTTCAATTGATTCAAACAAAAACACACACCAAGAAACTATTTCAATGTCAAAGGATTAGAAATTCATTCTCCCAATAATTTATTTTCTTCAGATTTTGAAACAGGTTATTGATGGCTATTCAGAACTCATCATCAATTAGACATTTTAATGACTTGTTTTTCCTGTATATTTATTCTTCTCTGGTTTGAAATTTCAATACTTAAAAGAAATGTCACTAAAAGGAAACGCATGAGGGAAGACTTAACAAAAATGATTTCTTCTTAATAATTCTAACAAATTTATTTCGTAGCTGTAGATACTAGGAAAAAGTTCTTGAAAGCCAGCAATTTGTTTAATAAATGATCTGTAGATTTAAACCAACTGTCTGAATTAGCTTAAACCTATAAAAATTAAGACTGTTTTTATAGGTAATAGTATTGTGTCAATATATATTGCGTCCTTTTTTTTATTTATTTATTTAAACAATAACTTCAAATAATTTTTCCTACTTAAATTTATATTATACGAATGCTTAATTTGGTAAAATCAAGCAGGGAAAATCATGAATCAGTTAAATCATTGAATTTATTTTCATTCTTTATTTCTAAAATAAAAAACGAATATAAGAAATTCTACCTATCCCAAAACAAAACTTCATATCCCTTAAAGACAGATTAAAACTTTAAAAAAAAATCAATGTTTGTGTAATTAATTTCCTGGAAATTTAGTTTTTAATGAGCTTGTAGTTAGATTGCAAAGGGGCCATAGAATCTGGAAATCGGGAAAATGTCAGAGAAATTTTGAAGGCACGTTTCCTCGTTCATCCGTATTTTGTTGTCATTTACCCGGAGAATTGTGGCGGAGAAATTGAATGTTATGGACTCATTAAAACTTTTCATTAATGCCTAAACTATTTTTTAAAAATTGGCTTATTAGACCAGTTTCCCTCTTAGATCACCCTAAAGAGAAATTTTTCATGTTATCTCTAAAATGTGTATTTTAGCTGATATTAAAGAGCGCAGTTATTGTTAATTCGTAATTAGTCTCTTGTTGCTAATAATTATTTGTTACAAATAATTTCCACAGTCAGAAACTAATTTGTAAAGTTCAATAAATGCATATACGATAGTTTCCAAAAATGGCCTCTTTTTTTTTTTTTTTTTGCAGTATTATTGACTTTAGCAACAGTCGAAATAGTAAATTGTCAAAAGGTTTCTGCTTTAACTGATCTTATCCCCAACTCATTAAATTCTCTGCGAAACTCAACCTGGCAACTATTAAGAAATATTATGCAATTTTTAGGAGATATGTCATGGCGAAACTTATTTTTAATTTGGTATGACTTTTTTCTTTGGGTTTTTACTGGAACAGTAAGGAAACTTTTACCGATATAATTTTGTGATAACGTTGTAAAAACCTGTACCTTAAGTACACAGATTTGTCATTTAAATATTTTTGAATTACACATGCATTTTTTGGAATTACCCATAAAGGTTTTGGAAGTACCCTTAAAATATTTAGGAATTATCCTTAAAATGTACCTGAAATGTTTTAATTATCCCTAAAATTCCTACCTAATTTTTTAACTCACTGTGCCCCCTGAGAATGTAGAAGTGCGCCAAATTTTCACCACATGAGTCGTCGTCGTATCAGCTTCCAAGCTTCCAAATAAATAATTAGTAGTGGTCAATACTGTGCCACTCACGACCTATTTCAGCATTCTGATTGATATATATATATATATATTATATATATATATATATATATATATATATATATATATATATATATATATATATATATATTTTACCTAATTTTGCTCTGTCCTTTTGCATTATAATTTCAAAGAACTGCTCAGTCACAAATTAAAAAGGGATGTACACAATTCTTTAAAAATGAGGCTTGCATAAATTTTAATTAATAAATCTAATTTTGCTACAAAATTATGTAAAATTCACAAATCATTCCAAATATTTTCCAAAATTCTTATACTATTTAATTGCTATATTCTGTTTTTAAACAATTATTATTAACATAGTTTCTTAATATTCATAATAGAATTATTATATCTTAAACAGCCACCTGATATTCACGAAATAACCATGACATTCACAAGCAAAAGTGGATTTACATTAATTTCCTCAACTTTTCCTCAATTCACAAGGTGTTTAGTGTTTTTTTTTTTTTTTTTTTTAAATACTAGGAATAAAATTTTATAATTAAGTTTTTAGTTATTTAGGAATGATGTTAACATTTTATTCTTCCACAAGTTCCAGATCCCACAAAGCAATCATTAACTATTTAAAAAAAAATCAGAAACACACGAAATCTTAAAATTTACTTATTTTACTTAGAGTACATGATTTAATTTTTTTAAATCGGATTTCCTTTCTTAAGCCTTATTATCTAAATAATCTTACAAAAACGATTAAGAAATAGGCTGTCTCGCTTTTAGACTAGACAAAAGAGAAAAAACAATATCAAGATTTTGACTGAAGTTTTACACCTATGTTTTAGTTTATAAAGATTTTTTGTTGAAGGAGCGTCCCACTCCTAGGACCATGTCGAAGGAACGGGAAAATCTAGGATTAAAGAGATTTTTTTTTCTTTTCCAAAGGTGTGTAATTGAACGCCTGGACATATTTTTCATATCTAAATGCCCTATCAAATTTACAAGATTTTCTAGTCAACTATCAATACTTCTAAACGTTATTTTTTTTTTAACTGTTACCCGAATATCTTCAACGTAAATTTATCACTTAATATTACAAATACACAATTTCACTCATTAATATCACTTTTTAATAGCATTTATCCATACCTCATTCTACCAAGTCAAAAAAATTGATTAATTATTTTCAATATTATTAGTAAAATAAATGCAAAAACATTCAGGCCTTAAAATTTTGCTGCTGACTGTATACTTTGTTTCTAAATTTTGTTCTCTGTTTTTCTTATACTTTTTCCGTAGATTGTAGTTTGTACTGTCTGCCACTTCTTCCAAAGAAAATAGTTTATAGCTTGCCATTTTTCGAGTCTGAATTGTTATAAAGTTGTTGGGTTTTAAGCAGTCTCATGTGTAGAAACCTTTTCAACATAAAAGTTGTTTCTTCCGAAGTAATTGATGGAAAAATGCTTTCTTTGAAAAGTAGTTGAAATTATTAGAAATATGTTTTGGGGATATTTTTTTTTTTTATGAAATAATTGCTGTTAAATGAAACTACGCCTGCAAGAGTCGGTGCTGAAAGGATTAAACTTTAATCCTACAATGCTATAATAGAATAGTGTCATGACTGACACATTACGAAAGAGGCTTAAACATTACAAGCTGGATGCACTTTAAAAGTTATCCCTACCCCCAACATAAAACTTAAAAAGTTATCCCTACCCCCAACATACACTTAATAATGTTCAGCTATCAAGAACTGAAAAATTTATTTAATTTAAATGTTTTGCATTTCATTTATATTAATAACATTTCTTTGTATACCGTCACATTTATAAAATGTGTTCTTGTTAAAAGAATTTTCATCCTTAAAATGGTCGGGAAGCAGCTGGTACTATTTCTGTTCTTGGGTTATCCCCTTATTACTAAGTAACACATACAATAACATCCACTAAAGATGATTTCGCGACCTGTTTTGTAAAAGTATTGAATCAATGGTAAATTTTAAATTCCGGAAATATCGGAGAAATGACGGACGACTGGAGGTGGATTTATTTTTTAATTTCAAGAGGTGAAAAAAATAATTGCACGATAGCTGTGTATAATAACTTAATTGTCTTTTTATGATAACCATTCCCTACTATTTCAGTAATTTTTTCAAAAACCTCGGTATTTTCAAAGATTGAATCCAATCGGTTACCCTTTAAAATAACTGGGTAGGTACAAAATATAACACACATACATTTGTATTTTTATGCACTGCTTCAAGAGAAAAACTCGGACCTTAAGTCGGTGTAACAACACTCAGAATATTTTTTGTTTATTGCTATCACAAACTACTGATACGAATGCTGTGGTGAGTACCAATCAAATGGACGTGGATTCAATTAAAAAACAAAACAATCCCTTACTTTCTTCCTCTTTGTTCAATACGCAGATTAAAATCCGAATGATGGCTGATAACTTTTTTTGATGGGAATTAAACGGAAAGGTACCGTTGAATTTGTGGAAGAGTTTCTATTAATATATATATATTTTTTAATATGAAGTCGTATTAATATAATGATCATAACTTAGTACTACCACCTAAATTAAATCATTTTGATTACATCTCTATTGAAATCCCATTTGACCAGTTTAACTTCCTCACAAGCTTCATTGCATTTGCTATTTTTATTTTCCATAGGTCAGCACTTCTGATAACCTTGCCATAGTGTTACAAGCCACTTAGTATTCAATATGGCGCCTTGGAACTCATTCAGTTTTAACGTTCCCACAGTCTCCCATATTTCAGTTGACTAAACAAATCATACTCGTATATTTTCATTGAGTTCTACTATTAGTGAGATTTTTTTTAAATAAAAAAATTTAATTAGCTTTAATTGTTTAAGCAATTTTCAAAATTTGGATTTAGGTTGTATGTAGTATAGTAAATTAAATGACTTCATGAAAAATAGTACTTGGTATTTAATTTTTTAATAGATAAGCTTATAGACGATCCCTTAAGAGAAAATTTGTATTTTTATGCAGAGCTTTAGAAAATTTTGTATGGAGATACCTTGGGTTCAAGCTGAACCAAAACTAAAGTCATTATTTGGATGTTTTTTGCGTACTCTACTAGAAGCATTACTTTGTGTAGATGCATCTCAATATCTGTCGGAAAAGGTGTTGTCCTTATTGAAACTATAGGAATGCTAATTTAAACAGATAAAATGTCGCAGAATATAGTTCTGGATTTAGGCTAGAGTTACACAAGCGCGTTTTCAAGCTTGGTAGGTCGTCACCCGTATGCACACTTTGTACATTGTTCCATAAAATAGATCCTACTTCAGTTACTAGTTCTCTTCCTACTGTGTGACGTAAAATGGCAAATTGCATGCATGAAATCACATGTGTATTGCAACTATAAATTTTTTATTTGAGAAAAACACCTTAGGATACAACCATACTTTAGCTGGATATATAGTAGATGAGACAAACATTTTAGCTAGTGGGGGCCTAAATTATAGAATGTAAGTTAATATTCCAACCTTAAGTTAAGATTATTTTGCTCATCAAGGTATCCAGACAGCTTATAAAAGTGTGCATGTCTGTGAAACGAAACATACAACTATTTCCCCATTTCTAGGCAGGGAAATAGTCACTTGATAGGAACCCATGCGTAAATAAGCTTGTTAAATACACTAATGATCAGAGAACTCTTTATAATTAATTCAATTAATGTTTAAGCATTCAGTTCTCTACACTTCAATTATTTATCAGAGTAATGTCATATATGGGTGTATGTCGGCAAACATGTATTTTGAAGGGGAGGAAACTGCTTCTTGACCCTATAGTGCTGCGTACGACCAGCTCCATTGAGTTTGATTCCAAGTGAAAAGATGTTCAGCACAATAAAAAGAAAAGAAAAGCATCCATTCATATTGTTTGGCTCTAGCTATTTGGCTCACAAGAGGGCAAAATATAAAATAGTTTCAACAGTCTTGAGTTGTTAAAAATCTTGAGGTCAGTAAAATTAAATAATTTCAAAATAATAATAATAAATAATAAAATGCGCGAATAAAAAAAGAAGAAAAAAATTAAGGGAAAATGCCACACAACCAAGGTGAGATTTATATAAAAAAAAACCTTACAATTAATATTTCTTGAGGTAGCAATGCATCAAGCTGGAATGTGTGTACCCGAGTTTGTAGACTCGACTATTCCGAATTGCAATCAATTCTAATAAGAAGGGGGGAAAAAACTAGCCTGATCTATTGAAAAGCCGTAATCTTTTACTTGATACAATTCCAAAGAGGAGTACCTAAACAGGAGCCAATTAGTTAGAGCCGGACAACTCGGGAAAATATCTCCTTGCATTTCAGAAGCAGAGACACTGTCTTCTGTGACATCGGGAAAATGCAACCGATATTTCCTCAATCCTCTTTCCCACACAATCTCCCGGATTCCCGAAACTCGCTTCGGGTTTTGTCCGAAATCTTCCCGAAATGTCTCCCTCCTCTTTTTTTTTTGTCCTTCGAAATCTGCGTGAAGAGCATATGGACGCAGAGTTCCGCCCGTGTTGGCACCGGGATAAAAACATTGCGTTGGGAGTGGCAACACGCGGTGTTTCTGGGGTCGAGTTTGAAAATGCACGATGATGGGATGGATCGATCTCAGTTCGACGTGCGTTGCGTTTTGCGTTGATCCCTGCTTTGCGAAATTACTCGACAGCTGTTTAATATCTTATTTCAATGCAAGAAGGCGACATCTTGTTGCTTATGCGCCAGCGACAAGAAAATACCCTCATTTAGTAGAAGATTTTCCATGTAATTTTTCTCAATTGACATTCCTGAGGATTGAATGTCTGTGGTGATTCTGGTGGTGGCGAGTCTCAAAGAGTACGTAACTTTTTACTCCTCGACAAAAACTATGCGCGGACTTGTCCTCTCTAGCAACTTTCGTCCATTTTTCCTCAACAAGAACTGGAATATTTGGCCTTCTTCTCGCCTTTGCAAAACAAATGCCAATTTGGCTGAATTATTACGTGAATTAAGACGTAATGATGAGCCAAACTGGTGATTATTTAATTAGCAAAGGAATAGATTGATTTGCGAGTGGAGAACACCAAAGATTTCAGTTCTCGTTGATAAAGAATAAATGGAGGTTATCAGGAAAAAAAACCTGCATTTTGTTTAGCTGGGCTTTAAGATTTAGATAAGTCAGTAAATATATTCTACTAGGTCTTCATTAAACAAGGGTACTATTAAAAACAGGGAAATTCAGGGATTCGGCGATTTTGGGAAAAGGGATTTTTTTTTAATCAGTAAGGATTTTGGTGAATGGTGACAAGGGGAGAATGCACTGAAATCTTCTGTGAAGGTGTATTTGAATAAGGTTAAAAAAAATTCACATTTAGGTGACAGATTACCTGTACACCTAATTTCCCTTCTCTAAAGTTTTCAGTGTATTCTTCTCCTGGAGAACATTCATCAAACCTTACTGAAAAAAATAGCAAAGAGATGCGGAGATTAAATTATTAAATAATACTTCTAAAAATTTATCTAGGTTAAAAATACGGTATACCAATTTTTTTTTAGTCAATATCTTTTAACTGTTATATTAAAAAATTAAACCTTTATCATATTATTTTAACAATTTATTAGAAAAATGTCATCAAAAATTATTTTTTACTCGCTTAACTACGTGGCTTCTAAATGTACATCAAAATAATGAGCATCTATTTTTATTTGATGAGGCGCTGCTCTTTAATTTTCAATGAGGAAGAGCACAGATGATTTCTCTTCTCTGGTACCAAATACTTGCATTTTTTAAAAGTGAGTCAAGTTGCCAATAAATATTGCGTCATTAGTTACGTAATATTTATCGTTAACTTGGCTTACTTAAAAGATGAAAGAACTTGTCGTTATAGAAATAAAATCATGTGAACTCTTCCCCATTGAAAATTAAAGAACAGTTACGTTCCCCAAAAAAAATCTATTCATTATTTGGCAAGTTCCGTATTCTCCACCAGAAGAATCCTGACAGACATTCAACGTTTCAATTAAGAATGTTAATTAATCGCAATTACATGGAAAGTTTTCTTTGTGGATGAGTGTATTTTTTGTAGCTTTCTTTCGGTCTGTTCTGGTAGTATAAACTGTCAAAGAAAGTGACTTATTGTGCCGAGTTCAAAATCTAAAATTAATAAAAATATATTTTGGCATTTTCAAATTATAGTAGATGGAATGAGCTTGATGTTTACGTTTGTTACACTTGTCATGGATACATGTTAACAATTTTAACTTAGTGATAATCCATTCTTTTAGAATTACTCCATTGCATATTTTGTATTTATTTTTAGGGCTACATTTCTCATATGCACTAAATAATATAATTGTATTAACGACCTTTTCTTCCCATTTAGCGCTTTTGTGAGACTATTAAGGTAAGTAATTTTAAATAGATAACAATTTAGGTCAATTAATTATTCATTTATTTATTTATTTTTACTTATTTATTATCATTTCACCATTTTTTGTGTTAAAAAATTGCAAGTACTTTGCGAGGTTAAAGTGACTTAAAAAGTTTTTGAAAAAAATTAGTGATTTCGTAATAAAGAACTAAATTATGCTATAATATCCTTTGTAGAGTTACTTTGAAAATTAAATTAGTGCTTTAAGTTAAAGTTTTAACTTTTAGGTTTTTTATTATGATGATAAAAGAAGTCGAACATATATAAATTTAATTTTACTAATTAAAAAATAACGTTTGCATGAACATGTAATAATTTTTTAATAATCAGTGCTAAAAATATTTTCATGACTGGACACTTTTTAAGACTAAATGGTTTAAGGAGCAACGTAAATTGCTCAAAAGTTGTTTGCATTCTCACAAGTCTCTTTACTATATATATTAAAGATGCAACAAATCATTAAATTCAAAACAATCCATATGAAGCTAGTTTTAAAAAACGACATGTATGTCGGTTGCGTTAAGTTTTTAACTTAAAATTATTAACTCAAGTATGAAAATTGGTCAAACGTAAATCATTGATTAGGCAAACACGATCATACAATGTATGCTTGCTCATGCTATCAGACAAAGTTACTACTAGATCTGAGAAAATAATTTATTTTGATCTTCCTCGCCATGATGCACTCATTTATTGGCTCAATTGTTGGAAGTAACATCAAACAATCGGACTATCATTGTTTAATATGTGCTGCCGCTTTCTGTATTGTTGCTTCTTGTTTTCTTGTACAACTCTGGACATTAACTCTCCATTGGATTGTATTAAGGTTAATAACGATCACAATCTGCAAGTTCGGATCAGCACTGGTTGCTCTATCAAGGTTTCCTCGTCCTACGAAGCAAATACTTATTTAGTAAAAGCACCCAATTTTTGTATATTGACATAAAAACTGTGGTCAGCGTAACTCTCGAACAGATACCCATACTATGTTCAAATTTCATGAACGAGTTAGTGATGGCCGTGGGACCTGTCATTAAGAGTTGTGTCAAAATTATGCATGAGCATAAGGTAGCATCTTGTTTCCATCTTGCTGCCATAGAAAAATGTATGTTTTTCAGCAATTGCCAAAAAATAGCTCAAACGATTTTGATCAAAATCATCGTGGTAATGCCTTTTAACTTGCTTTAAACATCCCCTAAGTTTCCCTTATCCGTAGAAATGCCGTTAATTCAGAGTTCCCTTCTCTGGAACATCGCCCACCAACGACTCATTTTTCTTTGTTACACTTACAAGGAAGGACTATGTAATATTTATTGAAAAACGTATCTCCAATTTTTGCCGTTTTGGTGATCTTTTTCCCTCTTTGCCAATGTAATAATAATGGTCAAACTGGATATTTTTTTTAAAAAATTTAAAGTAAGGAAACGACTACGTTAAATTCACCGATCCATGACAAATTTAAATGCAGTGACCAATATTAAGTGTAACTGAAAGTAGTGCGATGTACCACACCTCTAATTTGTCATTACTGTTTTAAGCCTGATGGCTTTTGTAATCGCATATAAATTTAAATTTGGGAATGATTTCAAGAGAATTGAGTTCTGCCAATATCCCATGCCTTGAGTTTTTAAATTTTTATAGAGAGCGTGAACTTATCATGGCATGCAATTAACTTTTTGTTCGGAATTTTCTTTGCCACAACCTTAGGCTAAAAGTTTCAGATCATCGAATGGAATGCACACATTGTGATGGTGGTTATTTTCTCACCAACTAAATAGATTTTAGAAACTGAAGAATTCTATTTTCTACAGAAAAGACTAGACAATTTTTATTTTACCCACAAATTAAATGTATTTTATTTGCTGAAAAATTCTATTTTGAACTATGATATATTTAGTAAATGTAAGAATTTATATCAATAATGGGAATTACAGTTAACTAAAAAATTACACAAGCAAGTTAATTTACAAAAGGGGGGAAAAAAAGAAAAACAATCGTTCATCGTATTATCAAAGAAAAAAAAGTATTCGATGGACCATATAGTTACTATTTTGTTGGACCTTCTTTTGTCCTCTTCAACAGGGATGTAAGAGCTGCTCCAATTGCGCCGAAGTGCGCCAAACTGACTACCCTGCTCCAAACTGCGCCAAAAACCTCTTTTCGGCCAAGATTGCGCCGAACTGCGCCAAAAATCATTTTTTGACTTCAAAAAACTACTTGGCAAGAATTTTGGCTCGAAATTTTTAAAAATTATCATGGAACGTCGCCAATAAAGCGATAACGAATATTTTGCACTTCAAGGGCGTTTTTCGTCAGCTAACGTGCCGGAACGGGTTCGCACTTGAAAATACATATTACATTCTCTCAGTTTAGTTGTAGGTTTTTCAAACTGTAAAGAAGTAGTAAATGAATCTGTGTACATCTGATTTAAATCTGTTTTCTTGGCTGATTTTAGTTATAGAATTTTTTTTTTTTTATATATACTTATAGAATACATGATTATTTTTAGAATTTTTTTTACCGAGGCTCCGTGGTATTCTATTTTTCACACAAGCAATCTTAGTGCATCCGGTTTAGATTTGCTCTCTTGCCTGGTTTCAATAATAAAGAAATACATAGCTTTCTTTAAGCTAAAAGAAAACTCGAATATTTTTTTTTTAATTTCTAAACTTCTTAATCCAATTGACAGCCCCTTCTCCAAACACTTCCGGGCTCAATTTCTAAGTCATCGGTAAAACGGGATTTGAATTTTGAACTTGCCGTGGTGATTAGGTGGAAGGTTTGGTGACTAATAGTAAATGATTTTTTGGTAACCCTGGATGTTGGATCATGATTTTGACTTGGCAACAAACGGGAAAAAGCATATTGCGTCATTCTTTTATTGTAGCCAATTCCCAGAAAAAGCGCCAAGTCGTACCGTAGGTAGACTAGAAATTCTACGAAGAACTTGAATGGGGGAGGGGGATTTAAGCCTCTATTTAAAAAAAAAAGTAGATTTCTTGTATTTACAAATATTTGTTTTTAAATTAGCCGCGGGAAAGATCAGGGATTCGCGGCAGTATGACCTTTGCGCCGTTAAACTTCAATCAACCAACCAGGGATTCGCGCTTTGTATTCAAACTGTAGAAGGCATGAAATCAATCTTTATGCATCCAATTTGGATATGTTTTCTTGCCTGGTTGTAACTAAAGATAATAAATATTTTTCTTAGTACTTTAAGAGTAGATGATTATTTTTTACCATATATTTTAATAAAAAAACCTAACCAAATGTGTCGTTTTTTTTTTTTTTAAGGATTACACAAAACCACAGACTTAAGATCATTTTGTTTCCATTGACCTTGAGATTTCACATGGGAACCCTCTATAACCCTCTATTAGACAATGGAGAGTAGTGTTATAAAACAAACCACTACAAAAATTATTATTTTTCAAATTGCCTTGTTTTAATTTATTATTTAATTACATTAGAAGTTATTTTTTTTTATATATAAATTAAATGCTAGTATAATTCTCAAATTTCAGTTAAAGGTATAAATTTTTGAGTTATAAAAAAAATATCTTCCAATTAACAAATAGCCCTAAAAAAACCTGCTAAGTGAAGCTACCAGCCCAAACAAGTTATGAAATCTAATGCTTGCTGCTGAGCAGCCTTGTTTCACTTTTTGTGCATGGGGAGGTGGGGGGGGGGGTAGTACTTTGTATACAGTTACATTATTTTGGATTATTGGGAAGAACTTCTATAGGTAATTTAAAGAAAAAAATCTTATTTCATCAGTTGTTAAAAGTAGCTAACTGAGATTATTTCGAAAAACTTTCAGTGATGAACCGAACCTAATGATTGGTTAGTTGGTTAGTTTTTGTGGCACAAAGCAACACTAGGGCCATGCTGTGCCCTGAACCTTATGATATCATTGAAAATTTCTAATATTTTAATTGTTGGCAAAGATGTTGATAAATGTCATGCTTTTTAATTTAGTTTTTGAGTAATGCAATCAAATTAATGTAAATTTAGAATGCAAACTTATTTATATAATGAACAAGTTACACCTTTTTTTTACTTTAAATTAATTTGAAATATCAAGGTTGAAATATATAAAAATATTTGCTCCATCACTAATTTCAATGTAATAATTTACTGATCCAAAATCTTATTTTTACTGCTCTGACAGTGCTCCAAAATCACATTTTGGTACTTGCATCACTGTTAATACAAAAGAAACCATTACAACTATCAGCTATTAATTTTACGAAATTTACTTTTTAACTTTTTAAATTTTCAGTGTTTGTTTTGTGCTCAGTATTACAAATATGAATTCATGGTTTCTTATTGGTAGTTTGAAAGGGAAATGAATTTCTTCAGACTTTTATTGTTGGGGCAGAAGTTAATGATCACGTTCTTTTTTTCCTAGCACTGATAATAGCACGAAAAATGACAAAAATGCCCTATCTTAAAATAAACACTACCATTTCATTTATCTTTTACATAATATATTCAAATTAATAATTATTCTTATTGTAAATTAATTTACACGCAAATTGACTTTTTTGACTTTAAGTTAGCATAAAGTAGATATATTTCGATCAAAATACTAACAAATGTTCGACAAATCGTTAATTTTAATGCAATACTTTACTGCTCCAAAACCGTATCTAACTGCTCCAAAATCCTATTTTTACTGCTCCAAAACCGTATTTCACTGCTCCAAAACCATATTTTTACTGCTCCAGAAGTGCTCCAAAATCACATTTTGGCACTTACATCCCTGCTTCAAGCATTATGGTAATTTTAAACACAAACTTTAATAAACACGAAGCTTCCTTTGCTGGATGATTTTTTAGTAAAGCATAATTTTCAAACTCTTTATAAAAGTGTGATTGTGTATGTATTTTGTGGTGGCATATCCCCGGAAGGCTGATTATTTATTCCATTTGCCAACATCCAATTCATCTCATACTTGGCAGATAGACTCGTTGTCAATGACAATGCCTTTTTTCAAGTTTAGAGTTTAAACAATTATCATTCCAAAAGTGGTTCATATTTTATGTCAAAGACAAGGAATCAATGGTTTTCTTCGTGTTGGTTCAAAAAACTATGAAAACTCGATTTTAGCTCAGAATCGCTTAGTTTAATTTGAATATAAAAGTTGATGCTGCATATAAAGAATTATTAGAAACAAGTTGTGGCTTTTTTTTTCTTTTCTTTTTCCCTTCTTTCTTTCTCCTAATGTGTGTTAATGTTTTTCGTTGCCCGTTTATTTGACTTCGAAGGTCTTTCAATGGATTGTTTGATTTCAAAGCCTTAAGTCTCGATTTTCTTACTTCAAACTAAAATAGTTTTCTTGTTTCGTACACTATGACTCATCCTCTTTGATTTAAGGTTAATTTTAAGTTACGGTAAGAAACTGTTTTATACTTGCCTTCATAGCGTGTTTTCCAAAATCAATATTTTCTTTTATTCAAGATTCAATGGTTCATTCGATTTCTCAGATCCCCTTAGTGTTAAATGATAAAATAAATTTGGATATGCTGTTACCGGATGCCTTGCCCTGGAACCAATTATCTATGCGTTCGATTCACTCTTGTCAAAATCTCCACAATCTGCAGATGCATTAGACATTCCATCGTATCCCTCCTTGATGTATGACTCGTTTCTATTGAGCTTCTTTCTGAAACATCCGACCGCAAAAATATATCTTATTATCTTGTTAGTTTTATTCATGTACTTTTTTTCTTATCATAAACGAAATATTTTCTATTCATCAGGCCTCGCAACTGGTCCCTTTTTTTCCTAAAAGTCCCTTTTTTAAAAAAAGTCCCTAAAAGTACCCTTTTTACGAAAAATGTCCCTTTTTTTCCTATTTCGTCCAAAATGCTTAAAAGTTGTTTTATTGTGTTGAATTCTCAAATTTTCGGTTGAAATATGCCTATAAGAGGATCTTCCCACTTTTAAGGAAAAACACAATTAAGGCTGAACTGAAATTTATATGCTTAAGTGCCTTTCTATTTACAGGTTTTACCTGTTTATATCAGAGAAATGAATCTTTAATTCATGTTTTGCATGAGCATATTAACAACCTTGTTGTAAGCATAATGGGTCTGTCATGTAAAAAAGAGGCCATTCGGTCGTTCAAAAAGGGAATGACAGAAAATATATTCCATGCAGATAATCTTTTGCCTGTCAAGTTTATGATCATTCGAGACGAGTTATCAAGCCTCCTTGCTCACTTGTCAAGCTCTGAAAAAGAAGAGTTTACTTTACTTACTCATCGCCATTATACTTCAGCAGGGAAATACATTCTGGAGAAAAATGTAATGTTTTCATGAGTGTTACAGAGATTTGGTTGTTTAAACCCAGAGAACCAAGATCACAAGCCGAAAGCTTTCAAACTCATGGCCTCTTGCTTGCCTGTACCTTATGATGAAAAATTAATGGATGAAGTTGTGCTTTTCAATTTGGAAACACTTGCAAATGAAAAACAAGTTGAGAGATATTGGGCTCAACTACAAACCTTTAAAACAACAGAAGGACTTTTAAAGTTTCCAAACCTTACAATGGTTGTGAAGGCTGCTTTGGCTCTTTCCCATTGTAATGCGGCTGTGGAAAGAGGTTTTTCTAAATCGGCGTGTGTGCTGACGGAAGATAGATCTTCCATGTCAGTACGTTCTCTGAATGCTATTTTAAATGTAGCCAATGGTTTAAAGATATACGGTAATAAACCTCACCTTGTACCCATCACCAAAGAATTGGTTGATTCTGCAAGGGTAGCGTACAGAAGCTACAGAGATTACCTTGAGAAGGAGAAGGTAAAGGCAGAAATGGCAGAAAAAGAAAGGGTGGCTGCTGAGCAATCTAAAACTCTTGAGAAGGAAAAGCTCCGGATTCTAGAGCAAAGCAAAAATGACATCAACAACTTGCAATCACAATTGCATGCAGCCAGGAGCTCAGATGACATGCAAACTGTAGCTGTCGATGAACTTTTGCAGGAAGCCAATAATAAACTTAAAAAAGCAATTGTAAAAAATGATTTTGGAGCTGCACAAGTGGCTCAAGCTATGCTAGAAGGGGCTGTGCAGAACAGTGTAAAGCGTAAAGAAAAGAGGAAATCTGTTGTTGGTTTAGAACGCAAAATAGAAAAAAAAAAGAAGCATGATAAAAAATTTCTTTGTAAAAAGTCCCAAACCAATTTAAATCAGTTTATTGCAATACTATGTAATGTTTGCCATGTAATTTAACTGTCTATTATAACGTATTAAATCTTTTTCTAGTAATTTTTTGGATCCTTGTGTATTTTTAATCCTATTATAGACGTAGCAGCATCGTTTGGATATCATATTTCATTTTACAAAATGATGCTAATTTCAAAAGAAAATATAGTCATTATGCCATAAATATACATTAGTTGTTTATTTGTAGCAATTTTTTAAACAAATTGAGCTGTTACAGTGTTTTCTAAAGAACTAGCTAATTTAGAATAGTTTTAAAATGTAGATTGTGTATGTTTATTTTCTTGTAAACTTACAATATTGTGTATAATATTTAGTTTTGAAAGTGATGGGAACTATTAATAACATCGGTGCTCTTAAAAATTAAGGTCCTTAAAAGTCCCTTTTTTAGAAGAAAATGGTCCCTTTTTTTCCTAGGGACTAAATTAAAATCTGTTGCAAGGCCTGTATTCTAAATCCTTTCTCGAGCATTGTTTCTGTACCCACCTTGAAATGTGCACTCTTTCACCTCTTCACTTCGGAAGGTAGTCAGTTCAACAAATAAACTAATCTCGATATACGATAAATTGCACGTTGCCAATACTATGTTATACCCCAACATTCTTCAAATCCACATTACATAAAATCGTGAGTAAATATTCTCTCCTATAGACAAAAACGAGTTATAGGGTTCGCATTCGTCCTATAATTTCTAATATTCCTTAAATATTTGTGATTCCCTAAAATTGTATTTAAATTTTTCGATAGTTTAAGAAAAAAAAAAAGTTAAATTCTCAGAAATTCCCCGATTTTCTTCCAAAACCCGCGAAAAAACCTTATATTTCTCCAGAAGGAAATACATTTTCTGAGATTTTAATTATTCAATTTTTTGAAAACTGACAGTTTTTGCCGGTAATGAAACATGCTTTGGAAAGGATGTTCATGTTAGTCTGTCAGCTTTCGAATAAATATTCCTACATTTTTTAGAACTATCCCTAGAATTTTTGAGCCCATCTGATGGCTGTGTGGTTCGCGCTCTGCCCATGCATGCCAAAGGTGCCGGGTTCAAATCCCGGGTTAGGCACTGTGGTTTGGAATCCACGTTAAGCTGTAGGTCCCGGCCTGATTAGCCGTTATTGTGCATAAAAATAGGTCATTTAGAGTATAAACCAATCAACCCTAAAGTTTTTGTAACTACCCCTATAATTTTTAGAGATTATCCTTAAAATTCCTACCTATTTTTTTTTTTTTTTAGAAAATTGACTGCGTTTTGCTTCCTGCCAATTACTAATTTGTTCATCTTACTTAAGTCAGGGATGGAAATAGTGATGGTTGTCCTAGAAGTCATTGCTCTTTGACCGCAAAAATGATGTAATTTTACTTAGGTCGTATTTTTTTTATTGCTGCTGCATCTGTTGCAGGTTTAGTTTTTCTTGCATTCATAGCCATCTATCCATCAGCAATTAGTCTAAGAATTTCGTCTTTTAGTTTCAAAATGTTTAATTACTTCTGCTGAGTTAGCAGATTGGTATCACATCAACACCTGTACTTTCCATGCCTTTGTTGAACTACCACTTATTACAAGTTACCACTGTCTATTGTATGAAAGTTCAGTTAAATTTCCGTAAACATTTGTAACACTAGTAAGCTCTATATCATCCTGAAACTTTGTGCTTTGTTTAGCAAAAACTCTCGCTGGAAAATGACTTTATATAAGACTCTCCTGGAAATAAAAAAGTTCCAATAATTAGAGTCAGTGAGTTTTTTTTTTTTCTTTCTTTTTTACAGAAACTGTAATGTCGCTTGAAACTTTTTATAACTTATATCGAACACTGTATTTTCCTCTAATGAATAGTAAATAGCTAGAGCCGGATAATAATGACACATATGAGACCCTTTTACATCCTTCTTGCACGCATGAGTATTACAAACTGGTAAAGGACTGGTAACAATACTCGGACACTGAAGTTAACGCGGCATGTTTAATTTTTGTCATTTGACCGCCTTGACCTTAAATAAATAAGGCTACATGCAGATACGATGCGATGCAATTGTAACCATATCGTATGGAAAGGGTTAAGTAAATAAGTTAGGACACTAGAACAACATTCATTGTCTTGTGAGGAAAATTTGAATTTTCTGAGTGAGAAAAGACTTAACGAGTTGAAACTCTCGGAATATGTAAGGAACTCTAAATTAAAAAAATTAACATTGTAAAAGTTAATTTTGTTTATGTCGGACAGATTGAAAAGTGCTTAAACTCTCAATTATTGGTTTCGTAGTCCTAGTGTCATTTCAGTTCTGACATTGAAAAAATTTACAACATTCGTTGACATTTTAATATTAAGTCAAATTATCCCTTCACTTTTGGCTTATCAGGTGCTCCACTCACTTTTGGCGTATCAGGTGCTTTTGAAATTCCCACTTATAATCAAATATAGAGCTTGTGTTTATTTGTGTTCTCGATGCGTAAGGTTATCATTGTTTCTATTATGGTTCTGGCTTTGTTGTATATGTATGTTTCTAGCATTGTTGGGTATGTATGTTTCTGGCTTTGTTGGGTATGTTTGTTTGTTTCTGGCTTTGTGATTTATGTTTGTATTTTTCTGGCTTAGTTGAGTGTTTTTGGTTTTTTGGTTTAGTTGAGTATGTTTCTGGCTTTGGTGTGTGTGTGTGTGTGTGTGTGTGTGCGTGTGCGTGTGTGTGCGTGCGCGCTCGCGCGCGCGCGAGTGGTCACAGAACCTGGAAATTAGGGAAATGTCAGGTAGTTTTCCGATTCTGGAAAAAATCGGGGAATTGTCAGGGAATATTTTTAAATTCCATGGAAATTTTGGGGAATTTTTTTTAATTTCATGAATGTCAGGGAAATTTTCTTTAATTGCTGAAAGTACATTTCCCCGTTCATCCGTATTTTGGTGCCAGTTTACCCGGAGAATTTAGGTTGATAATCGTTAAAGTTTAATGTTACGGAATAATTTAAACTACGGAATAATTAAACTCGCCAAAACTATTTTTAAAAATTGGCAGATTGCCTATCTTTAGATCTATGTTCTACTTGATCAGCGTGTAGGCACATCTGAAAAATGTGTGGTAATTTGAAAAAAAGTTGGTCATAAAATCAGGGAATTTTTTAGAAATTGTCACCGAACTTTTTTCCTGAATTTTGTGGCCACTCTGTATGTGGTTTTGTATGCTTGTTGGTTCTGGTTTTGTCGTATCTGTGGGTTTGTGTATGTGTTGTTAATAGTTTTTTTTTTTTTAATTTGTTTTTTATGTGTGTGTTTATACCGGTTTTATGTGGGTGGTTATGATTGTTTTTGTGTGGTTATAATTTTGTTTTGTGTGTTGAATAGGCTTGGTATGTGTGAATGTATGTAACATTTACCATAAGCAGGTAAGCCGGTTGTGATGTGTAAGCAATGATAGCCTGTATGCAACAAGCACACGATAAACACGATCTACGTTTGTTCACCAAGATTATAATTTTTCTTAAAATTCTTTCTACGATTTAATAAGATACTTGAAATGTTCAATGCTTTACATTTAAATCCCATTCTATGATGTCACTATTGAACTATAAGTTTGTGACGTCATTCCTTTCCCTTCCACAAGCCCACCTATCTTAATTATTAACAATCAAGATAACAATTTTCGGTAAAGGCTAATTTGAATGGTGGTGAAATAAATATAATATAAAAAGTACTCTTGTTAAAAAAAATGTCTGCTTCTATAATGTGCCTCGACATTTGTGCTACTCTACTCTAAGGTTAGCTCAATATTTGATAGTTAAAAACCAAAGACAACTAGTTCAGGCGTCATCTGTCAAGTTATTAACACCTTCTGTATCTAATCGGAATTTTGTTTGCATGAAATAGAAACAAGATATGATTGCACGATTTTGTATGTTAGCAAACGAATGTCCTTAATTTGATATAGAGTGACAGAGTCAAGATAAGTCCTTTTGACTTATTTTGAAATCATAGCAATAATTTACAAAATCCATTCAGGAAGGTTATGTGTTTTGTGATTCTGCTCATAGCAGTTCAGACAAACACTTTCAATGCCAATGTCTTTGAAATGGACTGTTCCAGTTATTGCTCGATGTCTTCTTCTTAGTTGCTGCATTTCTCGGGTTTTTCCTATTATCTGTAGAAAATTGACACTTAAATGGTGTTGTTATTCGAAGAGAAAATCTAATAATTTTTTATTAAATTTTAGTGCACAGCTTAAGTCTTTCTTAGGAAAGTTCAGGCAGACACTTGAGTTGTTTTCTTGAACCGTTTATCCCCTTGCGCTAATGTTCTTTCAGCAAGTGACTCCTCCTGAACCGTTAGAAATTATCTATATATTCTTGCGTTTATTATCATTATGATATTTCTTAAATTCATAAAACTGAAAAAGAGATAACAAGGACAACCATCAAATTTCTTTCACTGATATATGTTTTTATTTTAATGATTTGGTCTACGTTCACGCATTCTTACTCAGTACTTAGAAAACTCGGCATGGAAGTTGGTTGGATATACAACGCCTTAGATCATACAATGTGATTTATTTTACTGTCTTTTTTATCTAGCGTTGCATGTGGACGACCACTTTGAGGAATATTTTTACATCATTATTCGTAAGATTTTTTCCCCTTAAATCTCACATAGGGTATTTTATGCATTTACAAGTCCTATAGACATTACGTCTTTTAAATATTTCGCAATTCTAAGTTTTTGGTCATTAAAAATTTCTTTAACTTGAGCCATTCTTCAACAACTGCTAGTTCTTTGTTTCAAATCTTCGAGCCACGATTCCACATTAATTAATGTATTCCATTTACAAAGATCTTGACAGTATGTGTGTTTATTTAAATTTTTAGAAATCATTAAAAATGCATTGCATGAGCTAGCGATCGAATACTTTTTTTTCTCCATGATATAACGATTGGATATTTCTCCATGATATAGCTCCGTGATATTTCTTTTGAAACTGAAATTATTTGTCAATCTCGATATTTTTTAAGGGTTTTAGCCCGTGTAATAATTATTATTAACATATAGTCTAACTATAATTTTTTTTAATTAATTACAATATGAAAATGATCATGATATAGTTTACCAATTCATGTCAAATATTAAAGCAGTGTCCAGTATTATAATGTAATTAAAAGTTGTGCGATGTTTCACACCCCCAATTGTGCGATGTTTCACACCACTAGTTTTATGCGGATTGCTTTGTTTCTACATGTGGTTATCTATTTTGTTTTATTTAAAACTCGATATTATATACCTTGAGTAATGTGACAAACCCTCCTCGTTGCAAGTAGCGATTTGGACTTGAATCTAGGATTTCAAAATTTTCATAGGTAATTGTTGACCATGCAATTTGTTTTATATTCTAATAATTGTCTGTAAAACTGTAAAATATGACTACTGGTTAGCACGTAAGCCTACATCAAAAAATTTTGCATTAAAAAAAAAAAAAAAAAAAAAAACTTTTGATTTTAGGGATGAGCCTGCTGATTTCACTTTAATACCTTTACCTTTATTAAAACAATCATAAAACTCTTGGGTTCTGATAAATTTGAAAATTTTAGTCGCAACAAAAAGAAGTTATTGAAAAAATGTCAAATTTGTGGCCCTACTGTATAACAATAATTAAATAAATGAATATAACACTTTTTCTTATCGGAATCAAGTAGTTGTATACCTATATATTCTGAATCAATTTCAAAAATAGCAACAAATACTCCATACATGTGATTCTTCCGCGAATTAGCGGAAATCCGCGAATTTTTTTACGTGAATTAGCGGAAATCCGCGAATTCATCATCGGCTGAAAATCCCGTTATCCGCTAAAATTTTGGAATTAGATTAGATAAGTTTTAAAAAATATTCAGAAATCGTTTTGAAAAGTCAGCCTTTTCCTTCATTCCCTAAAATGTTTTATTTATTTCAACTGATGTGTCAAGGCCTTCTTTTTTCATAAAAAGAATGCCCAGTGCGCTCGTTTCCCACTGTCCTTTTTCCATTGTAGTTCATGACTTGTTTTAGTCTGAACTAACTTGGTTAAAGAATAGTTAAACCGGTTTTCGATGCTGTTGCCTTTGTCACGTGGTCTTCATACATGTGATTCATCCGCGAATTTGCGGAAATCCGCGAATTGCATCAAAATTATCCATCATCCACTGAAAAACTTGTGTCAATTTTGAAAATGGATGTATTCAATTTTTTTTTTCGGAAATCGTATTGAAAAGTCTGCTTGCGTCCTTCATTCCCTTAAAATGTTTCTTATAAAAATCCTATTCAAATTCAAAGTCTCAAACTAAATTATAAAAAGTATAAAATTTGGCAATTTATCACCGTGTTTTTTTTTTTTTTTTTTTTTTTTTTTTTTTTTTTTTTTGTGTGTGCAAAAAAAAGGTATTCTCACCAATTTGATTTTTTAAAAATTCCAGTGGATTGAATCTTGAATGCCAGATAATCGGACTTTTTCCGTATTTAACTATTATTACAGGGTGTCCAGTAGTTGGGAAATATACTTGAATTTTTTGCATCTCGGGAAAATCGTGGATTATGCTTGAAATTCGTATTAATGTTGGAATTTCCGGTTGAATTCAGAAATTTTCACTCCTCTTCAGTATCGGAAAAAGTCTTCTTATATCGGCGTTTTTCCACAATTTTCCCATTGATCTCGCGGATCGAAAGTAGTTTCTCCTTCCCTCAGAAATGTTCTCTTTAAACATGATTCTATTCGAAGATTTTTGACCGAAATTTCGAAAATGCCGGAGATCGATGGAATTTCCTGACAAACACGAAATCTGCACACGTTTAAACTCCGCCAAACCAACGATGGAATGAATACTTTTCCTCAGAATTTTTCTTTAATATCATAGCTTCTATGTGCATTATTTACGTTGATATGCGATGGACATTTTGCTGAATGTTACGGTGATGAAATGGCCGTTTTCCCGTGATTATGGCGGACGCTATCGCTGAGAATTACGTTGTTGCATGATGATAAATTTTGTCTGAAATTCGGATTTCCGCTCTTTTCTTATTAAAATTTCGATTATTCTTGAGATCGATACAAATCTACATTACAATCTTATTGAGCTTGCTAGCAAATCTGACAGCCATGGATCTTATGTCCGTTCAGACTTCCTCAAACCTCCGATGTAATTCCTAACCCTCCTTCCTAAACCTCCAATTTTTCTACAGATTACCAATCTCTATCGCCATTATTTACGTTGGTGTATGGTACTTAGTTTCGCTGAGCGTTGCGCTGACTTAAGGTCTGTATTTACATAAATTTACCCTGCTAACGGCGGGCAATATCGTCGAAATTTACGTTGTTGTGGTGTTAATTTTTTCCGATTGTTGCTTTAATGTAATTACTCGGATTTTCGCCGATACGGTGGCCGCTATCGCCGATATTTACTTTGGAGTAATGGTAATTTTCGACTAAGCCGTTTTAATAGTAGATTTTGCGAAATTTGCTGACCTCTTTAGGTGTCATTCGCCTAGGTTTCCGGTGATGTGATAGCCGCTATGCCCGTGATTCGTGTGAAGATCAGTTTTGCCTTTTGATTTGAATATATACAGAATTACTAAGATTTTAATTTAATTTTGGGCAAAAAATTCGACCCAATTGTCCAATTTTACTGTATATCCTTATTTATAATTGCAATTTTAACTGCTATAATATATAAAATAATGTATTTTATCATATAAAAAAAAAATATAAAAAATTATATTTTTATCTAGAGCCATTAATAATAGTTAAAAAGTTAAAGCATTTTTTTTATATAATTGTTTAAAATTGGCTTTTTCAACTGTGGAAATTTTAAATTTTTTGCTTGGGTACTGTATTATTGTCTTGTAGAATCTCCCTCCCTTAGTACTTATCAACAGAAATGTTAGTGACAAGCAATTGTTTTCAAAGAAAAAGCTAGTGCCAAAGGAAACTGAAAGAAAGAACTGCAAAAGTTGCCAAATTACAGAGAAATGTTTGCCTGAAAAAAAAAGTCCCAAGTCTCAAACTATCCTACCACATTCGAATCTTACACTCAAAATGAAGCTGTTTGTTCCAATGCGGCTGATGCTTAGCACAAACTATTAAAGTGTACACCTAGTAACATTACCTGTGTTTTTTGTCTGCTTAGATTTAGACCTTCATATTTATGACTTGGTAAACTATCTTGTATCTTTTTTTTTTTTTTTTTCTCAGTCTCAAGTTTGAGCCTTTAAAAAATCCTCTCTTCCTATTTTCAATATAACAACCCAATTCTTTTCTGATAAGCCATTTCTTATTTTCATACAATTTTTCTAAATTCTAAAATTAGTTCAGCACACTACTAAGTGGGGTATACTTTTATACTGGAAAATATGGGGATAATTGGTCGCAAGAGGGGTCCTTGAACGTTTTTTGATGATGCTTGAATTTTTATTAGAAATTTTGCTGGACACCCTGTATTATAATTTCTGAATGTGTACAAAAACATTTAAGTCAAGTTAAATTTTTCAGTTATGATTAATACATGAACACAGTTGTCTTTATTTAATTATTGTGTGCGTGTCAATCACAATGAGACGTGGTTGTTGTAGAGTTAATAATTGAAATCAATCTTGTATCCAAAATTTAACTAAAATTTGTATTGAATTTTGTGCGCTAATATATGTTTTTGTGTATTATGCTGTAAAATGACGAAAAATATTTCAGCTAATTTTTTGCTTGACTAATCACATGTATGATACTCCTAACTACGCAAATTTGTTCAATGGTTTTTTTTGCATTAATGCACAATCGGACATATTTCTAACAACAAACAAGACTAATTTTGGAATAACATAACTAATGCAAATGTTTTGACCAAGCTGTGTATTTTATTGGATAGTACACATTTCTATTAAAACACCTGCTAGGACAAACTTTGATTATAAGATTTTGACCATCTTTTCAGGAAATCGTGCCTCCAACTGTCACTAATACTTTAAACTTGTTAAGTTTCGTTTAATTTGAGTTACAAAAAATAGATAATTTATTTAATGTACTATCACCAATTTATTTTGGAAATAAATTAATATTTAGGTAAACATTTTTTAAAGCTCTTGGCCTATTGGTTCTTCACTGATCAGATATCTATAGTTTAGATCTCTGATATTTAAATACATTTTTGAAAGACAGGGTTTGTAACAGTCACTTTTTCTTGTAAAATATTATTATTTTTTTAAACAATAAAATGGTGTAATTTGTTGGTTCACATTAATTATGTTTTAATGTGATTATTACCATTATAATTAGTTGTTGGCCTAATTTGTAATCTATGACATTTTACTTGACGCAATTTTTACAGATAATCATTTTCAATAAGACATTTTCCATCAACTGTAAAAATCAAGGTCATTCCATTTACTGCAATTTTTAAACTATCTTCTCATGATCCCAATTTAATTTACAGCCCATTTGTCTGAGCTGAGTCCATTTCTTCCACTAAAAATTATCTGTCTATTTTTATTTTTTAAGATTTTTTTTGTTTACCATTAATTTAATATTTCAATCTATTATTCTGTTGCACAAGTTGAAAAAAGATGTATTAATATTTTTTTAATAGAATTAGCTGTATACTGTATTTATTATTATTTTTTTTTTAAATATTTTTGTGCTTAAACATATTTTAATGATTCAATGTATTGCAACAAATATATTAATAATTTATATTATTTTGTTTTTACAGAATCCTTTCGACAAGTAATAAAACAGATAAAATTGAATTCTTGTCTGCAATTAGCATACTCAGTGTTTTCAGGATCATATATTATTAATACAGGATTATTTTGGCTACAAATTATACATTTATACTTAAATAATGAAATGGATAGGGTGTGTTCAGTGAGTCAGTTTGTTTTACAACTACTTGTTTTCCATATCTGTATGTACTTGTAGCAATTTGATTCTGAAGACTTGGTATCTATATAATATTAAATAAACATTATTCTCTCTTGATTATAGATTTGTTTGATGTTGCCTGGCCCATCTGAGTATATACCGAGATTTTAAGAAATAGACATCGCAACATCGACAGGGCTCGGTTAAAATTCTGTGATGCCGTTTAATCCAATTTTTAAACAAACTTGGTATATTGCTGGTTAGTTGCTATAAACTAAATAGTCAGTAATTAAACTAAGACATGCTCAATTCGACGTGGAAACTAAGGATAATTCTTATTCATATAAACATAACTTAAGTGCCGGGGAGTAAGCACTTAAACTAAGATTTGATTTAAATAATGGAGCTGTTAAGATTGGAAATTTATAACCTGGTTTTTAACCTTGGTATGAATTTAAGTTGCCTAGTAATAGTGTTATCTCTTAGTATGATCTATATGATTCGTGTTTAAGTAAGCTTGTAATAGGTTTCTGTATTTGGATTTATGACTGAATGTTAAAATCGATATGAGTTTTTAATCTCATTCAACAAAACATTTATGCAGTTCTTCTGACTTATTCTTGTGTTTTTATGGTGGACAGTGCATTCATTTTCTTTCATCAGACGAAATGACTTTAGCAACTGTTTAGAAACTGAAATTATTCATTTGAGTGTTTAAAATTATGTTCAAACTTTGTAATTTTACAGTTGCGCCTACTAATTTTGTTCTCCTTTTTTAAAATGTCGCATAATTATTAATGCAAAATTTGATGAAAATTTTTAAGATTTTAGGTGACTCCACCATCTTGATTTTAAGAATTACATGTAATGCAGCACTCAGTGATACCCACTTATTTCAAGAAAAATAATGTGTTTGAAAGATTTATGAAAGGTGATCTTAAAAGCTATAGTAGGATGTTATGTTTATCTTGGAAGTCGCTAACAGTCTCCTAATAAAGTCTTTTTTCTGAAGTATGGAAATAATTTTGATTTGCTACAATTTTCAACAAATACTGTTTTTGTGTTTCTTTATTAGTGTGTAATGCGCCATACTCGGCTTGTAGGCCAATTCTTTTTTAGTCACTTCGTGCACTACTTTAATTCTTTTAGCAAAGCCTTTTTGAAGTTTGATAATAGTATTTATACCATTCCTCAGCACCAATGAATAAGTCCAGTCTTTCCGCAGAAAACCTCACAACTGTTTTGCATTTTGTTTTTTCTTTTTGTTTTGAGGAACAAATTCCTGTTCGAGATACCGAATATATTAAAAGTATTTTCTGATTGCAATCTATAAATGCCCTCATTAATGTTTTTAGCCATGAAGCTTCTTCAGGGTAAACGTGTTCAATAAAGCATGCTCCTTTCTGACATGTGTTGACTTTTATGTTTTCGGTTAACTCTAAGTTTCCCAATGTTTCGTAGACTGCAGTTGAACTTCACCAGTAGACTCAAACAGGTACTTTATTGTACTCCATTAGCTACGTCTGCTTCATCAGAGTGGCCACAGATCCGGGAAAACCTGGAACTCAGGGAAATGTCAGGGAGCTTTCTGATTCTGGAAAAAATCAGGGAAATGTCAGGGAACTTTTTAAAATTTCATGAAAATAAGGGAAATTTTGTACGTTCATCCATATATTGGTGCTATTTACGTGGAGATTTGTAGTGGTAAGCCATTGGAAGTTTAATGTTACGGAATAATTTAAGCTTTTCATTACCATTAAAACTATTTTTTAAAAATTTGCCTATTATCTCTTTAGAATACATGTTCTATTTAATCAGGGTGTCTAGACATCTGGAAATCCTAAGAAAATTGAGGAAATTTGAAAAAAAGTTTGCTCTAAAATCAGGGAATTTTTTAGAAATCTGTCATGGAAATCAGGGAATTATCAGGAAACTTTTTTTCCTTAATTTTGTGGCCACCCTGTTCATATTAACACTATTAGTATTATCCAACATTGATGCAGGTACAGGAGAGAGTTTATGATGAAATATTTTTCCCTTTATTGTTAAAGAAGGAAGTTCATTTAATATTTTATAGATTTCAAAACTTGAGGATCAAAGTACATGTGCAGTTTGAAAACAAGTGAGTCGTAAACATAAACTTTCTGCCCTACTAAGTATTTCAAATATCAAAATGTAATGCCTTCTGTGAAAAGGCTTTTAAATGAAGTGTTCGTTCTGAATTAACTAGAATTAACTATTTAAGTTTTGAGAACTGAAATAAAATGCCCCGATATTGGCTGTATTACTTAGGCTTTATCAGTGGGATTTTTTTGTAATATTCAAAAGTTAAATTTGTTTAAGTAAAAAAAATGGTATATTTTTTAGTCAATATCTTTTAGCTGTTATATTTTAACATTGAATTATCAACCCTTTTCAGATTTTTTTTTAAAAAAATTCATTTGAAAAATTTCTGCAAAAATTATTTTTTATCCGCGTAACTACGTAGCTTCTAAATACAATTCAAAATAATGAGGATTCAATTTTATTTGATGATGCGCTGCTCTTTAATTTTCAATAAAGAAGAGTACAGACGATTTCACTTCTCTGGTACCAAATACTTGAATTTCTTAAAAGTGAGTCAAGTTGGCAATAAATATTAGGTCATTAGTTACGTAATATTTATCGCTAACTTGGATTACTTAAAAGGTTAAAGAACTCTACGCTAGAGATTTAAAATCGTGTGAACACTTCCCCATTGAAAATTAAAGGACAGTTACGTTTCCAAATAAAAATCTATTCATTATTTGGTTAGTTCTATATTCTCCACCAGAAGAATCCTGACAGACATTCTACGTCCGAATTAAGAATGTTAATTAAAGGCTATTGCATGGAAAGTTTTCTTCGTGGATGTGTGTATTTTTTGTCACTGTCTTTCGGTCTGTTCTGGTACTGCAAACTGTCATAAGAAAGGATCTTATTGTGCCGAGTTCAAAATCTAGAATCAATAAAAATATATTTTGGCATATTCAAATTATAGTAGATAGAATAAGCTCGAATTTTATGTTTATTATCCTTGCCATGGATACATGTTAACAATTTTAACTTGGTGATAATCCATTCTTTTAGAATTACTCCATTGCATATTTTGTATTTATTTTTAGGACTACATTTCTCAAATGCACTAAATGATATAAAATTATTAATGACCTTTTCTTCCCATTTAGAGCTTTTATAAGTCTATTAAGGTAAGTTATTTTTTATAGATTACATCTTAGGTCAAATAATTATTATTAATTTATTTAATAACAAACTTTTCATCAATTTTTTGTGTTAAAAAATTACAAGTACTTTACGAGGTTAAAGTGACTTAAAAAGTTTTTGAAAAAAATTATCGATTTCGTTATAAAGAACCAGATTATACTATAATATCCTTTGCAGAGTTGCCTTAGTATTTAAATTAGTGTTTTTATTTAAAGTTTTAATTTAATGATTTTTACTAGGAAGATAAAAGAGTTCGAACATATATAAATTTAAATTTACTAATTAAAAAGTAACGTTTATATGAAAATGTAATAATTTTTTAACTATCAATGATAAAAATATTTCATATATGGACACTTTTTAAGACTAAATGGTTTTAGGAGCAACGTAAATTGCACAGAAGTTATTCAAATTCTCACAAATCTCTTTGCTTATATAAAGCAGATGCAAAAAATCATTAAATTCAAAATAATCCATACGAAGCTAGTTTTAAAAAACGACATGTATATAGCTTGCGTTAAGTTTTTATTTAAAGTTATTAACTGAAGTATGAAAAGGTCAAACATAAAACATTGATTAGGCAAACTCGTTCATACAATGTATGCTAGCTAATGCTATGGAACAAAGCTACTACTAGTACTGAGAAAATAATTTATATCGATCTTCATCGCAGTGAATCTTCGGTTTTTAACTAATTTATTGACTCAACTATTGGAAGTAACATCAAACAATGGGACAATCATTGTTTAATATGAGCTGCTGCTCTTGGCATTGTTGCATTTTGTTTTCTTGTACAACTCTGAACATTAACTTTCCATTCGATTGTTTTAGGATTAATAACGATCACAATCTGCACGTCGGATCAGCACTGGTTGGTCTGTCAAGGCTTCCTCGTCTTACAAAGCAAATTCGTATTTAGTAAAAGCACTCAATTTTTGTATATTGACATTAAAAACTGGCACACATAAATTAAATTGCATGTTAAGAGAAAATTATAGTTCTATAGTAAACCGATTCAAAATAACGGTTTTTTTAAGAAACTTATTAAGGTTAAATATATGGTATGAAAAATTTGAAAACTTTCAGTCAATATCTTTTTTTGCATTACCGGTATTTATACATGAGAAAATTCGCCCGTTTGTCATTTTTGTTTTAACATTTTTAAAGAACATTTTCACTCTGAGAAATGCAGGAATAAATTACTCACATTTAAATTTTTGTCAACGGAAACAAATTCAGGGGTTTTTAAGGAAAATTCTGACAAAAAAGAATCGCATTTACTTTCTATAGATTAGCCCTTTAATTTGTAGAAATCTAATTTTTGATGATAAAATCAGCTACACTGCTCTTAATTTAATGCAATGAAATGTTTATCACATTACTTTCAACTACCAATATGTTAACATAGGGTACTAAAGGTATTGCATTCGGTGGGGGGGGGGGGGAATCAATTTTTTTGTTGTTGCATTTCGACACGTTTTGAGATATGCTAAGTTAAAAAAAAAAAGTGGTCTGGATAAAATGTACGTCCGTCTGTCTATCTGAGGTCAGCCTAACTCCCGAATTAATACATGTACTATGTTCAAACTTCGTATACGAGTTAGTGGTGGTCGTGTGACCCTTCATTAAGATTTTCGTCAAAATTATGCATGACCATAAGGTAGAATCTTGTTTCAGTCTTAAAGCCATAGAAAAATTAGTGTTTTTCAGCAATTGCCAAAAAATAGCTTGAACGGTTTTGATCAGAATATCGCCGTGGTAATACTATATTTTAACGCGCTTTAAACATCCCCAAAATTTCCGTAGAAGTGCGATAAAAAAAAAAAAATCACTAGAATGCCTTGCATCTTTGAATTTTTACAGTGTGCTTGAATTTACCATGGGAATTGAATTAACTTCCTTTTCGGAGATTTTTTATTTTCGCCACCTTTGGCAAAAAATTTCAGATCATCGATTGGAATGCGCACATTGTGATGGTGGTTATTTTCTCACCAACTAAATATATATTTTAGAAACTGAAGAATTCTGTTTTCTATACAAAAAAATAGAAAAATTCTATTTTTCCATAAATTAAATATATTTTATATGTGCTGAAATATTCTATTTTGAACTATAATATAATTAGTAAAAGTAAGAATTTATGTCTAGAATGCGAATTACAGTTAACTAAAAAAAAATTACACAAGCAAGTAAATTTACAAAAGGGAAATAAAATCGTTCATCGTATTATCAAGAAAAAAAGTATTCAATCGTCCATATAGTTAATACTTTGTTGGTTCTTTTATTGTCCTCGTCAAGCATTATGTTAACTTTAAACATAAACATTAGTAACATGCATTTGGCATACACGAAGCTTCTTTAGTTGCATGATTTTTTGGTGAAGCATTATTTTCAAACCCTTTTTGAAACTTTGATTTTGGATGTATTTTGTGACGACATATTCCCAAAAGGCTGATTATTCCATTTGACAACATCCAATCCATCTGACACTTGGCATATAAACTCGTTGTCAATGACAATACACTTTCCCAAGTTTCAAAAACTACGAAAACATTTAGCTCTAAATTGCTTAATTTAAGTTGAATATAAAAGTTGATGCTGCATGTAAAGAATTTATAGGAAAAAGTTTTTTTTTTCATGTGTAAATATTTTTCGTTGCCCGTTTATTTGATTTCGCAGGACTTTCAATGAATTTTTAGATGTCAAAGCGTTAAGTCTTGATTTTCTTAATTCAAACTAAAATAGTTTTCTTGTTTCGCCCACTATCCTCTTTGATTAAAGGCATCTCCGATTTTCCTCCAAAAAAAGCCAGTTATTCCTCCAGAGGGGAATACATTTTCTGCGAGATACTAATTGTTCAGTTTTTTTTTTTAAATTGGCAGATTTTGCCGGTATTGAAACATGCTTTGGAAAGAATGTCCATATTAGGAGTCTATGTCCGATTTAAAATAAATTTTCGTGCATTTTATAAGAATTATCCCTAAAATTCGTGGGCCCATCTGAGGGATGTGGCCACGCATCTCCACTTACTCCACGCATCTTCCCGCATGCCAAAGGTGCCGGATTCGAAACCCATATTACGCATGGATATTCGTTGTGGTTCAGAATCCACCTTAAGCTATCCTACAACTTAACGTGGATTCCAAACCACAATGAACATCCCGGTCTGATTAGCCATTATTGTGCAGAAAAACAGGTCGTAAGCGTATAAGCCAACCAACTGTAAAACAATTTTGGAATTACCCCAATAATTTTTTTAAATTATCCCTAAAATTCCTAACTAATTTCTTTAGAAAAATTTCTGCGCTTCGCTTCCTATCAATTACTATTTTGCTTATCTTACTTAAGTCAGTGATGGAAACAGTGATGGTTGTCCTAGAAGTCTGCCCTGAAACCGAAAAATTATAACTTATCATCTTGTTAGTTTTATCCATACTTTTTTTAATTGTATATGAAATATTTTCGGATTTATGTGATTTTTTTTTAATACTGCTTCTGTAATCACCTCGAAGCTTGCATTCTTTCACCTCATTACTTCGGATGGTAGTCAGCTCTAAGTTTAATGAATTATATATATAAAAAAAAAATTCATTATAATAATAAGCAAAAGATTATCGTGATTACTCGAGTATGTTCCATGCTTGTATGTTCTTGACGCTTTTCGCCATGTACTTGATAAGTAACAATTGTATGATCCAAAATGTATTAATTGGTTAGTAAAGCTCTTCGAACTGTTTTTGTACATCATAGGGTGAATTTGGATGGTGTCTACGGATGTAATTTTACTCATGCCGTATTTTTTTTATTGCTGCTGCATCTGTTGCGGGTTTAGTTTTTCCTGCACCATTTTCAGCAATCCATCCATCAGCAATCAGTCCAAGAATTTCGTCTTTTAGTTTCAAAATGTTTAATTACTTCTGTTGAGTTTGCAGATTGGTGTCACATAACACCTGTACTTTCCATGCCCTTGTTGAACTCCCATTTATTACAAGTTACCACTGTCCGTTGAGTGAAAGTTCAGTTAAATTTCCGTAAGCATTTTTAACACTAGTAAGCTATATATCATCCTGAAACGTTGTACTTTGTTTAGTACGTAAGTTCCATTACTCTCGCTGGATAAATGACTGTAAACATTTCCTAGAAATAAAATAGTTTTAATAATTTGAGTAAGTAAGTTATTTTTTACAGAAGCTGTAAAGGCGCTTGAAACTTTTTCTAACTTATATCGAACGCTGTGTCTTTTCCTCTAATGAATACTAAATAGCTAGATCAGGACAATAATCGACACTTATGAGCCCCTTTTACATGCATAATTTACCTTCTTGCTCGCATGAGTATTTCAAACTTGTAAAGGACTTTGAACAAGACTCAGACACTGAAGTTAACTTGGCATGTTTAATTTTTGTTATTTGACTACCTTGACCTTAAATAAATAAGGCTGCATGCAAAAACAGTGCGATGCAATTGTAACCATATCGTATGGAAAGGCATAGGTAAATAAGTACACTAGAACAACATTCATTGTTTCTCTAACTTGTGAAGGAAAGACTTAATGGGTTGAAACTTTTGGATATGTAAGGAATTCTAAATTTAAAAAAAAAAAAAATAACGTTGTAAAAGTTAATTTTGTTTGTGCCGAACAGATTGAAAAGTGCTTAAACTCTCCTCAATTATTGGTTGAATAGTCCTAGTGTTATTTCAGTTCTGACATTGACAAAATTTTAACATTCGTAGACATTTTTATATAAAGTCAAATTATCCACTCACTTTTGGCTTATCAGGGGCTTTTGAAATTCCCACTTATCACGAATATAGAGCTTGTGTTTATTTGTGTTCTCGATGCGTAAGGTTATCATTGCTTCTATTATGTTTCTGGTTTTGTTGGGTATGTATGTTTCTGGTTTTGTTGGGTATGTATGTTGCTGGTTTTGTTGGGTATGTTTGTATGTGTCTGGCTTTGTAATTTATGTTTGTATGTTTCTGGTTTAGTTGAGTATGTTTCTGGTTTAGTTGAGTATGTTTCTGGTTTAGTTGAGTATGTTTCTGGTTTAGTTGAGTATGTTTCTGGTTTAGTTGAGTATGTTTCTGGCTTAGTTGAGTATATGTGTGTCTTGTGTGCTTGATGTGATTGTCAGAGTGGCCACAGAAACTGGAAATTAAGAAAATGTCGGTATTTTTCTGATTATTGAAAAAATTGGGGAATTGTCAGTAATTTTTTATTTATTAATTTTTTTTTTTTTTTTGAAATTTCATGCAAATCAGAGAAATTTCGGGGAATTTCTAAAAATTTCATGAAAAACAGGGAAATTTTCTATAATTGCTGAATGTACATTTCTCCGTTCATTCGTATTTTGGCGCCATGTAACCCGAAGAATTTGGGTTGATAATCGTTAAAGTTTAATATTATGAAATAATTTAAGTTTCATTAGCACCAAAACTATTTTTTAAAAATTAGCAAAAAGAGTTTGTCGTAAAACAGGGAATTTTTTAGAAATCTATCACGGAACTTTTTCCTGTATTTTGTGGCCATAATGTATGTGGTTTTGTATGCTTGTTTCTGGCTTTGTCGTGTGTGTGTGTGTGTGGTTACTAGTTTTTTTTTTTGTTAAATGTGTGTGTATTTACCGGTTTTATGTGGGTGGTTATGATTTTCTTTTTGTGGTTCTGGTTTTGTTTTGTGTGTTGTATAGGCTTGGTATGTGTGAGTATGTGTGTCATATACCCTAAGACGGTTGTGATGTTTAAGCAATGATAACCTGTATGCAACAAGTCCACGATAAACAAGATCTACGTTCGTTCACCAAGACTGGAATTCTGTCTCAAATTCTTATGACCATTTAATAAGATACTTAAAACGTAAAATGATTTATATTTAAATCCCATTCTATGATGTCACTATTGAACAATAAGTTAGTGACGTCATTCCTTTCCCGTCCTCAAGCACACCTATATTAAATAATAACAATCAAGACAACAATTTTCAGGGAAGGTTCTTTTGTATAGTGGTGAAATAAATATAAAAAGAACTCTTGTTGTTCAAACAAATGACCGCTTCTATAATGTGCCTCGACACATGTGCTACACTACAATTAGTTCAATATTTGATAGTTTAAAACAAAAACTACTAGTTCAGGCGTCATCTGTCAAGTTATTAACACCTTTTGTATCTAATCAAAACTATTTTTGCATTAAATGGAAAGAAGTTGTGACAGCACGATTTTGTGTGTTAACGAACGAATGAACTTATTTCGATAAAGACCGACAGGGTCAAGATAAGTCAGTTTGACTTATTTTGAAATCATAGCAATAATTAGCTATAATAATAATAATAATAATTAACAATATCTATTCAGGAAAGTTATTTGTTTGGTGATTCTGCTCATTGCAGTACGGACAAACACTTTCTAAGCCCATGTCTTTGAAATTAACTGTTTCAGTTATTCCCGGATTTCTGCCTCTTCGTTGCTGCATTTCTTGATATTTTTCTATTATCTGTACAAAATTGATATTTTAATGGCTTTGTTATTCAAATAGAAAAGCTAATAAATGTTCTATTGAATTTTAGTGCACAGCTTAAGTCTTTCTTGCGAAAGTTCGGGCAGACACTAGAGTCGTTTTCTTGAACCGTTTATCTCCTTTCACTAATGCTCTTTTAGCAAGTGCCTCCTTCTGAACCGTTAGAAATTACCTATATATTCTCCATGAAACAAAAATTGGATAGTTGTCCTCAATATCTCTTTTTCAATCACCGATATCTGCTTTTATTTTAATAATTTGTTCTACGTTCACGCATCTTTGCTCAGTACTTGGACAATTCGGCATGGAATACAACGCCTAACTGATCATACAATGTGATTTATTTTACTGCCTTTTTTATCCAGAGTTCCCACCGTCATTGAAAGTGCTTAATATTTTTTAACTTGTTTTCAAGGAGTTGAAAGTATATGAAAATGCTTAGAGGTCCTTAAAAAGTCGTTAAAAATACTTAGAGGTCCATAATAGTAATTTTTACAGATCTTGTTTGAGCGTGACCGCCACTTATCCGCACCGTATCATAATTCTGTGATATATTTGTTTATGCATACGCCATATTGTAACTTTTTTGGTAAGATATACATTATTAAATTCATATCTAAACATGATGCTGGAAAAAAAAATTTCAAAGGCCCTTTAAAACATTATTTAGATCCTTAAAAGTCATTGATTTTCATTCTGTGATTTGAGTGGGAACCCTGGCATCTAGCGTTGCATGTGAACGACCGCTTTGAGGAATATGTGTACAATCATAATTCGAAAGCTGCTAATTCTCTGTTTCAAATCTTCGAAGTACGATTTCATATTATTTAATTTTTACTGTTTACTTAGATCTTGACAAAATGCGTGTTTATTTAAATTTTCAGGTATCATTAAAAATGCATTACATAAGCTAGCGATCGAATACTTTTTTTTCCATGATATAATAATTGGATGATATAAATATTCCTCCATGATATTTCTTTTAAAACTGAAATTATTTGTCGATCTCGATATTTTTAAGGATTTTATTTTTTCATTTTGGCCATACAATAATTATTATTAAAATATCATCTAACTGGATCTTTTTTAATTAATTACAATATGAAAACAAAAACTATAAAGTCTACCAATTCATGTCAAATATTAAAAGCAGTGTTCAGTTTTATAGTGTAATTGAAAGTTGTGCGATGTTGTTTCACACCGCTAGTTTGCTGAGGATTGCTTTGCTTCTTTAGGTAGCTGTCTATTTTGATTTATATTCATGGGTAAACTCGTGTATGTAAAGCTCCATAATAATTACCTTTAGTAAACTGACACCAGTAGCGATTGCAAGTAGCAATTTGGACTTGAATCTCTAAGATTTCAAAATTTTCATTAGTAATTGTTGACAATGCTTTTTCTATTATACTCTAATAATTATCTGCGAGATATGACTAGTGGTTAGCACATAAACTTACATCAAAATATGTCCCATTAAAAAACGACACTTTTCTTTATTTTAGAGATGCCCTTGATGATTTCACTCTCCTTTAAATATAAGTTAGCAGCTTAAACTTATGTAAATTGTTAGAAACCCTTACCTTCGATCATAAAATTGTTGGGTTCTGATGAATTCGAACTTATAGTCACAACAAAAAGAAGATATTGAACAAATGTAAAATTTTATCTATTATTTGTGGCTCTACTCTATAACTATAAGTAAATAAATGACCATAACACTTTTTTATCGGGATTAAGTAGTTATATACGTATAGATTCTGAATTAATTTAAAAAATAGCAGCAAATACACCTCCTAACTGAGCAAAAATTTCCAGTTTTTCTTTATATCAATGCACAATCAGATATATTTCTGACAACCAACAAGACTAATTTTGCAATAATATAACTATCGCAGATGTTTTCGATAATAACCAAGTTGTGTATTTTATTAGATAGTACACATTCCTGATAACATTTTGACCCTCTTTTCAGGGAATCGTACCTCCAACTGTCACCGAAGTGTTATACCTGCAAAGTTCGACATAATTTGAGTTAAAAAAAAATATAGATAATTTGTTAACTATACTATCACTGATTTATTATGGAAATAAATTGTTATTTAGGGGACAATTTTTTAAAGGTCTTCGCCAAAAGGTTCTTCACTGATCAGATGGCGGTAGTTTGAATCTTTGATATTAAAATAGGTTTTTAAAAGACAAGGTTTTTAAGTCACTTTTTCTTGTAAAGTATTATATTTTTTGTAACGTGCAAGATGGTGTAATTTGTTGGTTCACATTATTTATGTTTTAATGTGATAATTACCTTTATACTTAGTTGTTGACCTAATTTGTAATCTATGACATTTTACTTGACGCAATGTTTTTAATTTTTCTTGCTCGATCTGCAAGTGCATTAGTACAGATAATCATTTTCAATATGACATTTCCATCAAACATAAAAATTAAGGTCATTCCATTTACTACAATTTTTAAACAATCTTCTCATGATCCCAAATTAATTTACAGCCCATTTGGCTGCTCCGAATCCATTTCTCCGACTAAAAATTGCCTGTCTATTTGTATTTTTTAAGATATTTTTGTTTTACCATTAATTTATTATTTCAATCTATTATTTTGTAGAACATGTTGAAAAAAGATGTATTAATATTTTCAGAGTATAATTAGCTATATACTGTATTTTATATATATATATATATATATATATATATATATATATATATATATATATATATATATATATATAATTTTTATACTTAAACATTTTTTTGCTTCAATGTATTGCAACAAATATATTAATAATTTATACATTTTTGTTTTGTTTTTACAGGATACTTTCAACAAGTAATAAAACAGATAAAATTTAATTTGTGACTGTAATTAGCATACTCATTGTGGTGGATATAAATGATAACCAGTTAAGAATAATACCTTAATTTCTGGTTGCAGGTTCCCTACTTGCTAAATAGCATTTTTAACCTAAACCGGTAAGTAAGGTCCTCCCAAGTTGTTAAAGATTTCTTCTTTGTCAAAGCAGAATGAACATCTGTTTGGAGTACTTTGTCACTCATGGAGCAAATTTAATTATTCAAGATGATGGCAAGATTCAAGCTGGAAAATAATACATCGACCTATCTTCACGTTTAAAACAGACTACAGAGTGGCTACAGGACCGGGAAAATTTTGGAAATCAGGGAAATGTCAGGGAGCTTTCTGATTCTGGAAAAAATCAGGGAAATGTCAGGGAACTTTAATATTTCATGAAAATCAGGGAAATTTTGTATTGTGTAAGGCACGTCCGTCCATATTTTGGCGCTATTTACATGGAGATTTGTGGTGGTAATCCGTTAGAAGTTTAATGTTAAGCAATAATTTAAACTTATCATTACCAGCAAAACTATTTTATAAAAAATTGCATATTATCTCTTTAGCATACATTTTCTATTTGATCGAAGGTCTAGATATCTGGAAAACCTAAGAAAATTGTTAAATTTGAAAAATAGTTTGCCCTAAAATCAGAGAATTTTTTAGAAATCTGTCAGGGTAATCAGAGAATTATCAGGGAACTTTTTTTCCTGAATTTTGTGGCCACACTGGACTAGTTAATCATTTTAGTGTCTTGGTTCTGTGTTTTCAGGATCATGGATTATTAATACGGGGGTATTTTGAAAATAAAATTTTCATTTATGCTTAAACAATGAGGTGGGAAGGATATGTTCAGCGAGTCAGTTTGTTTACAACTCACTCTTTTTCCAGCTCTATATGTAATTGAAATGCTTTGATTCTGAAGACTTGGTATAGTATCAATATAATATTAAATGAACATCATTCTCTCTTGATTATTGATTTGTTTGATGTTGCCTGGCCCATCTGAGTATATACAGAGATGTTAAGAAAGAGGCATCACAACAGCGACACGGCTCAATTAAAATTATGTGATGCCGTTTAATCTTATTCGAAAAAAAATTGGTATATTGTTAGTTAGTTGGCTATAAACTTAAAAGTTAGTTATTAAACTAAGCCATGCATCAATTCGACGTGGTAACTAAGGATAATTCTAATGCATATAAACATTACCTAAGTGCCGGGGAGTAACCACTTAAACTAAGATTTTATTTAAATATTGGAGCCGATAAGATTGGAAGTTAATAACCTGGTTTTTAACTTTGGTATGAATTTAAGTTGCATTGTAATAGTGTAATCTCTTAATATGATCTATATTATTCGTGTTTAAGTACTCTTCTAATAGGTTTCTGTATTTGGATTTTAGACTGGATGTGAAAATCGGTCCGAGTTTTTTCATATAGCTTGTTTTTCGTTAGTTTGCTGTCTCATTTCCTATAAATTCCGCATCGGTTTGGCCCAGTAGAGGTTTACGGTTGTGTCTGCTTCTTTAGCTTGATTAACGAGATTCTTTATTTTGTTAAAAATTCGTTTTTATGTTAGAATGATGCAATAGAACGAACAGAAGGTGTTAGGGAATTAGAATGAATACTTACATTGGTAAGCTGATTATTGATGATATACATGGTGGGTTCCCAGATTGCGATGAGCTCTGCTGTGTATACAGTTGAACTGTCACCAATTTTATACTGTATATGGGTCAGTTACATGTGTTGTTCTTTTTAATTTAGTGATACATTGTTATAAAATGAGTGCTCCTCTCCATAATGCATGTCGTTAGAAGTCGTGCGGTAGCACTTGGTGATATAAATATTAGTGATGGTCTTAGTACTTGGAAATTGTGTCACCTAATTTTCCTATGTCTGTTCCAGGCTTCGGCTACATATGAGAATTTTTTTACTGATTTAAACTTTTCTGATCTCTGGTTCCAGCCCCCAAGTAGCTCGAGATATTCTAGTTCATTTGTACTGGATTTTCTGTATCTTTTCTCTAACGTAATTTAAATGTGAAGTAGAGGAAATCTCCCTTTCAAACACGATTTCTAAAGATTTGAATCTTGAAGTACAGGTTGCGCAATATGGCCCTAGAGTAGTTTTTGTGCCATACAACCTAAATAAACTAACCAATTTGCAGTACAGGTAATTGCAGTATTGTTAATTTTTAAGCTTGGTTTGTGTTTTATATTTTTACAGTAAATGATGATTGTGAAAGGGTATGGAAGAGTAGGTAAAACAGATGCTACGATTAAATAATTTGTCATAAATTTTGCACAAGCTCTAAGACAAGGAAAAAATATTGCATCTTGCACAATCATTTGAACTCATCAATGATAATATAGTAATATGAAGGAATTGGAGATTTAAGTTCAACACTAAAATAGATCTCATTCAACTAAACATTTACCTGCAGTTCTTCTGACTTTTTCTTGTGTTTTTATAGAGGACAGTGCATTCATTTTCTTTCATTAGACGAAATGACTTTTAACAACTGTTTAGTAACTGAAGTTGTTATCATTATGGTGTTAAAAATTATCTCCAAACTTTCAAACTTTGTAATCTTAATTACTTTGTAATTTTTTTTATTTTAAAATGAAGCATATTTATTAATGCTAAATTTGATGAAAATTATTAAGATTTTAGGTGACTTCACCATTGGGATTTTAAGAATTGCATGTAATGCAGTACTCGGTGATACCCGTTTATTTCAGAAAAGAAATGCGTTTAAATTATTTATGAAAGGTGATCTTAGACGCTATAGTATGATTGATGAGTTTATCTTGGACGTCGCTAACAGTCTTCTAATAAAGTTTTTTTTCTGAAGTATGGAAATATTTTTGATTTGCTACAATTTTCAACAAATACTGTTTTTGTGTTTCTTTATTAGTGTGTATAGGCCAATTCTTTTTTCGTCCCTTTGTGCACTACTTTAATTCTCTTGGCAAAGTTTTTTTGCAGTTTGATATTAGTTTTAATGCCATTCCTCAGCACCAATGAATAAGTCCAGTCTTTCCGTAGAAAGCCTCACTGCTGCATTTTGTTTTTGCTTTTTGTTTTGAGGAACAAATTCCTCTCTGAGATAAAGAAAATGGGAAAAGAATTTTCGGATTGCAATACTATAAATGCCTTCACTATTTTTTTTTTTTAAGCCGTGATGGGGCCATAATTCAGGGTTATATACTTTCAGTAAGAAAACATGCTCCTTTCTGACAAGTGTTGGCTTTTATGTTTTCGGTTAACCCTAAGTTCCCCAGCGTTTGGTAGATTGCAGTTTAACTCTACAAGAAGGAATTTTTGTGGCACCCTAAACCTGCTCTAGATAGTTTCCTGTGGCTCAAACAGGCACTCTATTAGCTACGTCTACTTCATATTAACACTCTTAGTATTATCGAACATTGATGCAAGTACAGTAGATAGTTAATGATGAAATATTTTTTCTTTTATCATTACAGAACGAAGTTCGTTTAATATTTTATTGATTCCAAAACTTTAGGATCAAAATGATACAAGTGCATGTACAGTTGGAAAACAAGTGAGTCGTAAACATAAACTGTCTGCCCTACTAAGTATTCCAAATATCAAAATGAAATACCTTCTGTGAAGTAGTTATAAAATGAAGTGATCGCTCGGAATTGAATAGGATATAATTCACTAATTTAAGTTCTGAGAACTGAAATAAAATTCCCCAATATTGGCTGTTTTTCTTTGGCTTTATCAGTGGAATTTTTTTCTGGTGTTCTAAAGACCGCTCAAATAAAGGTGTCATCTCTTACTTTAGAAACAACATATTCTTCTTGAGATATTTAGCTCAGTTAAAAACTCACAAAAAGTGCACAGCTATTCATTCTTGCAATGTTTTTTAACATTCTAATCCTTTGATTTGTTGACCACATTTGATCTCCAAGTGGTCTTCCTGCGTTTTGCGGACCAACGGTTACAAAATGATGCTAAAGAAGTTAAAACCAATTATTTTTTTTAATAAATATGTTTAATTATAACAGTTTTTCCTCACGCTGCATTGGGTAAATGACGTTGCATAATTCCTTTCCATGTTATTGTTGCGTTTTTGTTTTTCATTTAGCGCAGACTCGCTCAGCTAAGTTGATGGCTTTTGCAAGAAGCTCTACTTTGTGGTGTTTGCAGAATCAAACTGAGCTATTCTCTCTCGGAGTACAATCAGCCAAAAGATAGTTTCATTTGCTGCTGTAAGTTACATAATGTTTCTTTTTATATATTTCGTGATGTTTCGTAATATGTACTTAAGAGCTATTGCACGTAAAATACGGACAAATAACCAAAATTGTGGACATAACCAATTTAGAATTTCATGATATTTTTCTCTTGTTACCTTGACCTTGGAAAGGATATATTTTGGCTATATCTCTTTTATATTTGGACACATGGGAGATCTGAGTGAGATACACGAGTGTCGTAGAAATAATTTTTTGTCGTTTTTGTGGTTTTGTTATTGCATTTATGACTTAGTTTGAGGAGATTCAGATAATTATTATTTGGTTTTTTTGCTTTGCAACTCATATAAATTGTATATTAACATCTCAAAGTGAAAATCCACTTGTAGATAGTCGGAGCTACAGATGAGGACTCCCCAAAATGGTGTTTTTTCGTAAAGAATCCAATTTCAAAAATGCAATAAAGCTCAACTCTGACATGATACAAAGGAATTTTTTTGTGCAGAGCCATTAAACACCGCCATTTAAAGGGAGCATAAAGTTAATATTTATTGAGGGAGCTCGGAACCTCAGGTTAAGGGGATTCAAACATGACTCCTGGTTCATTTTTGTATTCTTTCAGAGAATTATTTCTACTGAATCCGACCTCCTACGCATATACTGCTGACATGGAATAGTTGTTTCACAATATGGAAAAACCTGTTTCCATACTGTGAAACAACTACTTTCGATGCAAACGTGATTTTATGGTATTTCAAAGGATTATTGCAACTGGCTTCATAATTTAACACGAATACTTCTTACCCGGAATTATTGTCTCAACATAATAGTTTAACAATATAAAAACCATTCTTTAAAGGTACCACCCTTTTTAAGAAAAATCAATTTTAGGAACCATTTTTAATCAATTTCTGTTATACTTCGTCCATTGTTATATCTTGTAAAACATGTGACATTTTCAATTACACATTAGCACAAAGCTTCCATCATTTCAAGGTAAACAATTTTTACAACCTTTATATTGAAAAAAAAAAATTAAGTTGAATTTTTTTTTTACTTTGAATAAAATAAATAGGGAAACATTTTGCACATTATAAGTACATGGTAATGAACAACAAAAACCAAATTAACAAGGAAATTGTATAGTTTACTGGGATTTCCTTATGCGTTATACAGTGCGTCCCAAAAATTTGTAGACAACGTTTTTTTTTTCTATTTTACAAATTGAAAAAGATGAGTAATGATTTTAAAATCATTTTTAATTATAACTAACATCAAAACAATAATAACAATATACAAAAGTAAAATCACACAATCACTAACTTTGTGATGAAAAGTAAATATTAAATTTTACTGTCCCAAAAGTTTATAGACAATTTTTTTCCTTTAATGTTCAAATTTTTTAGCCGTTTTTCCATATTTCAAAAACTCGGTCAGGCCTACTCAAAACAAGTGCTTGAACTTCGTTCAATTTGCAGCTTTAGATTTTGAACTGTTGCAAATTGACGCCCATTAGCATATACGTCTGAAGCTAATGTTCCCCAGAGGTTCTACATTGGGTTCAAGTCATGATCTAGGGCTGGCCTGTCCATAACAGTTACTTGGTTTTGTCTAAACCATTGCATTGTAGAGTTTGACACGTGAATTGAGCAATTCTCTTGCCAATACATCCATTTATCCCTACCTATCAACTTTCAAAATGGAAACAACTGTACTTCGAACGTTTTCTGGTAATATTTGGAACATTGATGACCTTTTAAAAAAACAATCTCGGGAGTTCCATTATAAGAGAATGCTCCCCACACCATGAGTGAACCCCCTCCTTGTTGTTTGTCGAAACAAGTTCGTAGTTCCTTGCTAATATCCAGCCAGTAATATGCCCAACCATCGGGGCCATCTTAATTAAACTTCTTTTCATCACTGAACAAAACACTCAGCCATTCGTCTATCCAATTCATCTGATTTTGGGCCCACTGAACACGATCGTCTTAATGTCGTTTTGTAAACTGAAATACGCATTTGGCGATAGTCAATAAATTTATTTGCATGCAGCATCAGTGCACCTTGAATTTTGATGCTGGAACGGTCACTTCTCTTAAAACTGACCGTACATACAGTTTCTGGGTTGAAACCAACTAATATCAGAATCTCTCTGTCTTTCCGTTTAGTTGTTTTCATTTGTCGCCCAGAACGGGATTTTGTTTCAAAACTGTCACCTTTTGACAGAATTCGGTAAATACCATCTCGGTCTATTTTTTCTTGCAATGTCCACAATTTTTATTCCACGAACTATCAAACGATAGATTTGCAAAATTTTATTTTTTGAAAACTGCACGTTGCGAGGTATTTTTGTAATCAGCCGAAAAAGGAAAAACATATTCGCTTTTATCTCGGGAAATTATTGCTTTATAAGTGCATGACCTTGAAATATGCAAATTTTAGTTCTCTGTACTTAAATTGGCTTTTAACACCGATTGTCTATATATTTTTGGGACAGCATTTTTTATTTTCATTTTTTTTTATTTTAAATCTATGACTCCTTAAAATTATTTGAGTATTCTATTATTTGTGTTATATCAATACATATTTGTATAATTTATTTCGTCTTTCTTACTCGTTTAGTTAGATCTTAAATCCAAAAAACCGGTTGTCTATAAACTTTTGGGACGCACTGTATAGTGTTAATAAAAAACACCGGCCAACAGTGGTTTTGTGCCGAGGTATTTGGAGCTGATTTCATATGAATTTGATGCCCTGAATTCAAATATGGCATTAGTTTTTGCCTATCTGCTCGAATTTGTAATATATAACATTTTAGTGAAATGTACATTACACTATTTTAAGTTAAATCCATGGATCAAATATAAAACTAAACACAAGATTTTATAAAAAGTAATACTATATTATTATATTCAAAGATGGAGCGAAAGGTTATTGATGAAACTTAACTATAGTCACTGAAATTTTTTAATGTATTTTGGAACAGTCTCTTTTTGAGCTCTTGCCGTAATCTGCCATCATGTGCATATCTCTTCTTCCTTGGTAGCGTTCCCCCATAGTTTTAATATGCTGCTAACATCTTTTATTTTGTTCCTCAATTGTGTCTTATAAACTTTCAAGAAAACTGTTTAAGTGACCTAAATTCTCATGGTACAACTAAGGATTTGAAACTGTTAAGCATCTTTTTTACCAGTTCAACATAGTTTCCGGGCATTTCGCACAGTCTCATCCATTGAATTTACGAAGGCAGGATGCTTAATCAGTTGTCTTATTTATGAGCCGTCAAATATTCCTGCTTTAATTTTGTCCTTACTCAAGATGATTTTCTCTCGTATAACTAACTACAAGGGCTTTTTTATGACATTCCTTTCCCCAACGTTCATGTTTTCTCTTTTTCATGTTTCCACTCTTTTTAATCCCTTGTGGTGTGTTTTGCCACTGCTATCCCAGCGACACAAGAAAATTTTGTGTAGCTACTTTGCTGTCCAAGGAGAAAGTTTATCTTCTCCAATACCAAAGCTAAGGTGTTATATTCTTCTTTCAATTTTGTTAAGTGAGCAATTAGATATTGAACAACATATGTTTCCATTGTGTAGAAGGACACATATCAAACTTCTCTTTCACCTGTTAATAAATAGGTGCCAATCATCTGAAAATTATTCAATAAAACCCATTTTTTCCAGGAGTCCCCTAATTTCGTGACAAAATACAAAATGGTCTTCTTGATAGAAGAAGACTAGCAGATACTTTTAGCTTGTACAGTAAAAAGTAATTTTGGTTCTTTGTTCCAATTTTTTCTTTCAACTTGGAAGCCAGTAACTCGGAAGCTTCTTTTGAAAGGATGAGATCTCTGGTGAGGTCAATTAATTCATCCTGGTTGAAACTTTGAGGAATTGATGATATACCCCCATAAACACTATCGCCTTCTTTAAATGAGAAGGGTGATCAGAAGAACAATACTCGTCCTCACAGAGCTTTGGTAGATGGTAAAACGCTGGGCGTCTTCTAGACACTAAATTACAATAAGTCCTCTTAATACGGCCGTTTCGATTGATTCCAGTTATATTTACTAGACAGAATAAATATACAATCCTGGTATATGTGATTTTGAACTTAACTTCACAAAATGGAGTTAAAATTGCACATTTCGTCTAGAACTACACTGGTGTCCAAAAGTTAAGCATAAATTGTAAAATGTGAAAAACATGGAGTAAATATTCGTAATATTATTCCTAATTTCTTGGGGATATTAATTGGGTGAAGAAGAAACATTGGGTTTATGCAAAACTTTTCAGTCGACTACGTCCTGCGTGAAACACCTGCGCATGTCGGAACGCAGAGAAACCGATTCACGCAGCGTAGGCAGTTCAGACAATTTTCGGGCAACTGCTGTGCGAAAGAGCGTTGTTAACCATCAAACAAGGTGAATGATGGCACAAAGACGCCAATTGAAAATGTTTGCGAAAGGAAGAATCGTTGGAATGCTGGAATCCGGACGATCACAAACCGAAGTGTCTCGAATTCTGAATGTGAACCAGTCTGTGATCTCAAGACTGTGGCAGAGGTTTCAAAGAAAGGGAGATGTTACCCGACGACCAGTATCAGGTCGGCCAAGAGTCACAACCCATCGCCAAGACCGATATCTGGTAATAAGTGAGCGACGTCAGAGGGGCAGTACTGCCACATCACTGGGTTCGGTGCTCACAGTCGCCACAGGAATACGAATTTCGAGGCAAACTGTTTACAGGAGACTCAATCATGCTGGCCTGTATGACAGAAGATCAGCAGTTTGCATTCCCCTCACGTCTGCTCAGAAAAACGCTCGTTTGAACTGGAGTTTGAAACATCAACATTGGTGTGTGGGCAATGTGATGTTCAGTGACGAGTCCCGGTTTAGTTTGAGTAGTGATTCTCGTCGGGTAATGATATGGAGAGAACGTGGAACACGTTTTGAACCAAGAAACATATCGGAAAGACATCATTTTCCATCAAGGGGAGTAATGCTATGGGCAGGAATCATGATGGACAGCCGCACAGACCTCCATTTCTTTGACACGGGGTCTGTGACTGGTCAAAGATACAGAGACGAAGTTCTTGAGCCTTATGTTCGCTTGTTTTGAGATGTTGTCGGTCCTAACTTTATATTCATGGATGATAATGCGCCATGTCACCGAGCGGTGCTGGTTGATGACTTCCTTGAAACGGAAAACATCCAGCTCATGTCGTGGCCTGCCAACTCCCCTGATTTAAATCCTATCGATCATATATGGGATATGCTCTGGAGAAAAATTACAGCTATTTCGTACCCACCAAGCTCCGTTACAGAACTGAAGAGAACTCTCCAAGAAGTTTGGAACCATTTGAGCCCACAACTTATTCATCATCTCATAGAAAGTATGGTAAATCGCTGTGCAGCATGCCTAGCTGTCAGAGGTGACCACACGCATTATTAAACTGCAGCATCAGTATTTTATTTAATGTTTTCTTTCATTTTTTCTTTAAAGTGTGAACCCTTGCTATTCTCAGTTTCTTTCAAACTGCTACTTTGGATAATAAAATTAATTATTATCGTTCTTTTGATTTGCTTCCTTATTTTATAACCATTTTACACTCGCATGTCACGTTTCCCGCCATTCTGATGTACATTTCCTTTTTTATTCACATAATTATCAATTATGCTTAACTTTTGGACACCAGTGTACAATTTAAGAAAAGCACTGATTTAAAAAAGAGCTGATAGAGAAAAACTGATTTCATATTTAGATTCAGCACCCCCAAATACAGCTAAAATCAGTTAAAAATTCTTATGCAAATTTTTTGTTGGCCTGTGTAATTGAAGTGACTAATGTGAGTTCAATTAGATGTGTCCAGAAAGAGGTGCGATTGCTGTATGCATCCCACTAACAAGATGATCTTGTAAATCCTGATCATCTATAATACAGTAGCCTTCAGAGCAGAGCTAATTGGTTACTTTTTCTTCTTTTTTTCGGGTTTGAGGTGCATTTTTAAAAGTCGGAAATTTTCAAATGAACTGATTGAAATGACGGGCCTAGTATCTCCAAACAAGTCATGTAATTTTGAAATTATTAAAAACTATGAATGTTACTTATTGTTTGTATTTTTAAAGCTTCCTATTTCTAATCCATAACATGGAATTTTGTCAATAATATCACTGTCCAATGTAAATTTCTCTTCCAAAATGAGCTAGTTGTCATAACGAGAAGTTACAAAATGAAGAATTCTACCAAGCATAAAATACAACAGCAGTTATTTTATTCTGTAATAGAATGATTATCCTTACTTTAAAAAAAAAATGAAAAACTAAGTAGGTACTGTAATTTTACTATTTGTTTCTTAAAAATGGTGTCCCTTTAAAAAAATGTTTTTTTTTTTTTTTTTTTTTTTTTTTTTTTTTTTTTTTATTGTGGAACCACTACGCTGAGGCAAAAATTCCATTCAAGAAGTATGCAATCCTTTGAAATGGATTAAAGGTGGCTATTAAAACTTATTTTTCTTCAAAATGTAGGTACCTTCAAAAATGTTTTTTATATTGTGAGACTGCTATGTTGAGACAACAATTATGTGCAAAAAATATTCGTCTAGAAGCTTGGAGCCAGCTGGAACAATCATTTGAAATACCATAAAATCGCCTTCACGATTCAATTATTTATATATTGCATTTTCTTGAAAATGTTCGAACCTTCAAAATATGTTCGGTCATACATTGAAACTGCTTTGTTGAGACAACAATTCTGAGAGTCGGTGATGGTCGATCGTTGCCTGATTTTTAAGTGCAATACCACTTAATGCCATTATTTTTATTATTTTAAATTTGAATTAATAAACAAATATATTTATAGAAAGGTTACACATTTTTAGCTCTTATCTAATATCCTATCATATTATTAAAGTTTTCTGTTTATACTAATGCAAATAGGTATTACAATTTTTAGTGCTTTAAAAAAAAATTCACATGCTTCACATTTTTTTAATTCCTAGAATTTTGACCTAGCCAAGCTGTTTGGTACCAAAATTTGGAAAAAATTCTCGTCATTTTAATTTTTAATTTTAAGCATTTTTGGTCTTATTTAGTCGTTAAAACCAGATTTTGGCACTCAAACTTGAAAAATTACATTCTTTAAAAAAAAAAAAAAAGTCTTCCAAAACTCGTGTTATGATATATTTTTATGAAAACTGAATTTGGTAATTGATCTAAAATCTAAATCTAATTAGATACAGATTTAATGAGATAGAGAAAACATCATAATTATGTGTACAGGGTGGCTACAGAACCTGGAATTCATGGAAATCAGTGAAATCTCAGGGAATTTCACTCTTCTGGAAAAATCAAGGAAAAATGTCAGGGAATTTCGTATAATTACCCTTTAATCAGGGAATTTTTTAATTTTCAAGTTTCTCTTCTCGCATACCTCGCTCGGATATCTACCTCGGCTCGCGTCACGTGAAGTGGATGCTGTGATGTCACAGCGTTGAATACGGTTTTTTTTATATACTTTTTTTAAGTCCTTCTAAAAAGCCCTCAATATCTGGCTACTTGGCCGATTTGGGAGAATGACGATTCCGAACTTTTTCTACTCTCTGCAGCTAATCCAAACCATCGATATCCTGCCTACAACCGCCTGTTGATGTTCCGCTTTATATATATATATATATATATATATATATATATATATATATATATATATATATATATATATATATATATATATATATATATATATATATATAATTTTTTTTTTTTAATTATCTGCGATCATTATTATGCCTGGAACAATTATTTCTGTTAGATTTCTGCTGATCCTATAACTTAGCATCGCAGCTACTATGCTATGAACAGGAAACAGCATGTGACATATATTAAAGAAAATAACATGTTTTATTTTTGAAATTAAAAAGAAAAGTATTGTACTGGTTTTTCGTTACCTTGAAGTTAGCAAGTATGGCTGAAGTTGGTGAAATTTGTATTTTTTAATTAATATTTTCCATACTTTTTCATCTAAAGATGTTTGTTTTGATTTTTACCATTATTTTATTATAGCGCAATTATACTTTGACTATTTAGAATTAAATTTACTTATTAAATTTTTGTTTTTTTAAATTCTCCATTATTTGGTTTTTTGAATTATAACGCACATCAGGGAATTTTTGAAGAAATCTTCTGGAAATCAGGGAAATGTCAGGAAATTTTATTTCTCAAATTCTTTTGCCACCCTGGTGTAATATTTATGAATAATTCTCTGCATGATGCACAGGACATTTTTTGCACTTTTTTCCTAATCATAAATAAATAAGAATTAAGATTAAATTTGCATTCTCCATTAATCATGCTAGCTCTATGACAGTTCCGATATATTTTACATTAAATGCCAGTATTAAATTTAAAATTAAAAATTTTTAATAAATAAAAATAATTTGCTCTCTCATTATTACTCTTTCTAAAGTTAATTTATATTAAATTGGTTACATAAAACACTGCCATTACGTTTTGGACTTTAATTAAAATATTAGAAGCAAAAGTTCGTTTCTTCATTTGGTATTCGCGCATAATACCTAAAAAAGTTTTACAATGCTTAGTTTAACAATACACATAGGGTTGCCACAGGCTACTAAAAAAGCGACTAAAGCGTCTCTTTTCCAGTCAAGACTACTATGGCGACTTTTTTCGCCAAAATTGGCCTATTAGCTACTTTTTCAGCTAATATTGCTACTTTTTTAATTATTCGGCGATTATTTTTGAAAAAAAAAAAATTGTATTTGTATTTCTATTAACAAGTAAAAACGCTAGAGCAGTGATTCTCAACCTTTTTTTTTTTTTTGTCACGGCACACTTTTAACGATATTTCAAAATTTGGAGGCACACAAAGAAAAAAATAAGTTTAAAAGTTGTTTACTTTACCTACTTATAATACACTGTAATACACCTATTACACACTGTGTAAAATAGTTTATGATAATAATTTGGAATGTATAATAAAATAATATAATATGTACTACAAAAACAACAGTACGTTTATTAAGGGATTAATTACAAATATACATTTCTAAAATTTGGCGGCACACTTTAAGAATTTGGCGGCACACAAAAGTGCCGCGGCACAGTGGTTGAGAATCACTGCGCTAGAGGAACGCAAGTTTGGTCATAACGTTAAAAGTAGGCGGTCTCTAATTTTTAGGTCTGTGGCATCCACCAATGATGTGGCACTTACAGAGCTTGACTGAATATGAACTGGAGAGGATTGAAAATTTTTCTTTTGGAGAACTTTTGTTTTCTGCTTTTATTGGTTTTCTTGTGAATCACAGCAACTTTAGTAATGAATATTTCAGAAGTTACATAAACGGCATTCAGATCAAACCAAACCCTAATGATCACTTGACCCTCTAACGCCGGCGCACCCCTCTGACGTTATGACGGAAGTGATTTTTTTTTAAATGTAATTTCGAACTAGAAACCAGAATTTTGGGTCACGTGGCCTTGTCTTTTATTCTGATATAATCACTGAGCTAAAATACTGAACTGGAGTGACTAATCCCTGTCACTTAACAAGCAACTAAACAAGCTTCCGCGGAAGAATACTAAAGCGCACTTCAGACAGCCAAATAGGCAAAACATGTCTTTTCTCCCAATTGCCTAGCACGTTATAGAAAAACACTAGGGGGCTTCACCCTCTGCTCACTAACGCTCGCCAACCCCCAAACGCCTCGCTGCGTGGTTAAAACATCTTGCTGCGCTCGAATAGGTTTGCCAGCCATAAAAAATGTAACCAAATTTTTATAAATTTAATGTAAGGCCTAATAGAGAAAACACCCAAATTGCAAGTTTCATAATAGAAAGTTAAATATACTATCCGCCAACATACGTATTACGCCGAGAGTGATTGTTTCGTTCACGTCGCCCCTTTAGAGAACGACGTCCAACGCGAGGTATTTTCTGGATAGAAATACTTCAAAATAATAATTACTGTAATACAAAAATGCTTCAGAAAAACAGAAAAAAACAACTTTGAAACGAAGTGTTTAAAAAGAGCTTTAAAATTAGCAATGGGTTTGTTGTTTACATACGTAAGGATGTTGCCATTCATATATTCAAAATCATTGAGGCTTTGTAGTAGCTTAATGATGGAAAATATTGAAATTTAACTAATTAATAAAATGTTAATAAATTATTTTGGGACGTTTTGGCAAATCTACAGCTTATCTATATATATAATTCTCTTGCGTGCCGCCCAAATTCGGCTGTATTTATGTGAGCAGAATGGCAACGACTTTAACAACCAATCACAAATCTTCTAAATGTGCTTAGTACACAAGTTTCCAAATTCAGCAATCAAGCCAATCACAATATATCTTTTGCAATTTGACTTCTGGCAGTAGCCATCAACTTGAATTCGCTGTATTTTGTTTTCTTATTACTGATTCAAATTATTGACTGTTTAAACCGTATTGATTTAATATTTACGTTGATGCCGGAATAAATAGATGCAAGATGTGTACATTTCTTTTGGATTAAAATTCTATATAAACCAGGTATTTCCGAAAAATTGTCGGCTAAAATTCCAAGTCGGGTACGAATTCTGCACCAAGAATTACGCCAACAAATGTCAGCCGACGCTCTTTTTTTAATAACAAGTGAATTGCCTATAGTTGCCATAATTTGGCGCGGTTTTATGTAAACAATTCTTGGCCCAAAATCCATAAAATACTTTAAAGTTTTATCTATATTTATATGTGAACGTTTTCCTTATATATATATACCGATAAAAACTGAGCACGGAATTTCCATTAAGAATATTAAGGTTTCTATGCTGAAAATTCACAGTAGATTGAATAAAAGTTTCAGTATTCCGGATAAACCACAATTTTTCAATTTCGTGGCACAATATCACTCTTCAAGGTTTTTATTGATTATGCAACTGAAATAGCTTTTTGCTAGGGCATATTTTAAATGCCTCACTTTGAAACGAGCGAAGCGAGCCTGGTTCGCGAAGCTAACCAAAGGGAATTGCGTAGCAATCCCGGGGGTTGGCGAGCGTTAGTGAGCAGGGGGTGGAGCCCCCTAGTTTCCTTTAAAATGACACCTTGATCATTGAAATTGGTTGAGCAGTTTAGGCGGACGGACTAACCCCAAAAAACGTATTGCCTATTAAATATATAGATTCTGCGGTTTTCCGCTTTTCAAGCTTTGCAACTAAATTTATTATTATTCTTTTCTTTTTTTTTTTTTAAATTTTTAGAATGGTAATTTCTTTTTGAGCATTTAATTGCAGAAACAGATGGGAAAATTGTTTGAGGATGGATCGGAACTTCAGTTTCATATCTTTAAGTTTAAGCACGTAGTGCGTGCTTTAGTCTTTTTTAGATACATTTTGGATATTAAAACTCACTTGTAAGTTGTATTTTTTTTTTTTTTTTAATGATTTGATGAAATTATCATTCAATGTTTAAAACCGATTATTGTTCAGATACTTCTAAGGACTGGTTAAATACATGAATGCTTCTTTTATGCATTCGTTTACTACTTTTTTCGGTAAATCGAATGCTAGATATAATTAGAAAACCGCATTCTGCTTTTTAGATATGAATATTTTCAACAAAAATCTGTTTCGCGAAAAAATATGTTGTAATATTGGAACCGAAAATCAATCGCCGAAATATTATACGCTTAAGCTTTATTTTGAATTTCATTTGTATGTATAATTGAGCAACCACGCAGGAATTTATTTAGTGTATAAAACTATGATTTTACGAGTCAAGCTCGTGATGTGGAAGGAAAACTGCCACACTACTATAAATATCAATTTTAAATTAAGAATTATAATAAACGAATTTCTATTAACTGAAAAAATTCAATTTTATCATCGAATTGAAAACTGAGTGTGTTTTGAAGACCTTAACGAGTCACAGATGACGAAGAAAATTATAGATCGGTATTGCATTAAAACATTATGATGAAAATTTAACTTGAAAGGTAATACATGAAAATAATATAACTTAAAAATAAAAGTTGACAAATTCTCTCTGGTATAGTTGCTTATCAATTAGACCACATGAAATATAAATATTTCAGATATGACACATTGAAGGGATAATCAGGATATTAACGAAATGCTTGTGTTGAAGTTCTGGACATTATAGTTTAATTTAATTATTGTGCGAGAATTAAATATATACAATTTTCAAAAGCATGTTTTCCAAATTAGCTATTTTCAAACTTCTCTAGCTAAAAGAATTATAAAAACACCACGATTGAATTGCAATTGCTATCCGTTTTAGAATTTAAAATATTTTGCACAACCAGGGGGATAACGTTTAATAATGTCTTACAGCATACATACTACAGTAGTATTACAATATTGTTTTTCTCTTATTTAAATTGCCCCACTATTTCAAGACGCTTTTATACATAGTACACTCAATAACATTACTTAAATAGGTACTTAGGACGATATAAGTGACTCTACTCTTAATTTAAAACGCCCCTTTTCTTATTAAAAAAAAAAAAAATTCACTTAAATTAGAAGAACTAAATATAAACGTTTGAACTTAAAATTTCATAAATATTGAAAAATAATTCAGCTTTGGTTTCCCTTCACGGTGATAAAATGCGAAGAAAATTTCCCCCTCTTTTGCCTATTTGCGCACTCACACTTCGGAAAGGGGTGTGATGCGGTCGGCTCGCGGAGTCCGCACTCTAGTCTTAGTTCTCTAGCTCGGTGGATATAATACGGCAAATGTCAAGCACGGAATTTTTTTTTTTTTTATAAAGATTTTGTTAAATTTATTATGTTAAGTTTATCAATTTTAATTTTTTTTTACAAAGCTATTTCAAATACAGGTATAGCTCTGGAATATTCAACGTAAGTAGTTTTGGGCTTTTGGAAAACAAAATGTTAAAATTTGAATTAGTAATTAGTACTGTTAATTACTTTTTTTTTAATTAATTGTTTTACAAAGTGACTTCGAATATGGTTACAGCTCTGAAACGTTCAACGTAAGTTAAGTAGTATTGTCCTTCTAATCGAATTTTTAAAAAACATAATGTTAAAATTTGTATTACTTTTTTAATTTGAATTTTTTTTACAAAGCGATTTCCCATAGGAAGGGAGCTCTGAAATTTTCAACAGAAGTAGTTTTGACCTTCTACAGAGTGGCCACAGAACCGGGAAAACCTGGAAATCAGGGAAATGTCAGGGAGCTTTCTGATTTTGGAAAAAATCAGGGAAATGTCAGGGAACTTTTTAAAATTTCGTGAAAATCAGGGAAATTTTTTATTGTTTAAGACACGTTCATCCATATTTTGGCGTTATTTACATGGAGATTTGTAGTGGTAAGCTAATTAGAAGTTTAATTTTCGGAATAATTTAAACTTTTCATTACCAGCAAAACTATTTTTTAAAAAATTGCATATTATCTCTATTTGATCAGGGTGTCTAGACACTTGGAAAACGTAAGAAAATTGGGGAAATTTGAAAAAAAGTTTGCTCTAAAATCGGGGAATATTTTAGAAATCAGGGAAATCAGGGAATTATCATAGAACTATTTTTCCTAAATTTTGTGGCCACCCTGTTCTAATTGGATTTTTGACAAACACACTGTTAGAATATTCTCGGAAGGAGACGATAGGGGATCGTTTCACCTGGTAAAAGATTATATGGCAATTAATTTATTAGCAAATGAAACGATCTTCTGCTTGAACCTTTCAGCAAGCATGTTATTGATTATTATTTGATTAATTTTTTATGAAGCGACTTTTAACAGGAATAGAGCTCTGAAATTTTCAACATAAGTAGTTCTAGCCTGCAAATTAGACTTTTGATAAACGTAATGTAAAAAAATTATGTAGTTTTTTTACTTTTGATAATTAATTTTTTACAAAACCATTTCTACTAGATGTAAAGCTGAAATTTTCACGAGAAGTGTTTTAAAAGGTAGGACCTATAATACATAATGACAGGTTTCTGCAAAACCCGGCCATCCAGCCTAGTTCAAAATATAGTTTTTCAGAATTGTCTTGCTATTAATTTTAGTACTTAAGGATACTATTTGTGCTACTATTTTTTACACCCGAGGCTACTGAAGCAGTTATTTTCAATGATATTAAGCTGTAGCAATCCTGTACACCTTAACAAACACAGTTCCATTAAAAAAAAAAAAAAAAAAAATATATATATATATATATATATATATATATATATATATATATATATATATATATATATATATATATTATATATATATATATATATTATATATATATATAAGGCAGGTATTTTTTTACTTATTGATTTCAATGAGTGATTTTGTGTTATTCAACTTGTATCCAAACGCATCATTTTGCATTCGTTCATCCATTTCGCCGTGTACAAATACTTGATTTAAGGATCAAGTATAGGACGCAGAACCACTAATATTTTAATAAAAAATGGCAAGCTATTGTCCAAATTTTCTGTACAATCCTTATTTAAAGTATAATTCTGGCTGCAATTTTATGAAAACTTGTTTGTTAATTTTAATTTATTAAAAATATTATGAAAATCACAATTTTATAGTTCATCCATTGATATTTTACACAAGGTTCGTACGTTTCGCTTGGAAACCTTGGAATTTTTTAAAAATGTGCTTAAAGTGCTTGAATTTCATTTTATTTTCTAAAAATATGGTCAAATGAAAAATTTTGGTTTACAAAATGAGCAAAATCCTTCCAATTTAATTAAGCCAATCAGCGACCAGGAAACAACGAAAAAAAACTCGGATTTAGAATAGGGGTGATGCAAGCCGGATATTGGTAGCCAGAACGATTAAAATATGGCAAATGTAGATGTTTTTCTCCTGGAATACCCAGTTGAATATAGGGTTATGTGTTTTCACGGCATTAAAAGTTATGTACTAACAAAAAAATTCTAATCTCTAAAAAAAAATGACAAGTGATTTTAAATTGTAGTTAAACTCGTGTTGAAGTTGAAGTAATATTCTTTTTGAACTGCTTTGAGTATTGCTAAAATTCTGTTTTTTAAAAGTCCAATTAGAAGGCTAAAACTACTTATGTTGAAAATTTCAGAGTTGTAATCCTATTAGAAATCGTATTGTAAAATATTTATTAATTAATTAAAAAAGAACCATATAAAAATTTAAAATTTTATTTTTCATAAGACCAATTAGAAGTCCCAAACTTTTTATGTTGAAAATTTCAGAACTGTAGCCCTATTAGAAGTCGTTTTGTAAAAAAAAAAAAATTAACTAAGAAAATTAATTAAAAAAATAATAATTAAAATTTTAACATTCTGTTTTTCAAAAGTCCAATAAGAAGGCTATAACTACTTATGTTGAAAATTTCACAGCTGCATATCTGTTTGAAGTCACTTTGTAATTAAAAAATAACTAATTAAAATTTTAACATTCTGTTTGTAATGCATAAAATTAGAAGGCCAAAACTACTTATGCTGAAAATTTCAGAGCTCTACTCCAATTTTAAGTAGGTTTCTATAGAACCACAGACAGACACACAGCTTGTTTTATTATTATAGAAGATGGGTACTGTATAGGCCCACGTGAATCCACATCATTATGCTAATTCGGAAAATTCCAATATATTTTTATTCACATGATCGTCCCTTATCTGGTATTTGCGTAAACCCATGCAATAATGCTTCACAATATACAAATCTGAAATTGTATAATTTGGAAACATATTGCATATTTTTTCTTTTTTTCCTAAGCATCGTTTTACACAGTATACTGAAAGTGATTTGGTAATTTCAGGATGAATCGAGAATGTGTAAAATTAGATGCGCAATAATTAATTCGTTTACAGAACAATTTAATGAATTAACGTAACCATTATTTTTATTTTATTGATAAATATAACATTTTAACCTAATTTTGTTTCGCACTTTTAGGTCATACCCAGTAGCTGAATATTTAGTTTTAAGAAAACTAGCTTCTCTTGATATGGTGGAATTTTTAAAGGTAAGGTAAAGATTTGAAATCCCCATAATTTAAATTTTCAGGAAGATTACATATTCTTAAAATTGAATTTATTTGCATTCATTGCTCCAAATGCTAAAAATAGGGATCCTGGGAAACGATTTTTTTATCTTTCGAGTATTAGACAAAGCAAGACATTATAAAATAGGGATTCAGGCTAAATTATTTTTTATGCATATGAAAACTATACATTTTATTTATAAAAGAGTCAAAATATTTTCCAGTTATTTTTTAATATTTGACATCTGAATTTTGAATGGTTTCATTATGTTCTTTAAAAAATATTAAATTATATCACTAGTGACAGAAAATATATCATTAACTTGAGCTTTCCTTTAATAATTATTTGGCATTGAGAATTCCTATGTAACACAAATGTTAAACAAATTAATTGATTTTGAAAACGTTCTTAAATGGTGCCATTTCATATAACGGAAAAATGTTTGATTGTTCCTACAACCAAGAAAACTCTTTTGCTACTATTTTCGTAAGAATCCAGATGAGAATGTTGAAGCACCATTCATTTTGCTTCAGTTCTTACAATGGATTTTTTAGCGTCGATTTTAAGCATTTCACATAATTTTAGGGCTGCCACAGGCGACAAAAGCGACTATTTTCGAGGCAAGGCTACTATGGCGAGTTTTTTCGCCACAATTAGCCTAAAAGCTACCTTTTCAGTTTATATTGTTACATTTTGAAATATTCGGCAACTATTTTTTGGAAACAAATTCTTATTTTTATTATAATTTACAAGTAAAAATGCTTAAGGAACGTAAGTTTGGACATGACGTCAAAAGTAGGCGATCTCTGTCCTTAAGGTCTACGGCTTCCTCCAATGAAGTCGCACTTAAAAGAGCTTGATTGAATCTGAACTGAAGAGAATTGAACGTTTTTCTTCAAGAGAACTTGTTTTGTTTTCTTCTTTTATTTTTTCTGTGCTCCCTGTAACTTTTTCCCAGTTCGTGATTTTTGAAATTCCCTTATTACTCAAAATGCTAAAACTTTAACAAATATGAATGAAGTTACTTAATTTTTTTTTTTTTTTTTTTTTTTGTGTCATTTTTAATATCAATTTGACAAAAATAGGCATGGATTTTTGAATAAAATAAAAAAGTTATGTTTACAAATTTAAATGTTGTAAGATACCAGTTTTTTATGCTTTTTTTATCATTCGTAAAGTAATTATCGTTGTACTCGAAAACTATTTTACTTATTCTAAATCTGATGCCTAAAAAGTTACGGTATACTACAAGGAAAAAAAAAATTTAAAAATCGGAAAATAATATTGAAAATGGAAAGGAAGATAGAATTTGAAATTTGATAATTTTTTATTTTTTTCTTTAAATTTAAAATTTTGAAAATTTAGGTCATTATGTGAACTTTAAAGGCTTAAATAAAAATAAAATTGTTTGAAGGGTACCAAGTCCCCTTAAAAAAAAACCAAGAAATAATTACTTCAGAAAACAGGTGAGCTTTGATTTTGATATTTACGAAATAAAAAGTTGTTACCGATTTCCATGCTTATCCATGTAAATATATTCTAAATTTATGCTGTTTGCGATATTTCAATTAAAATGTTATAGATTTTAAATAATTTTTCCTTCAATTATAATTTTTAAAAATTTGATCAATTAATTCTTTTATTTCGTCATATATCGGTCACTGAAAAGTTGACTAGCGCTCAATTAAAGGGATCTGAAATTAAAGGGATACCCCCCTACAAATAATCCTGTTGGCGACCAAGTCCGGCACATATAGTGATGCAAAGGAAGCGACGTTTTTATGTAATATCGAATTAGGAACTAGAACTGTGGGTCACGTGACTTAGTCTTTCATTCTAATATCATGGTATGTATGGCAAAGGTCAGGCGCTTTTGTTAAATTTATCATGTTAAGTTTATTAATTTTAATTTTTTTTAGAAAGCGATTTCAAATATGGGCACAGCTCTGGAATATATTTTTTATTATTTATTTAATTATAATTATTTTCTTTTTACAAAAGGACTTCTAATATGGATGTAGCTCTGAAACTTTCAACATAAGTAGTTTTGGCTTTCTATTTGAATTTTTAAAAAACATAATGGTAAAATTTTAATTACTTTTTTTTAGTTTAATTTTTTTTTTTTTTTTTTACATAACGACTTGCAATAGCTCGGAAATTTTCAACAGAAGTAGTTTCCTTCTAATTGGATTGTTAACAAACACACTGTTTAAACCCTTTTAGAAGGGGGAAGGGGGGGGGGGGGTGATTGTATAAACGGGGAATATTTATTCCCTCGACAGAGGAGGGGTTCTAATATTAAGGGTTTATATAGCAATTAATCTTTTATCGAGTGAAACAACCTTATGCTTGCGCAGCAATGAACATTTCTGTGAGCATGTTATTGAATATTATTTTATTAATTTTTTACAAAGCGACTTCTAACAGGTGTTAAGCTCTGAAAATTTCAACATTAGTAGTTTGAGTCTTCTAATAAACAGAATGTAAAAATTATACTTATTTTTTTTCTTTCTATTTTCTTCTAATTGGACTTCTAATTGGAGTACAGCTCTGAAATTTTCATATGAAGTGGCAAAAGCTGGGACCTATTCACAATGACGGTTTTCCGCATCGCAGTAACTCGCAGCTAGTTCAAAATATACTTTTTCAGAATTGTTACGCTATTAATTTAAGTATTTAAGGATACTATTTTAGCTACCAATTTTTACATCTGACGAGGAGACCTTACGGTCTCGGAAATTCAGATTGGGATGAAATTTAGCAGATTGATAGTATACCTTAAGGGTATCCACACTGTAAAGTAATAAAGAGCACTAGCCAGAAGATTCCGAGAAAATAGGCTTTAAAGTGTTATGCGTGGCTTACATACTAGTAGAGATTTTTGATCCGCAGCTCCCCGGTGGCTAAGTGGTCAGCGTGATGGGTTCCCGTACGGGCGATCCGGGTTCGATACCTCGTGAGGGATTTTTTTTTTTTTTTCAATTTATAAAATGACTGTTACAGCTAATTGAAATTTGAATTAAAGATAATACTTTATTTTTAAATACGTAATGTATTTTTAATGAAGGTACATTAAAACTCTATTTACTATTTTCACAAACAAGTGATTATAAATTTTTAGATATTATAAGATGTAGAGAAGTAAATGATTTTCCCAAAAAACATGAAGAACGAGTTTCTATATGGAAGAGTAGGAATGTTGTCCTATTGTACTCAAGCAGGTAGTCAGAAATTTTCAAAACCCTAACGGCACTTTGCGACGTCTATTTTTATAGGCAGGTAAAGAATCTACTAAAGCGTATGCAAAATTGCGCGTATCTGGTTGAAAATAATAGAGAAATTAATACCCGTGAAGACTGCATAAAAATACAATCAATAGTCCATCATCAATTTTTAATAAAATGATCCGGTATGCCTGGTATGCTTCCAAGTTTTCTGACGAAAGATATATTTTCATGAATGTTAATGAAGTATGTTTTCCAACGAATCTTTTACAAAAAGGTTGTTCCTGTAAACAATCTTCCTTTATAAATTGTGCAAGATGTCAAAACAGTTTTTGTTTTCCATGTTTTTATGATAAGTGTCATTCTGGTGTATGTATATAAATAAATAATTGACAAATAAAAACTATATGTCAAAATCCATAGATAAATTAAGTCCTACCCTAATTTTGTTGCCGTGGTAATTAGAATTTTAATTTATATCTATTTAATTTATCTCTATTTTCTCTATTAAAAATACATTACGTATTAAAAAAAGATATATATATATATATATATAATTTGAATTAAAATAAAGTATTATCTTTAATTCAAATTTCAATTAGCTGTAACAGTCACTTTATAAATTGAAGAAAAAAAACATTCCCTCACGAGGTATCACCCGGATCGCCCGTACTGGAACCCATCACGCTGATCACTTAGCCACGGGGGAGCTGCGGATCAAAAATCTCTACTAGTATGTAAGCTACGCATAACACTTTAAAGCCTATTTTCTCGGAATCTTCTGGCTAGTGCGCTTTATTACTTTACAGTGTGGATACCCTTAAGGTATACTATCAATCTGCCAAAATTAATCTCGATCTGAATTTCCGAGACCGTAAGGTCTCCTTGTGAGGCTACTAAAGCAACTATTTTCAACGCTATTAACCTGTGGCAGCCCTGAATTAAAATGCTTATAGTAATTTAACTTGATGAAATTTAAAATTGTGGCAATGTAGGTTCTGATGTTTTTATTTTTTAAACTATTATTAGATAGGGGTTTAAAATTGTCAAATCATTTTTGGTGCTCCATAATTACCATTATTTGTCCTAGAAAAATTTGGGTTTCCTGAAAATACAATTTTCATACTGTTAATTATTAGTATTATATACAGAACATGCCTTTTCTTTTTAAAATTAAATTAATGTGTTATGGATGTATAATAATAAAAAATTTACTTTGTTGAGCTTTCTGAAGAATTTTTAATTGGAAGTATGTGACAATAAAATATAAAGATACTAAACATAAAAATAACTGAGAATATATGTGCACTATTTTCCTACTGAATAAAATTAATAGTACCACGTGTAAAGTTTTCTTTACAAACATCGTTTTTAGTAGTGGATTTTTAATCAATTAAATAGACCACCCAATCATTTTAACTTGCAATACTGTATTTAACTATTTTGTGCCTATTAAGCCATTTTTTTTTAAATTTTGGAAATTATTTTTAGAAACCAGCATTGGTATAGCATGGAATAGTTGTCTAATGTATCAGTTGGAACACACACAAAATTTCATCTATTTTGCTCAATATTTAGCTGCACCCCTCTTGCTTTGAACAAAAATCGTAAGAGATTGAACGTTAGGGGGTATAAAAAAACATTTTTTCTGAAAGCACACGAAAATTCGTTACTTTTGTTAAATTTCTAGCCTCGCACCTTTGGCATTGAAGATTGAAATTGTCAGGGTGTCCACAGATCGGGAATATCGGGAAAAGTCAGGGAATTCGGCATATCGGGAAAAATCAGGGAATTATCAGGGAATTTTGTTAAAAAGTTTAAAGGAATTTTCCGAAATTAAAGTGAAACTTTTAATTTTGACAGCTAAAGATGCACTGCTACCAAAAATACCAAAATCAATTTGGAAAAAAAAAAAAAAAAAAAAAAAAAAACGTCGAAAATTCGAACCGACCACGTAACTTTTCGTATTAAAATTTCCTGACAATCACTGAACCTGCTAGCGTTCAGATTTGCCTTAAATCGCCGATGAAATGATTACATTTCTTCCTCATTTTTCTGTTATATAGTAGTTATATAGTTATATAGTAGTCTATCGGCATTAATTACGTTGGTATTTGAGGGTCATTTTTCTGAACGTTACGATGGTAAAATGGCCGATATTTTCGTAATTATAGAGGACAAGAAACACGTTCTTGCTTGCTGATCATTTTCGTGATGTGTCACTGACACTATTTCAGAGATTGCGCCTGTCAGCCATGGGGAAGTTCTGCTGAAACACGGATTTCAGCACTTTTTTTGTTGAAATTTCCATCATTCCTGAGACGGATACAAAACTGCATTACAATTTTATTGGGTTTACTTGCTTGTCTGACAACCAAAGAACCTACATACGTTCAGACTTCCCCAAACTTCTGATGTAATAACCACTTTTCTTGCTGATTGCCAGTATCTATCGCTGTTGTTTATGCTGGTGTGTGGTGGTCAGTTTTACCGAGCGTTATGCTGATGTTAAGCTTGTTATTGCCGAGATTTGCGCTGCTTAGACGGGAGCTATCACCGATATTTACATTCTTGTGATGTACATTTTAGTCCCTATTAATCACTATTCCAATTTTTGCGCCTCAATAGTTGTCTCATCGCCGAGATTTACGCTTGTGATTGTCAATTTCGTAGATTGTGACGTCGATAGAATTGCTTCTATTTCAGCGATTTCCATCGATATATTGGATGCTAACGTTGATATTTACGTAGGTGTGAGATTAAAATTTCCTGATAATCATGGAGCCTGCATGCTTTCAGACTTCCTCAAACCACCGATAGAATTGTTATCCCCCCCCCCCCCTTATTTTTCTGTAATGTTAGACTCAATCGGAATTATTTACATTGCTATGTTATAGCCATTTTGCAGAACGTTACGCTGATGAAATGGCAGTTATTCCTGTGATTATGCGAGCGTTATCGCCTTTACTACGTTACTGTGATGCTCATTTTCGTCGAGTCTTACTCCGAAATGATAGTTACTGACGTTATTGCAGAGGTTTGTAAATGTCTGACATAGTACAGTTCAGCTAAAACGCGAATTTCCACTTTTTTTTTAATGGAAATTTCGGTCATTCTTGAGATCGATACAAATCTGCATTACAATTTTGTTGGACTTGCAAGTCTGACAATCACGGAACCTTCTTACCTGGTATTTGGCCTGCACCGGTAAGGGCATTTTTGCCGATTGTTGGTTTAGTATAGTTGCCGAGACTTGCGCCGGTACGGCGGCCGCTATCACCTATATTTACTTTGAAGTAGCTGTAATTTTCACTTAGATTTAAGCCGTTTTAACTGAAGCTATTGGCGAGATTCGCGACGACGTTTTGGTGTCATTCGCCTAGACTTCTGCTGATGTGAAAGCCGCTATGTACGTGATTAGTGTGTATGTGAGGATCGTTTTCACCGTTTGGTTTGAATAATTGATGAATGATTAGAATTTTAATTTAATTATGCACAAGAAATTAATCCAAATCGTCCCAGTTTTTATTATGTATCCTTATTTAAAATTGTCATTTGAACCGCTATTGAATGTAAAATTGTTTAACTTGAAAAACAATTTTACATTTTAACTATAAGTGTAAGTAATAGTTTAAAGTTGTAAAGATGTAAGTAATAGTTTAAAGTTGTAGCAATTTTTTTATGTATAATTCTTTAAAAACAATTGTCTGGGGAAAATGTGTTTATTTTGTAAAAATTTTGCTTGGATATTGTACCTAAACAGTGGCTAAAGCTGATCTTAAGCAAAAAAGAAAATTTCAAATAATGCAAATAATGAAATTGAACAATTTGGACAAAGAAATTATGCAAACTAAAAAGACAATGAAAATGGTATAACTCCCCCCAATCCAACTACATTTGAAAACAGTTTTTTTTTTTTTTTTTTTTTTTTTTTTTTTATTTACACAAATTGATATATAATTCATAAAACATACACATTTTACAATACGAAAATATTTTAAAGTAATTATTGATTTTTAAAATTTGATTAAAATTTCGAGTATTCAGAAAACAAAAATAGTTAATATGTGTGTGAAATCAAAACAGGATTTGTGGTTTGTTTTTATTTTTTAAATTTTACTTAAGAAAACAGCTTATTAAATCTGAAATTTAATACTAGAGTCCTCTTTTCTTGAGATTAAATTGTAATGAGAAAAAAAAAGTTTGATTTTAAAGTAGAATGGCACACACACAGTACAGGTACACTATACATACACTACACTAAATGAAGCAATTTGGTATGTATGTCATGAATGTGTAAAGATAAACAGTACATGAGTCGTAATTTTCTTTGATTGTGAATTTGAATGTTCTTTTACTTTAAAAGTTTATTATTTATATATATTTTGTCGATAACTTATATACAGGGAAAAATTAGGTGTTACAGGGAATAATCAGGGAATTATAAAATAACTTTTCTGTGGACACCCTGAATTGTCCAAAACACACAAAAAATGCACTTTTAAGCCTTTTTTTTTTTTAAATGTTTGGAAATTATCTTTAAAATACACATTCGCATAGCATAGAATAGTTGCCTAACGTGTCAGTTAAAACACGCAGAAAGTTTCGTCCGTTTTGCTCAATACTTAGCGGCCCTCTTGCTATAAACAAAAAGTGTCTAAATGTCACAAAATCGTAAAATTGGACGTAGGGGTGAACCACATTTTTTCCCCCCTCCCGAAATCGGTCTTGACATAGCGTAAAGTTGCCTAATGGGTCTGTTAAAACACACTCGAAATTTCGTCAATTTTGCTGAATATCTAGCAGCGTCCCTCTGGCGTCTAAAATGTCCATAGCATACAAAAATTGCACTTTTAGGCCATTTTGTAATCAAATTCAATGTAATTAAATTTGAGTTCAGGAGGTTTGAAAAAGGGTATGTCATCGGATTTCTTATTCCTGATGTTCAGTATTCACCTCGCTGCTAATTCTCGGCTATCATGAATCCGTTAGCACTGTCACAAGCATATTTTCCGGATGGGCAAAATATGCATTGTTTAAAATTATTTTTGTCTGTAATTTTCTTGAGATGTTCAGGCTACTTCCTTGAGAAAGCAACCATCTTCCATATGTCTAGCTAGCCCCACCATGAAATGTGGTTTTATTTTTATCTGGAACCACATTGGTGCATAAACCAGAATAACAAACCTTACGATTATACTAAGCTCATCAGTTGGATTTTCGGTACCGATGTATATTATACATAGGTACGCTTTTTCATAACCTACCGAAATCAACTTTTATGCCGTTGATCACATTGATCTCATCGACTGGTCAAATGACAGCATAACAAAACCACTGCTTGCAATGTATAGAGAAGATAAAGGAAGATATGTGGTAAAAACAGGTTCCTATAAACCATTTGAGAAGTTTCCATGTCCCACGCAAGCAGTCGAGAGATGTGTTAAACTCATATCTGAAGCTTTAACGAAAGTTTGTGGTGATGCTGTAAAAGACGGTTATATACGGGCTAAGACAACGATTCCCAACCTAAGGGGCGCGAGAATATCCAAGAGAAAATATTATTAAAAAAAAATTGATCAACTGACTGAAAGGAAAGCATACATACACATAGAAAACAAAATACATTTCGAAATATTTAACTAATAAAGTAAAACAACTTACTATAAATCACAGCTTACTTTATCAAAAAGTACAAAATTAAAAACAAATTTAATAATTTTTAGTAACTTCCTTGGGCCTGTCTTGCAGAGCAAAGTTTTTCGAAGGAAGGCTTAATATCAGAAATAGCCACTCGGTTCTGTTTCTTTATTTAGCCGAGATCTATATTTTGTCTTCAACAAAGTCACAACAGAAAATTCAGTTTCACAAAGGTAGGATATTGAAAATTGTAATAGAGTGCAAAAAGCCCTTGTTTTTTATTGCAGAAAAATTTTCTTCTACTCCCGTTCAAAATTCAAATAGTGGTTTATTACTAAATTATCCTTTGGTTTCGCCATTTCGTCGTGAAATCTATGAATTTTTCTTCCTCGTCAATTGAGAGTCCTTCGGGAGTCTTATGAAATGGATCCCTAAACCACTCTTAACTTTTTATCAGTTTAATACTTTTTAAAATTCTTTGCCAGCATTGCTAAATGATTTTCAATGGTTACAAAAACAACTTCTACGTGTTCTTCAGCCATTAAGTTTTAGTACTATCATCCACATTTGCAAACATTATTAGGTTTTTTGGCTTTAAATTTTTGCTCCACAATTCCAATTTTCTACAAAAAGCATCAACTTTATCACTCGTATCCAACATACGTGTATTTGCTCCTTGGAGTTGAAGATTCAAGTTATTTAATTTCTCGAATATGTCGACCAAGTAGCTCAATTTCATCACAAATAAAATATCGCGGTCTGTTTTCTTCTTCTGGGAAAATTTATATTTCTTCTCTTAATTCATAAACACGTTGCAAAAATTTCCCACGTGATAACCATCTTGAATCGCAATAAAGTAGTAAAGCTGAATGTACTGATCCCATGTCTTTACAAAGAGCGAAACAGGTTCTCGATTTCAGGGGTCTCATTTTCATATAATTTACTGCGGTTACAACCGTAGTTAACACAATATTCAAATCAGGACTCATTTCTTTTGAAGCCAAACCTTCTCTGTGGATCATGCCATGTGTCCAGACGCACTGGGGCGATTTTTGTTTTACAAGTGCTTTTATATCTTGGAATCTTCCGGACATTGAACGAGCACCATCGGTGCATATTCCGAAGCAATTTTTCCATTCTATGTTCTCCTCGTTCATAAAATCATTTAAAATAGCAAATAATGCAAACGCTGTTGTTTGTAGTTGTATTTGTTTGCAGAAAAGTAATTCTACTACTGACATATTATCACAAAATCGAACATAGGCAATTGAATGAGCATCTGTATTACTATATGTTGCTTCATCAAGCTTTATTGAAAACAATTTGTCACGCAACTTCGAGAAAAGCTGACACTGTGCATCTTCAGTTGTATCACCAATTCGACGAGCAACAGTATCATTTGAAAGAGGTATGGAAATGTATCTCCAATTATAGTTTCTACAATCTCAATTGCTGCTGGCTAAATAAGCTCTTCACCAATGGTGTGAGATTTTTTTACATCTGGCTATTTTATATGAAACTTTATAAGATGCAATTAAAGCTTTTTCATTCACGGACAAAGTTTCTTTCTTAAAAAATTTTTGCTTTTTATATGATTTTAATTTTAATTCGAAGAATTCTCTGGGTTTGTGGACGTACTCACTATGAAGCGTTTTCAAATGTCGTTTATGTTTATTATGTGTCATGCTGTCTGCGACCAATATTTTTGATCAAATGATACACAGGGGCCTTTCATCTTCACTTACTTCAGACTGGTAAACCCAAAATTTAAGTATTCTTGAGAATATTTTCTTGATTTTATTTTCGGAACCACGCTCGTCTGTGTACTTGTTGAGGCTTGACTATCGTCTAATGCTCGCCTTCTTCCGCTTAAAAATGTATCCATTAGTCTGCATAAATCTGATGCCCTAAATATTTAATATGGTGAATTGCAATTAATACGAAAACATATATAACATACACATTCACGATAGATTCGATAGCGATAGAAGGATCGACTCGAATGAGACTGGCTGGAATTGAAACTTGTGTTATCGAAAATTTTCCTTCTTCTGAAAAAACATTTGCTCAGAGCATTCTCGAGACGACATCGGTCGTGTTCACCGCCCTCGTGGCAAAATACCAGATGTGGTTTCTCGCCAACACTGACTCGCTTTTACTTGTGTTTTGGAATTTAGTTAAAAATGATTTAAAAAGAGAATCAAAAATACTCAATATACATTATTGTTGTATACATTTTATGGTAAGCGGGGGCGCGATGAAAATTATGATTGTAAACTGGGCTAAGACTCGAGCAAGAAGAGAACTTCCGACATTTGTTAATAATAGACAGTACTCTTCTGAAGAATAAACTTTATAAGCATTAGGCCTACTCTTTTTTGCTTAATAATGATTGAATTTCTTGATTTCTGAATATAAATAAGTATTATACTAGTAAATTTACTTCTGATTTTTAATATGCATATTATTTATTTTTGTGATTTTTGAAATGCCAGGAGCAGCTACCTAGATATTAAGCAACATTGACGACATTTTTATGTGGTTTCTAAGGGACCCATTCAAAGTTCACAGGTTTTCAACCTTATTTTTACTCCTTTACTCAGGCGCCCCTAGATTCCGATCAAAATGGATTTAACTTTTTGTGTATTCTAACTGACCCCTTTTTGCAACCATTCCGTGGTAAGCAAGTGCTGGTTTTTAAAAAATATAAGTGATTGCTCAAAAAATGGCTTAAAAGTGCATATTTTGTATGTTATGGACATTTTTTATGCCAGAGGGACGCGGCAATATATTCAAACAATATTGACGAAATTGTGTCTAATCTTACGATTTTGTGACAATTTGAAACTTTTTTATTTATAGCAAGAGGGGCGCGGCTAAATATTGAGCAAAACGGCCGAAATTGTGTGTGTGTTCTAACTGACACATTAGGCAACTATTCCATGCCAATGCCATGTCTTAAAAATAATTTTCAAAAATTAAGAAGATAAAATGGCTTAAATGTGCATTTGTCTTCTGGATATTTTCAATGTTAGAGGGGCGCGGCAAGAAATTGAACAAAATTGATAAAATTTTGTGTGTTTTAACTGACACACTAAGTAACTTTTCCACGCTATTCCAAGACCTATTTCAAGAAAACGTTGTTGTTTTTTATATCCTTCCTAACGTCCAATCTGTTACGATTTTGCGACGTTTAGGCACATTTTTGTTCAAAGCAAGAGTGGTGCAGCTAAATATGGAGCAAAATGGACGAAATTTTGAGTGTTCCAACTGATACATTAAGCAACTATTCCATGCTATACCAATGCTGGTTTTTAAAATAAATTCCAAAATTTTCCAAAAAATGGAATAAAAAGTGCATTTTTTGTCACTTATTACATTTTCAATGTCAGAGGGGCGCGGCTAGATATTAAGCAAAATTGACGAAATTTTGTGTTTTTCCATTAGGCAACTTTTCCGCTCTATTCCCTAAACGATTTATTATTATTTTTTTTTTTTTTTTTTTTTGCCAGTTTCGGCCTACCCTTGTATACATGTTGAAATGTGGAATCCAAAATTAAATACATTTTTAAATGGTGCCCACCAGGACTTTAATTTGTAACTATTAAATTTTTTTATTACCACTGGAGAATTTTTTTAACAAAAGAAGAAAATCCATATTTTCTTTTCTTTTTTAATTTGAGTTTCAAAGATGTTAATGAGCTAATTTTGTGTAAAATTTATCATTGGACACCAATGGGTTCATACAGATATAATTTTTTTATGGGATGTTCATTGAAATTTTAGTCGCTTGTGATATTTGACTGAAAGGCATTGAATGTCCTGTTACTCGGGTTTAGTTCTATTAATATTGTAAATCCCTATATTTATATTTACCATATAATGTGATTTAATGACACATTGAAAATAAATGTCAGACGTGTATTGGTTTATAGTGTCAAATAAATGTATTTAGTTAGCTTACTGTAATTTAAAATAAATATCATTTGAGAAGTTCATAGGCGCCTATATAATAAAAAAAGTCATTAGAGAAAACCATTAGTGAAATACTTATGTTACTTAAATTCGAAAGCATTTTAAATGCCCTTCTTTAAATTATCATTTAAAGCAACGAAAGTGAAGACTTTCCTCTTTTTTTTTTCCTCTTTTTTTTTCAAGTAAACTTCTATCCCAAGAATAAATCCAAGCCACCACGAATGCCATACATTATAGTGACAAATCCTGTTTCACTGTATCAAGTGATGTCACACATTCCACAAATTGATATTCTCCATAGTGGCCACCGAACCTGGAAATCGGGGAAATGTCAGGGAGCTTTCTGATTCTGGAAAAAATCAAGGAAAACTCGGAGAACTCTTTTAAATTTTGCAAAAATCAGGGAATTTTTCTATTGTTTTGAACGGTACGATTCCCCGTTAATCCGTATTTTGGTGCCAATTCCCTGGAAAATTGTGGTAATTGTTAGCAGTTTCATGTTACGGTATAATTTAAACTTTTCATTTCTGCCAAAACTATTTTTTAAAAAAATCTCATATTATCTCTTTGGCATAAATTTTGTATTTGATTTACACATCTGGAAAAATTGGGGATATTGGGAAAAAAGTTAGCCATAAAATCGGAGAATTTTTTAGAAATCTGACGGTTAAATCAGGGAATTATCAGGGAACTTTTTTCCTAATCTTTTCCTAATCTTCCCACCCTGTTCACTATAATAGTACTGTTTGACAATAATATGTCCTATTCCCGGAAATGTTACAGCAATGCATTTTAGGTTCTTTTTGTGTATTTGCGTCATTGAATCAAATCAATAACAATGTTTATTTTTTTTTCTTAATTATGCTGCTCTCTTAAGTTGTCAATTAAAAAGAGAGTACAATTGTTTTGGAGTTGCAATGAACCTTTACATACGTGATCTTTGTTTCAAGTATTTAATCAGTTACACCAAGTCCATCGAATCAGGACTTGGGTTTGAGATGAAGTGTTGTTTACTCTTTTCCAAAATCTGTTCTATGTCGACATATATTTCAGAAGTTTCTCCAATTCTTGTATTAATTTGAACTGTCGTCAGTAAATCAAATGATTTCTTCGTGGTCGAAATCTAAAGTTTCTTTTAGGATTGACATAAATTTTCTTTGAAAAATATTAGAGACGCGATATTTTGCTCCTAACTGTCTGAGACTAAAACCTAATGAGTATTCTCTCAATTTGTACATAGTAACCTAGTTACTGGTCCAGTAATATTAATGAACTTCACCTTTACCATAAATGAATAGTTTTCGTGCAAAATCTAATTATTAAAGATTTGGACTTAAGTTAAATTTTCTTTGGATCTCGTACTTTTCTCCGATGTCTTTATGGATGTGAGTTTTAATTTTTAGTAGTTTCTTTGAATTCTTCTGTAAATTCATTACTACTCTTTACCACTTCACTGTCACCAGAGTACATCTGTCAAATGAAAGCGATTGATTATAAGTTACTTCATCCACTTTTCTTCAAATAGTTGACATAATGCTTCTTTTAAAAGGAACAGTAAGGCACATGACATTAATTAATGAAGCAGTATGGTGAAGGTGTCTTACTCATGATTTTTGCCAGAAAAAGTTGGATCTGATTTAAAATGTGTGTTATTCCCATTCAGTTTAATGTTTTGAAACCCTACATCATTTTTAATTTGTTCGATATTAGTGTGGTAACCATACAGTATGCGATTACATTTTTTTGCCAAATTGCCGTTTTTCGTTTTTTAATCACAAAATGAGAAAAATCTGAGATGAAGAGCTAGAATCTCTTTTATAAACAATTGATATATTTGGTTGAAGTTAGCCAAAATAACGCGTTTTTGTTTTTTCAGTTATTTACTAATTTATCCTAATTCTTACGAAGTCCTTTTCTAACATAATTTTGATGATATTATCTATCTCCATTGAAGAATTTTAGAAACTGCGAAGTAGTCTTAATGTTTTTCAATGATTCGGACAAGAAATAATCCCCATTCCCATACTAATTGTCAATAAAAAATAAACCAAATGATTCTTAATACATACTAATTTATTATATTGTTTTGCAAACGAACGTTATATAATAGACTATTAAGAAATGTTCGATACTTGCCAGTCGAATTCTTAAAATAGTGCCAGACTCAAATTTCAATGAAGATATAAAATATATATATATATATATATATATATATATATATATATATATATATATATATATATATACTATATACTACTTTTATATGAGCCAATTGGTGTATCAAAAATCATTGTATGAATATGGGCTTTTTAAAGGGTAATGTGTGTTTGTATTTTTCTTTTAGTATTGAATTACATTTTTTTGTTCACTTTCTCAATATTCTTTGAAAAAATTATTTCCTGAAATCTAAATTTTATGCACGTTCATGTGAGTCTTCAAATCCAAATTACTTCCTGTGTACAAGTAAATAATTATTCGAACTTGATAAATTTCTACCTTTTTTTTTTTTCCCCTTCCTTTTTTTTTTAATAATGAGTTTGTTTTTTACATCTTATAATAGGGTGGTCACAGAATCTGGGCAGCCTGGAAATCAAGGAAATGTCAGGGAGTTCTGGAAAAAAATCAGGTAAATGTTGGGGCATTTTTTTAAATTTCACGAAATCCTGGAAATTTTCAGGCTTCATTTCCCGTTCTTCCGTATTTTGGCGCCATTCACCCAAAGATTGTGCTGGTAAACGTTAGAGTTATTTCGTAACATTAAACTTTTCATTACCACCAAAACTTTTTCTTAAAAAATGGCTTGTTATCTCTTTAGTATTTATGTTCTACGTTACATGTTCAGAAAACGTTAAGGCCAACTGAAAAAACTTCATTATTCTAACAAATACATGTATAAATTTTATGTAAATTTAAACTCTATACAAAAAGACGGTTCTAATTGTATTGTACATAAACATTTAAATTATTTTTCATTTAAATGTTTTTTTTTTTTTTTTTTTTTTTTTTTTTTAAACATTTGGGTGTTTTTCAATAAGAGATTTCGTACAGATCGGCAAGTTCAAGAAAGCTTAAAATCATTCACAATTTGAGTCGGAAGAAAGCTTCTTTTGAGTTGCACGGCAAATAACAGCTCTCATCTAAGCTTAGGTTTTCCCACTCAGCACCTTCTCAACCATGATATTTTAATCATGGATGTTAGAGAGTATTTTAAAAATTTATGAAAATGGGGAGAAGTAACACAGATAAACAAAGTAAGATCCTTAGTTTTAATTAATGAGGTTTAAGTTCCTGGGATTATCTAAAATATTAAGCAGATCTAAGACTGATTAATAACTTTTTAAAAAGTAGGGATATTTGCAATCAATAGAAAGGTACAGGAGGTCCATCTGCATTGACTCCTTGACAAATATAGGCATCCCATCATGTGACATGGAATCCATCGCTTTGAAATTCGTTTTTTCTGGGTGTTCCCATGGGCAGGGGTCGCAGACGTCCTATATGTCCTATAAATCCTATATTTTTTTAAAAATCGGTAAAAACGTCCTATATTGTCCTATATTTTACAATTGTCCTATATATCCTATATTTCTACATTGATTCGATCTATATTTTCTTCGAATTCGTAACAACGGCGCCGTTTGTTGCCATTTTTTAATATTTCGGATTCTTTGGCGCGATCGTGGGTGAAAAAGACCTGACAAAAACGATGTTTGTAACGGCGGCGCGGCGTTTTATCTCTTGTGACGTCACGTGCTGCATAACGTACAACTCAACTCTACTGGACCGGCGGGAGTTGTAAATATGTGAACATTTCCATAACAATCGGTCTTGAACTTCTGATATGATTTCTCCTCCAACGTAATAAATTAATTGGCCATAATGCAGAGAGAGATGCAACAACAGAACTCTGCCTCGGGAAAAACGGATAAAAACAACTTGGGATTAACTTGCAGGACTACTAAAGAACATTTTGAGTGCTCAGTCAATAATTGATGATGAAGGAAACAAAAGGGTTAAGATTTACTGTATGATGTCGGATGGCGATTTTTTTTATTCCGAATCCTGTACGGATTCTGCGCCACGAATTGTTTACATCAAACCGCTCCAAATTATGGCAACCATAGGCAGTTAGTTATCTTGCTCTTAAAAAATGGCAGGGCTGCCATTTTTTTGCGAAAATCGCCTTGGCGCAGAATTCGTACCGGATTCGGAATATTCGCCACGATTTTTCATAAAAGTCGCCAAAATTGAAAATTAAGTCAATACGTTGTGTTGTCAAATCCAAACGATCACTAGGGTTGCTTTAAAACCAAGTGCCAGGTTCGCCACATTCGGCGATAAATCTCCCACTTTTCGCCACCAATCCAGCCGACACTGAACAGTAAATCTGAATCAACAAAAGACTGCAAACAGCGATAAAAAGAAAATACTTAAAGAAATTGGAACAGTTAAAAATGCTGGAAGCAAAAGACTCATGATTGCAAATGATGTAATTAATAAAACTTGATTTAGGGATAGAATATTGAGGCAATAACGGGGGGGGGGGGGGGATCATGTATTCAGGATCATGCGATTTCTTTTTTTAAAGGTGTGTTTTCTATTCTCTTAAATTCAATATAACGAGTATATAAATGTATAACGAATTAATTTTGAAGTTCAGTAGCAACTGTGTGCAGTTATTTGATGTTTTATATTGTCCTATATTTTTTTTTTGAAAAAATCCTATATATTCTTATTTTGTCACTTTGACCCCTGCATGGGTGAATTTTGTCCGATTTCGGATATGTTGTTCAGCAATGATAACTGATTAAAAATCAGTCAAAAAAGTTTCCGTTGCAATTTTTTCCGTTTTCACTTTTAATTGAGTTTGCTTGAACTAATGATTAGAACTACAAAAAAGTTGGTTTCAACTTATTAAATTCCAATGCAAATCCCTTTAGTTCAAATTATTTTTCCCTCTTGTTGGTGTGAAATGTTTTGTATCAATGACTCATTGCTACATTTGCATCTTGGAGGGTAAAATATATATCCCTATTCCTATGCATATTGGATTTCGTGACCTACCGAATTATCCAGGCTCCCGGTTCTCAGATGTACTTGATTAAATATTGATTATGATTAAATTGTTTTTCATGACAATACAATTCTCTTTTCTAGAGCATTACTTCGTAAAGCATGGTAGACGGAACTGTTGACAAGACTGGATGACAATCTGATTGGATTAGTAATGATGGGATTTCCAAAAGAAGGAATGGATTGTGCAACAGTTATAGAAGGAATAAATAGCTATGTAACCAGATGTCAAGAAGTGGGAACAATTTAAGTCAAACATAGTTGCGATCATGTAGACAGAATGATAACTATTTATTGTGAACCTAAAGCTTTTTTTTTATTGTGAATCATTTCTTAATTACTTTTCACATATCAACTAATAAATAAGGTGTGGGTTGTTGTCTCATTTATATCTATACATGGTAGGGGCATATACCACTGACAAGCAAAAACGTGTGTTAGACCTTTTAATTTCTAAAGCAGTTAAAGCGCTGTATAGTTTTCAGTTAAATTATTTCAATTTAATAATATAAAGTTATTTATTTTATAGAATCAAATTTAAAATAGAAATAGAGTTAAACAACATGTAGATAGAACTGAGTGTGTAAAAAACAAATGGGAAAATCTAATTGGATATAATATTGTAAAAAGTATTAAAGTGGGAGAGAGGAATTAAACGATTCATAGAAAAAGATTTTTAGTAATTCAATTGATAAATAACGCCAAAAGCAAATTTTGCATTGAGGGAAACGGGTGAAGAAAAATATCTGAGAGGGTAGGGAATTTATTTTGTCGAAAATAACGGAGGAAGAAATAAAATATGCTATTTACCTTGTTTAAGAAAAGTGGCAACTTTTTAGATAAATAGAACTTTTTCAAATCCATAATTTTTCCAAGTAATTTTTATTTAATTGGATAGTAATTGATGAATAGTCATTCTAATTTAAACATATTTGCTGCAACCAAAATTTTTATATCCATCCTCAGAAGCCGAATTTAAAAAAAAAATGTTTTAATGATTAAAAACGTTCCTTATATTTTAATTAAAAATCAAAAAAAAGGAAAAACCTTTTATTTCCTAAAAATATAAAAATAATGCTTCACTAACGTGCCTCAAAAACCTAATCACGTTCAACCTCCAAATCCGAACTAAAAATAAAACGTCATCCCAGAGCGTCGCCGGCATGGGAGGAAGTGCCATGCTGACGCGTCAATGGCAGTGAACGTGTCGATTAGGCCTAGAGTCGATTATCTGCCATAGACAAGTTCACTTTGCATTAACTTGCAATAATTAAATAACACCAATTTCCGAGTTTTTCATTTTTTTTTTACGTACGAGAACGTAATTTTCGAATAGTAATGCTGTAATCAATGAAAACATGGTTCAAATTTGTAATGGTTGAATGTAAAGCAATGGTCAATTTGGATCAAAAGCACTCGCACTAGCAGCACGTTTTTCGCCCTAAATTAAGGTAAAAGAAAAATTTGCATGGAATTGCGTTTAAAATAATTCAGATTAATAGGAAATACCAACTTGATAGAAAAATTGTGTCTAATTGTGTAAAAAAAAGATAAAATTTCATATTTTTTCCCCCTCCTCCTCCTCCCCCCCCCCCCCCCCCCCAAAATTGTTTCTTAACATATTCAATGGAATCTCCAACTAATTAATGCACATGAAAATGTCGACATAAATTTTCCTTATTTCTAAAATCAAAGTTCCAATAATGTTTTGAGAAAAATTACGGTTAAGTTTTTCAAATACCAATTCTTTACGATATATAAAAACTTGATTAAGTTCCTTAAAATTTAAAAAAAAAAAATCTTCTAAACATAAATCATCCCACATTATTTTATAAAATCGCCACTTTTAAACAAATGAATGTTGGCAAACGCTTTCGAAAAACTATTACAAAGCACTTATAACTATTATTAAGCACTTATTTTGTCTGAAAAAAAAAAAAAAAAATCGCGTCCTGCTTTAAAAAGCTCAACACTTTTAAAAATGTTGATTTTGTAAAGCTCGATCCAATTCTGCTTTTACCATTCCCAAAAAAAAAAAAAATTCGAAAATATTGCAAGTGCTAAAAAGAAGTCGAAATGATGGTCAAAATCAATTGTGTTATTTCTAACATATATAAAACTTCTTTATTAATGTTAATAAAAAAAAAAAAGTTCCAGATCCCTTGATTTTATTAAAAGCTATCTAAAAAACTTCTACAAAATGTTTTACTCTAATGCAACTAATCTAAATTCGAAGGTATCTTATGAAATTTAATTGATGGAAAAAAGGTATGGATATTTTAATCATAAATTTGGGTATTTTACTGAAAGCCAAAGTTTTGATACTAGTATAGTAATCTAACATTATCAGTATGAAAAAAAACCTTTTACTTATAAATCCAAAATTATTTGCAGCCGTATTGTCAACCGCCGTAACCACCCTTTTTCCTTTAAATTATTTGCAGCCGTATTGTCAACCGCCGTAACCACCCTTTTTCCTTTAAATTACCCAAGCTAGGCAAAAAAGTTTCGACTGATATGAAATAACCTAACTAATAATTGGCACAGCTTAGCCAAATTAGCTCTAGTACCCTTATATAATGAATAGATAATGAACATGCAATAAATTTCGACGAAGTTATAAATTTCTTGATCATTAGGCTGCGAATTATATGAACACGTAAAGCGGATAGCTCTTGGGTAAAAATATCTAAGATGTGCTGCCATCTGTTATCATATAATAAAAGCAAAAGGGACTCCTATTTAGCTATTGAAAAGTGTAGTTCAGTCAATCAGGGTAACATTGAACCACAAAATATCAGTATTTTCTTCTCCACTTATGCTTTTATAGTATTTTCAGACCTAATAAAACTATTCGATCTGGAAAAATTCTCATGTTCCAAGCTGAATTAAAAATTTATGGATAATTGTTTAAACACGCCTAATTTTTCTTACCACAGATCACCATTGATATTGGGCCATTTCCAATATCCACCAGATTTCTCTCTGAACCACCAAATATCGCGTTGTCTTTCAAGTCGATTGGGCCTGGGTACATTTTTTGCATTGTATTGAATAATTACCTGGTCTTAAACCTTTGCATATTCCATAACAAAAATCTAAAACACTTGCATGCTCAGTGTATAAAATTCCTGCCTCATTGATGTTGTCACCAGCCACCACTTGAACAATCACTGATTGTTCAGTAACATTCTTCACAACAATTTCAGCAGTATAAACCTCTATTATGTTCTTATTGTCCAACATTCATCTTCTCCGAAAATGATAGTGTAGAAAATACACTGTCACCTGCATCATCTATTTCAGGTTGGTTTGTTTATACGCTCAACGACCTACAGCTTAACGGGGATTCCGAACTACAACGAACATCCATGACTAACCCGGGATTCGAACACGGCACCTTTGGCATGCTGGGCCCCTGAGCTTTAACCACACAGCCATCAGGTGGGTCATCTAATTTAGGACTTTTGTTCTGGCTCTTCCTATAGCCATTTAACTATTAACTTTTATCAAAATATATTTGTTGCGCATATTGTTAGTGTTTAAAAGATGGAGAAGGGCCATGTGATTCAAAAAGACTTACTTCATATAATTTAATTTTTTACGTACAGACAAACCACCAATTGTCTGAGTATAATGCTACAATACAAAGCCAACAATGTCCACATCGTCGTCAGTGTTAGTATTCTTTTGAAATGAATAGTTTTTAATAAATAGTCTTATTCAAAGGCCTCTATAACTATGAAATTCCAGAGTGCGTGGGTCGCATTCGCCTTAATATTCATTAGATTTTTTTTAGCAAAGTAGTTTCTAAATGCATTGAATTAGGAGATTGTAATCCTTACTAGGATTTCCTCTTAAACAGCTTCTACACTTACTTGATTCTCATTTGGGGGAGAGGATTGCTGACAAATAGAAATGATACCTTTTCCCCCGTTTTGGGGGGAGCGATCTTGACGCATACATACTTATAGTACGAGAGGTAACTGCAATTTTTGGACCCCATTGAACATCATTCTAAAAATTTTTATAGAAATTGGAGAAAAGTGAGTAGATTACAAATCCACTGGTCTGCCGTGGCAAAAATGGCCGAAACTGATCAAAAATCGACTTGGAATGAGTTGAACTAAAATCCAATTGCCAAATATATCATAACTTGCCAAAAGAGAACAAACTTTTACGTTTGGAAACCCACTGCATTTTGATTTTCAATGAGAAAAAGCGCAAACGATTTCTGATCTCTGGCTCGGAGAACTTGTATCTTTTAAAAGTAAACCAAATTGGCGACATCAGTTACGTAATGTTTATTGCCAATTTGGCTCATTTGTGAAAGATGTAAGTAAGCCGTAGACACATACCCGATTCGTCTGCAATCTTCTTAATTGAAAATTAAAGGGTGAGGGTTACCAAAAAAAAAAAAAAATGCTCCTTATTTGGCAAGTTATGGTGCAATTGGATTTAGTTCAACTTATTAAAAAGTCGATTTTTGACCAGTTTCGGCCATTTTTGCCACGGCAGACCAGTGGATTCGTAATCTACTCACTTTTCTCCAATTTCTTCAGAATGATGTTCGATGGGGTCCAAAAATTGCAGTCGCCTCTCAGTCTAATATACATTTCTACTCGGAAGCAATAGTCTCACATAGAAATGATATATACTCCAACATTTTGTTCAAGAAATTTAACTAGTGCGATTTCATTTGTTAGCGCAACTAAGTTAAATTAAACATATCTATGAGCACTTAAATGATATGCAGACAAAAAGTCGGCAAATAAAGTTGCAATAAATATTGCGGAACTTTTAAGATCTTGTTACATAACAATGAATGGTTTTAAAAATTTAATTATGAAAGCCACTCGTATGCTCCTAAACAAACGGCGGGATCGACTAAGGCGAATTAATATGCGTGGCCTAGCATGCCAGAAGTCAGGCGATCGCGTCTCAGTCCTCTGTTATCTCTCTCTTTTGAAAGTGAGTGACAGTCTAGGGTGGGTTATTGAGTGTAGATACATAATTATATTTGTCCCCACTCGGGACTCAAAATTGTCTCCTTTTAGACTGAGAGGCGACTGCAAGTTTTGGTACCTAATCGAACATCATTCCGAATTTTTTTTTTTTATATAGAATCTAGATAAATGTTAGTAGATCACATGAATCCGCTGGTCTGCCGGGGCAAAAATGGCCGAAATTATTAAAAAATTGACTTTGAATGAGTTGTGCTAAATGTGATTGCCAAGTACATCAAACCTTGTAAAAAATGAACATACTTTTTTTTATCTGGTAATCCACCATTCTTTATTTTTCATTTAAGAAGGTTGCAGACGGTTTGTCTTTCCTGGCACCAAAATCTTTCCTCTTTTAAATGTTAGCCAAGTTGGCGATCTAGAAAAGCGGCAGTGTTCCGCCGCCTAGTCCGATAACAAAGCGGCAGATATGCAAGTGTATATGTTGACAGAGCTTAGGCTCGTTTTCGACCCTTCACAGCTCAGCTTCTATTATAGCTAGAACCCTGATTTTTTTGCCATCGTGTTACCCCGGGTGAGTAGACGAAAAATAATGTGTTGACCTTGAACAAGGGACCATGGTAAAAAAAATCCTTTGAAAATCGCCGAAGTCACCGGAATTTTGTTTTTCTGTTTCTTCTGATTCTGACCAAAACTTTAGCCAGGACTACAGCCTAAACTATTTGATCAATTTTGACCATTTTTATTATTATTATTATTATTATTATTATTATTATTATTCTCAGCTTGATTAGAGAAAGTGCCTTTTGTATGTTTTGATGGGTAACCCTCCCCCCCCCCCCCTTCTCCCCAATTGATCCCGATGCTTGAGAATTTTATCCTGTTGACGGCTTAAACGCTTAGATATATTCAAACCATTCTTTTCTATTCTTCTCAGATTGATTAGAGGAAGTGCCTTCTGCATGAATTAATGCGTAAGAGAGTCTGTACCTCCCAGAAATGATCCCGGAAGTTGGGAATTTTAGCCCGGATAATGATTGATTAAAAAAGGTCCATGGATTTTAGATATTCATCTTTTGTTCAATTTTAAGGAGTGACTTTGCTACTTTAAGTTGAACTATTTAAACATCGGAATTAAAAAATAAAAGTAAAAATTACTTATTGCTTATAACCGAAAAAACATATTGCAAATTTCTCAATTTGTCAGTTTTTTTTTTTTTTTTTTTTTAAGTATTGAAAATAAGAAAACAAAAATAGTAAATTACTCTGATCCATGTCCTATTTAAATGCTGTGACCAGTATTAGAGTGTAATTGAAAGTTGTGCAATGCTCCACACTCCTAGTCTTTTGAATTTTTATGATCTAGTGTGACGTTATTGCTTATTAAATATGTTGTGCGGAGATTATTCAAAGAGACATTAGTCATGTGATGGCAAAGTGGTAAGATTATATTGTCGTATTTGGCGATGTTTAAAATCGAATTTATGTGAATAAAATGCAATCAAGCAGTTTGGAGAAAAATATATTTTGACTTAATATGTGAGTAACTGAAAACCTTATTAAATGACCATCCGTTAAAAATTTGACAAGAAAGATTAATGCAGAAACTAAACTCGAAAATAACTAAACTAACAGAAACTAAACGCGGTCCTTGGCGGCAAACATTAGATTTCATAACTTTTTTGTCTGACTTTGAGGGTTTTTTTTACAACGTCTACTTGTTTTTTTGAGAAAATTAATATTACTTCATCAATGATCTAACATTAATTGCTAACTTGGCTCACTTTTAAAAGCTGGAAATATTTTTTGCCAAAGAAAAAATATCATCTGCACTCTTTCTCATTGAAAATTAAATGGCAATGGGTTACTCATTGCTTTTTAATTTTCAAGGAGTAAACCTCTCACCCAATTGAAAACTGTTCCAATCTGCGAAATATTGGGCCGTTTTAAATAAATATAACGCTTTATGTTGTTAAGGAGGCTCTTCTTTCTTTTTAAAACTACAACTTCAATTTAACACAAAAAAAAAACTTCATTCCACAGATGCAAAAGTCCTAAGTCACGTTTTTATAATAGCAATGCGTATTAATTATTTCTTTAAATAATATTGAATTTTATTGAACCAATTTCCACGTTCACCCAGGAGGTATAGTTCATGAACGCGTTACCCCTTTTTTTATGAAGCAGGCGGGTTCCCCAGTAGGCCTATTTCCTGCTGTACTTTCACTCACAAAGCCTCAAATAAGTCGAGAAATCATACGAAAAAGTCAAGAGATCACCGTCTCTAAGTTACAAGGCAAGTGATTCTTTCAAAGTCTTAGTTACGAAGTCACAATCTGAATGTCATAATCGGGAAGTCATGGTTGGGAAGTCATAGTCAGGAGTCATAGTCAGGAGTCATAGTTGGGAAGTCATATTCAGGAAGTCACCGATCGGTAAAGTCACTAATTGTCATTAGTTCTCTTAGTTGGTGAAGCAGCAAAGAATGCGCTTGGATATAAAACGTTTGAAGCGTTTCCACTTCCCTGTGTTTTTTTTGCTCCTGTTGGCTAAGGTGGCAGCTGATTTAGGCTGGTTGGTGGCAGGGCCGTCGACAGGGGAGGGCAAAACAGTGCAAATGATAGGGGCCCGCCTCGCCAAGTAGGGCCCACAATATACGACCTCTACTCGTTTTTTTTTTTTTTTTTTTTTTTTTTTTTTTTTTTTTTTTTTTGCTACACCGTCCAACAGACCCAAACCACAAGTGGAGGGAGAGACTATGGGGGACAGTTGTAATGGATGTCTGCTTTATCAGAGGGAGTCATCCAATTTTTACTTTTTGTTGTTCTTTTGACGCTTAGTAAACAATCTTTTTGGTTCTAGTGAATATTGATAAACCTCTAAGGGCCCCTGACGAGCTCGGACCTCAAAGGCAAACAATATTTATTGAAAAAATTATAGTGTTATTTCGTGGACAAAGGTTTAGTATGAAGTAAGAATTAATCTAAAAAGTGGCCTTTGATGACCCATGCCTTATGGATCTTTTTGAGGGCCCCGTGCCATATAAAATATGATATTTATTCTTAAACGTGAAACTTCATTTAAGTACATGCAAAAGTTATTAATTGTCATTTCATAGACGAGAATTCATTATAATTTTTTAGGAATAAACAAACACGTTATAAACATCAAGTATGCCCGAGGAGACCCGGGCCCCCAAAATACAACGTAATAATAAAATATAGTAAACAATAAATTTAGTATGTTAATACCCACCCAAACTGTGTATACGTACTAGGAATAAATAATTTTCTGTGGTGCGCTTTACAAGTACGTCGCGCAACGTTAAAAAAATCTAAACAAACAAGAATTATACATCAAGCATTGAACTTCGAAAGGGCCCCGTCGATTGTTCTTCCAGTTGAATAAATATATTATATTTAAATTTAAACTACATAATCATCTACGCTAATTGTTTATGTGCCCACCACCATGCTCATGGACGTAAGCCATGATCATCGCCTAGGGCCACAAGGCCCGGGCTTTGAGCCCATAATTTTAGGGGGCCCCGAAATTGGCTGTAAACCGATAACTTTTGTTTCATAAAAGCTATGTGAATATCGTTTATAATCTGTATAAAAAAAAATTTACAAAAAAATCCTTTTGTATTGATCTTCAACCCGTATCCCAGAATGTATTTATTCAGATAAACCAAACCATAATTTAAAAGAGTAAAAAACAAACTTTCTTGAAAGATTGAGGGAAACAAAATTGAAAGGCAGTCTTGACAAATTTATTGATATATCATCAATTGTGGACTCTGAAGTTGTGATTAATGCTGCAGATATTGTTGTCACGGATATTACTACACATTGTGATAGTGAAATGTAATGCTATACATTACAAAGTCTCTCCTCTTTTGATTTATAAATTTGATTGTTTGAAATTTGTTTCTTAATTTGTGATAAAAAAAAAACCTTTTAGGAAACAATATTAACATTAATTTATCAACTCTTTCTATAATTAATGTTAATTCATTTGACTTTGTGTCAAGCCCATTTCCAATTAATCACGCGTTTAAATATGAGCATAAGAGGGGCCCCAAAATGTGTCCGGACATTGGTCCCAACTTGTCATGGTCGGGCCCTGCTTGGACGCCACGGTCCCTCATGAGTACAAATATTATTTATTTAATATTATTATTTGCCAAAACGTTCAGCTCAAGATTTTAAGATTCTATCGCTATACATTTGTACAATTGTATTTAAAGGAAAATATTTCTTAGAATATATTAAGGGGTGATTTTTAGTTTAAAAAAAAAATCGAATTTTTTTTTAATAATTCGCATTTCCCCCCTCATTCTAATTTTTTTTTTTATATTTGCAGTCTCTATTAATTACTTTTACGAATTCCTATTAATATTAAAATATAACAAATTTTCTTAACTTTTCTTTTCCTTGATTTCAAGCATTTGGGAGAAAGACTATTTCAATAAAATTCAAAATGTATTCGATTTTATTAAACTTTTTGAATTTTTTTTTTTTTTTTTAAATTTAATTTAATATAATACATTAATTAAAAAATATAGAAAAATTTATATTATTTAAAATTTTATATACAAATATATAAATTTATATGGAAAAATTTATTAAGACCTACGACTTGTGAAAATTGTTCAACAAAATTCTGTGGTATTAAGCATATTTTTTTTTTTTTAAACTTAGTGCCATTACTTAATTCTTATTTATTCAGAATCGGTAAAATAAAGACTTGTTATACAATAATCATGTTTTTCACAACTGTTTTTTTAATTCACGATTAAAACGTCCGGAATATTTAAAAATGTTTTCCAATTTTAGTTATACTATTGATTTTTCAACTAATACAAGTTCATTTGCTGCACATCAAAGTTTAAAGTAATATATTTTAAAATAACATTTTCCTAATTTTTTCTTAAGTAATTGCTTTGTTCAAAAAAGTTACATTAACCATTGTTGTAGAACATTTTATATTTTGCTCATAATGGAAAAAGCAATATATAAAGTGTAATATTGCCTTTCCAAGCTTCACAAGTGAATAGTAGACATTTAAGAAAAATAGTAGACATGATCTTAAGATCGCGTGAGAGAATAGGGTTATTTGCTCTAGATGTCGCCAATACCAATTTACCTCCCAGAACGTTTGCCTCAGGGTGAGACGGGGGAGAATTTACAAAGCGATGCTCGATGTTATCAATGTACCTCGATGACTTTGTTCCAAATTCTACAATAGACAGGACCCAGCGGGTGGCCATAAACTAATTGCTTCTCCAGTTGGAATTTTAAAAGCAGGGGTTTTGCTAATGACGCTTTCCATGAAAGGCCATTCTCCAAACCATTACTTGGGGGTTTGCAGGATGGGATGAGGTGGTCCAATAGGATATATCAACACTCAACAGGCGAACAGACACAGACTGACAAGTACGTGACACCCAGATAGAAGTTATATGGTTACAGTTCAAAATTTTAACTATTGTTGCGTTGTTACTATACTTAATACGCTTCGCGGTTCTGCGATATTTATTTTTTTCATTTAAATTAATTCCTTGTCTACTTTACGGTATTTTGGCAGTATTGGTGATAATTGTGGTAAGTGATAAAGTTCATTTTTATATATTTATAAATAAATTTGTGGCTACCATCAATTCTGTTGAATCCCCATCGAGATTTTGACTTGACGATAATCTGGAAATGAAACAAAATAGGTTTTATTTGGAACTAACTAAATTTTTCATAACCCAATGAAGTAAGAAAAATAGTATTTGACAAAACATTTATTATCGTACATCTATTTTTAATTGCTTACTGAACTCTGACAATGAAGCATTTTTTGATTAGATATTTGCTTAAATACCTAATTAATTAACTAAATAAAAATAATGTATCCTTTGTAAGATATATATTTTATTTTAATATTGCTTTCTGAACAAAAGTTTTAAAACCACTTTTTCGCAGCCAAGGAAACGTGAATTATTTAATATTTAATTTTTTTTTTTATATACATTTAATATCCAAAACAAAGCCGTCAGTTTTTAACAAAAGAATGACTTTCCAACGGATTTTATTCAACAACTAAATTTGAAATTTTATTTTGACAAACTTTAATATGCAAGTAGAAATATGGCATGTTTTAATTTATCTTAAACATTTTATTTTATTGATTTTAATTAGGCTGTTAAACATTAATTCAAGTAAATTAAATGTTTCTAAATGATTATAAGTATTTTCTTTTTTTACTTTTATGAAAATATTAAAATGTTGTTTTAACTTATCTTATTCTATCTTTTAACTTTTATTGAAACGAAAAAATTAAAGCAATACATTGGATTTCTTCAATTAGTTGTAAAGTATATTAGAAAAATTATCAAGGGGTGGTGGGGCTTAGCTCAGATGTTGACTCTCTGTGAACTTTAACTGTCACTCTAACTGCACATTACATTTCCTTCTTTGGTTTTTAAATTTAAAGCTTGAAAGTTTAAAAAAAAAAATAGGCCGTAGTATTCTTATTACTAACTATAATTAGTTATCCAATGGTACTCCAATATTTACTTTTGTTATGTGATTGAAAATCAGGTTTTATTTAGTTACTTGATAGTTATCAATAAATTAAGCTTTTGATATCTTAAATTTTAATTTCCTCCTTCCCCTCTCTTCTTTTGCTGTCTTTTGTCAACTAATAGCCATTTATAAATTTTAGGGTTTACCAACATATTTATTAAAATTTTTGATATTTTAAAATTAGTTTCCATATTTATACTTGAATTTAATAAAATATAAATTACCATCTTTAGAAATAGATGACCCCTTAAAATGGAAAGCTGTAGCAGTTTATTAAGGGGAAGGGTGAGGGGTGCCCATATTATCTTCTCTTATAGTTAAAAAGTCCCTTTGACCGCCTCTGGCAATGATCAGTTAAAACTGTTTCACTTACAGTGTTGCTACCCACCGCAACGTTAAATGTACTGAACCACAATCCATAATGAATTTATGCACGTCCAATTATATTTTATTTATTTCGATTAAAACAATTTCGGTACCAGGAAAGAGTTCCAACCATGATTGATTAAATGGGATTTATTTGTATTCCAAAGCGATTATAGAAGTGTGAGTAAAAACGATCTTTTTGTGGCAGTAAGAGCCCCAAAGTTTCAATAGAATGCATTTTTATCGACAATGAATTTACCTGTCAAGTTTCAGCCACATAGGATTACGGGAAGTGGGTTATTAGGCCTTTTCAGATTTGCCCAACACATTGTTGTATTGTTGATTTGTACACATTGTTGATTTGTACACATTTTAACACATTGTTGATTTGTACAACACACACAAAATCGAAGTAAATATAAAGGATTTAAAAATCATGGCAGATGGAATTAACGTATATATTTCAGTTCATTCTTTTTTAAATTCACGATTTTTCTCTTCCTTTTGGACGAAGTCGAAGCCATGTTTTCCTAATATAGTACATCAAAAGCAAAGGACCTTTTTTAACACGACGCATAATCGTGAAAAGTTAACAACAAAAGATGCTATCTACCTCAGTTGGATACCGGAGAACAGCAAACGTCAACAAGAGCTCGATGCATATGTAACTGTTACGCATTGTGGGGATCACTCCAATTGCGCATTCTTGTTGTTCCTTATTTCGACTGAGAAGATACAAGGGAGCACCGACTTTAAGTTGGTATTTGAGATTAATGTTACCAGTCTACCCCCCTCATTTCTGTGTTTCTTCGCCTTTTTTTTCAAGGTTTGAGATTAAGCAGTAAGTTTATAATGAGTTTACCCCAAAAAAAGAATGTCTCACCATTTATTTAGATTATTCTTAGGTTGAATTAGTTAGAACTTAAAGATCCACAAATATATATAAGAAGAGCCTCATGCGGCGTCGTGGTCTAATGGCCCTTGTTATATAAGCATCTCTATTTATAACCCCTTCCCCCTTATTTCCAAATTAATAACTGCTGTGGAAATATTACCTTTTTAGTATGGACAGCAGTATATGTAAATGGGGAGATAAGGGTGGGGTCCCGAGGTGCAGTTGCATAGGGGCCCGAAAGTCCTGTCGGCGGCCCTGGTTGGTGGCGATGCACCAGGCGATGAATAAAGCCACCTCCTCCGGTCTTCCTTCCAGCATCCCGGCGTATGTGATCCCTCCGGCGACTGCTGCATCCGCTAGAACCTCGAGTTCTGTCTCCTCCTGGATAGTGTTAAGCGATGGAAGGTATTTGCGCTTAGTAACTCCTTCGATGGGAAACTCCATTTTGTAAATCATTTCAAAATCACAATTTTTTCTACTTCAAATAGCAGTTATTTCAAGACAAATCTCGACAAACGTCAAATTATCAGCTTTTATTTGTCTGATCTGAATCAAACCTCTGTTAAAATTAACTATAGTACGTTTCATTGTTACCGCTTAGTTTAGAAAATGTATTGTTTGTAAAGGATAAAGATACTTGTAGAAAACATTGTTATTGACCGCTACAATATATCAGCTATTAAATACGCTATTCTTGCGAAAATCTGCAATAAGTTTCTATTTAATTAATGGCTAATTTACTTCGTATACAATAATGTTTTCGGGTTATTAGGAAAAAATTAAAGCAACGTGGGGATAAAATTATGATACAAAGCTCAACCGATGACGAAAACTAATCAAAAGCGTTTCAACATGACTACTTTTTATGTAAACATGAAAAAATAAAAGTATAATTCAGAAAACATACACACTCATACCTGTACAGTATTCATTAGCTGAACTGTGCTTATCATTTTACCAGGTTCCATATGAATGCTTATATCAAACAATTATACATTCATTTTATCAAATGCAGAGTCCAACACAAAATCCCCTATTCGAAAAGGGTCCAGCATACAGTTGCATCATCAACTTTGACAAGGTTGCTTTATAAAGGATGATTGCAATTCACGTATTGGGGGGTGGGGGGGGGTTCAAAGTGTGAAATACGTGTGTCTTAGAAGAATATTTTTGTCATTCTTGCTGTTTTGTAATTAAATTTATGACTGGGTTTGACCGATCAAACGGTATAGTGGTTTGCGTGCTAGCTTCTAGACCGTGAGGTTGCGGGTTCGAGTCCCATGTAAGGCATGGGTTTTTGTAAATGTATGTTCGCTTGTCAAATGACGAATGTTTCGGCGCATTATAGCCCTCGTGTTGCTGACGGTGACAGATAATCTGAAAACAACCAACCAACCATGACTGGGTTTGAAAGGCTTCAAGTAAAATTTTTTACCCAGTAGCTTATATAACTTGTATATTAGCACCTCAAGGTGAAAATTCCCTTGTAAATAGTCGGGCAACAGATGTAGACACCCCCCCCCCCTTCCCCGAAAAAAAACCCGGCCTATTTTCGTAAAAATATCCAATTTTAAAAATGCAATAAATCTGGACTTTGATATGATTCAAATGAATTTTTTGCCCGGTGTAAATGTAGAAAATATCCATTAAGGTGTTAATCTATTATTCATTAATTTTTATTATTATAACTAATTGTTAATGATTTTTTTTTTCATTTAATTGTGAATTATTTTATGTAATGTGTAATCAATTTTAATTAAAGTTTTGTTTTTAATATTTTATGGCATTTTAATAATACATAATTAATGAAATTTTTTAAGTAAATTCTCATTACATTTTAGTTAAAGTTCCATCAAATTCATTTAATTTTTCATTTCTGTTTAAATTACCGCTCTTTTCCCCAAACCAAGAGGATAATTTTTCGAAGCACTTTTTTGGGGGAGAGGGGAGGCATTTAACACTTGCAGATAGAATGCATTCCAACAATCTTAAACCAATTCAGTAACATGAGTAATGCAAAGGCACCATTTCAATAAAAAAAAATTTAAATTATTAAATTGCAGTTTCGAAGAAATTAATTAAGGGTGTAAAAATAGGTGGAAATCGCACAACAACATGGACTAAATTATGAAAAATATTGATTAAATAGGTGTCTCTAATTTAGAATTGTAGAAAAGTCAAACAAATTCTTGACAAATTCTTCTTTGAAAAATTCCGCAAGGTAATTGCTATCACGCAAAATTACCTAGACGAAGAATTGCGATTTTTATAACAGAGACAATGCCAGGGACATATAAGAAACATGCACATACACTCCTTCCTGCCTTTCGAAAAATAACGTGGAAGATGTAATTCACAAGAACAAAATTTATCGGTATTATATTATGAATTCGAACAGAGAATTATGTAAAGCTATTAATTAACATCCAAATAGGAAGTCCAATTCCCATTTTCGAAAAATCAAGGATTAAACAGACTTGTCGCCTTATACCTCTCTGTACGCGATCTGCACCTCATCCCTGCAAATAATCCTGTCAGAGTTCATGGACAGTATAATTGCATTTCAAAATACAATAATCCTTAAAAACGTTTTGTTAATTAATTTTTAAACACTTTTTAACAAATTTTCCTAACCAAAAAAACGAAAGAGGATTTTACTTTCTCTTGAAAGGTATATTAATTGTAAAACTTGATATTTTTTAACAGTTTGGCATAGGAATTTACTTCTTAAAAATAGTTAGTGTACATATTTGTGACCAAAACCTGCTGGGTTGAATTTAAGGTTTTTTTTTTTATTTTTTTTTTTTAAGATTTTTCAGCAATAATTTCTGCAAATATTACTCGTTTTATTAATAAAAATCATTTGTTCCATAAGGAAAGTATAATGTTAATTTTCTCTAAGCAGAGCTAAAAATGAAATGGATTACTTTAGCATTAAACCAAACTATAACAACAGATAAAAATAATAATAATGCATATGAACCTTTATCCTAGTGATCCTTTATCCTTGCTGTCCCAAAATGAGACCAAGAGATTTTTATAGCGAAATTAATGTATGAAAAAAAAAATGTCTAGGGAAAAAATTAACCTTTTTGAGACATCGAAGGTCAAAGATCAAATTGTTTGACCTTAAATTGAAAAGTTTCGAAAATAGATGTAAATGATACCTCATAATAAAGCCCAAATTTACACCTTTCTTTTACAGTTGAACCGTATGATAGGGATGGATTTTTCAAAGCAACAATAGAATTCAGAAACCACTTGCCAAAATGTGGGACCATAAAAGATTATAAGTACAAATATTTTTGTATGTCTGAAAGATGGAATAAATTTTCTTTTCGCATTACAAAGAGGGAAGAGTAATGTGTTTTATTAAAAAAATTGCCTTCGATTTCCAAATTTCGGTGCAGTTGAGGTGGCAGAAGGTATATAACGTATATTTCTAAATTTTTTTGCAAGTGTTGTCATAAAACAGTAACTTTTAAGCATTACCGCAAAATGATCAACGAAATCTGTGATTATTTATTAATTTTTGAATTTTAAACTTTTTTAGTTCAATTTTCACAACTTTCAATCCATTGAGGCGACAGAAGATATCAATTCGGAGTTATAGACTTTTTAATAATGAAAGTTCACAACTTTTCCGTACTACCGCAAAAAGATCCAAGATACTTCAACTTTTTCAACCCTTCTCTGAGAAGTTCTTAGTGAAAAACTGATATTGCTTGGCTGGTTGTGAATGTGGATGGCGGAAAAATCTGTGTTGGCCTAATTAACCCACTTGCCGTCATCCAACCGGACTGAAACTTGGCAGATAGATTCGATGTTCATGCATTGCATCAAATTTTGGCGCCTGCCACTGTCTCAAAAAAAGTCGATTTTATGGAATACTAATAAACCAACTTGCCGTCATCCAAGCCCGCTGAAATAGCATTTAACCAATCAATGAAGAAACTCTTTCCTGTTGCCAAAATTGTTTTAATAAATATACAATAAAACTGTTTTAATAAATAAATAATGAAACTGTTTTAATAAATAAATAATAAAACTGTTTTAATAAATAAATAATGAAACTGTTTTAATAAATAAATAATAAAACTGTTTTAATAAATAAATAATAAAACTGTTTTAATAAATAAATAATAAAACTGTTTTAATAAATAAATAATAAAACTGTTTTAATAAATAAATAATAAAACTGTTTTAATCAGAACGAATAAAAAATATTTCGATATGAGTGCATAAATTCACATTTATTTTTAATGGATAAATTTTGAAAAGTAGTTTATCACATATTTATTTGAAAATCGATGTTTAAAAAATCCGAAACAGTCACAAAAAATTTAGATGTGATAGTACACAGTAAAGGGCAGCATGATAGGAAGGAGAAGACAGCAATTTAAGAACGTTTAGGAAACCTGAGGGATCATATCTCAATAGAATACAATTTCATATTCTGATGAGCGTTAAAAGTAAGTAATTCTTTGAAGTGATCTTAAATGCACCGACTGCACACGGGTGAGTTTATAAACTTGAGAAAAATACCTATTATCAATTCCTTGAATTAAGGTTGGTGGAAAGTTTATATAATATTGATTAATTCTGATTTCTATAGTAGATGGTCTGATACTTCTGGTAGATCTAATTTGAAACTCCGCACGTTTTAAGAAGAAAAAAATGCACGAACAGTTTTGGAATCGGATTGTTGGAACTGAAATTATAACCACAATCCTTTATCTGAACGAACATCAGAAGTTTTAAACCCTTCTGTTTAGCTAGAAAGTTGTACGGAGCCCGTTGAAAAATGATCATTATAACAAATACTTTAATATGCCCCCCCCCCCCCCAAGTAATATTTATTGAAAATTCAATTTTTCTTTTAGAATTGTGCAAATGAAAATTATTTATGATTTATATACACATATATGTGTGAAATGATATAAAAATATTTGACAAAACAGTTGTTTTTAATTAAAAACGTCTTGAAAAACCACATTGCGTGTGAATTCAACTGAGAAATTGAGTACATTATTTGGATCTTTACTAACAGAAGCGGCGCTATTAATAGATTTGAGAGATACTGTCAATTAAATCGATTATTTTCCTATTCATTAACACAACGCCGATTCTGTGGTCAGCGTGTGTTTTTAAATAATAAAAACATCCCTAACAGAAAAATTTCATGCAAAGTACGCTTCAATTTGTTTTGTTTTCTTAAATGAACGCGAACTTATGCATTCACGTCGAAATATATTTTATTTATTCGAATCAAAACAATTTTGGCAACAGGAAAGAGTTTTAACAATATGATCAGCTAAAATTCTTTCACTTATAAAGTTACAGAGTAAAGTCGTATTTACACGATACCAGCTGAGTTTCCAATTTAGATCGCCAGTTCTGTGACGTCAGCTAGACGACCGTTGCACCGTCTGTCGGTGATCACGAGAGAGCGCACGTGATTGGTTGATGGGAGTCGCCGGCGCCAGTAAATAGAAAATGTTTGGTTTACTGGAACCAGTAGCCAGGTGACGTCACAAACTGGCAATTTAAACTGGAACCCCGATTGGTAGCGTTTCAATCCGGCTTAAGACAGACGAGACAAACAGGAAGTGAGTGATCAGGGAAAATCTTATAGTAATTTATTCGGCCTTATGGCGTTGGTATTATTTATTTATTATTACTTATATTGGGACTTCAAATCAAAATAAGATGAATAAAATGTGTAACAACATTGAGCGTTGTCGTGTTCCCTTGGAGCAACAATTTAAACCAGCATCCTGGTATGTCACGTGAAATGTCGTCGTATTTGCATCAATCTTATCAATTTAGGATAGATATTGAATCTTGTTACACAAACATTCCCCTAGGAGGCCATACGTAAATATATTTTTGCTTAATATTCACATTGAAGAGTTGCGTTTATTCTCTCCTAAGTTAACGTAGAAGCAAAATGAATCCATTAGTAGTGGACAATGCTTTTTACTTTTTTTTTTAATCTTATTTTTTAATTGAATTTGGATATTAATAATTGTTTTGAGTAGTGGGATTCCGCCTTAAAAATAAATTGAGGCGTTGAGGGCCAGAACGTACTATTCCACAACTTGATTTCTGCCGTTTCTATTTTTTTTTTTTTAATCAAAACATCAACTTGAATTGTTTTGGAAAAAACGGGCGTGAAACATCAAAAATAAGTTAGCCCGTAGATAAACCACACTTGTTCTATTCTGGCATGGATGGTTTAAAAAATAAATAAATAAAAAAAAAAAAAAAACAGGGTAGAAACAGCAAAAATAGACTTGTGGAATGATCTGTTTTAGTGGTCAACCAATTAAAGACGGTTGTTTAGAAAACTGGCCAATTGGTTTTATTCTTTGCCAATAAATAGCGACACTTAGTGTTGCAATACTTAAATTGCTACACTCATTTCACTTAGAGTTTTTTAAAAAACATAAAAATAATTTTTCAAAGCATACTTTAAATGATCTAAATAAACAAGATAAAAGTCAAAACAGTGACTTTTTATCAATTTCAAAGTCGTCTTTAATGGGTTTTAACCCTTTCCGCTCGAGCGGCGCTTCTCAGGCACCACATGATTGGATGCCGCAACACGAGAAGACTACTAGGTTTGATGTGGAAATTCGATGCAAGGCCAATTATAGTGTTTAGTTTATATGAAGTGAATACTTAACCTCAAACCGAACCAAAAATGCCGCGAAATGTTTCGAGTTACTGGTCCTTCCACTAGTAAAAGTGCTCGAGTGCAAAGGCTTAATCAAGTGCATGACCTTACAGCCAACAAAGCTTATTTAACCTCAGCTTAAATGACAATAAAATACTTCAATGCGTTTTCTATCGATGCATATTCTGCTAGGAAAGGTTTTAATGAAACAATATATAAGTTAGTGTAAATATAGGTAGTTTTTTAAACCAAATACTAAAAATGAAATATAATCCTTTATTTGACTTTCCCTTCAACTTAACCATTTTTAATTTGAAAATTTTTTCGTCACTCATTTTAAAAATTATTATTATTACTATAAAAAAAAGTTCAAAGTTATTTTTTTAAATAATTTTTTTGAATAGTTATTATATTTTGGTTTTTAATATGTTACCGGCAATCTATGGAAGCCTGCATTCTGTAGAATACTCCGGCATTTTATAGAATATAGCGCGTTTTTAAGGCAAAATATTAAACGATTAACATTTCCCATGCATTCTATTAGAAAGCCAAATGAAAAACTGGTTAAATATGAAATGTATCTCCGATTGGTTTCGAATATCACGGGGCAATGTATGTCATTCAGGTCTACCATGTTGCAACAAGTAGCACACTTTCATTATTTTTTTTAAATGAAAAATGATATTTGTATCTTTGAAGATTGCTCACATTTTAAATTACAGCCTTATCGTGATCTTTCTAAAGGTCTCTGAAACATATGAAAAATGCATAATAAAGCGGTGCACAATAGAGTCCCGTTTGCAATTTGCTGCATTCCACGTAGGACGCTAGAACATTTTATTTAATCTATTTTCGAAAAGAGTTATAAAGTTCACCAACAGATGGGGCTGTTGATTGATAAACTAAAAAAAAATTGTCTGAACATGTAGGAAAAACTACAAAACGGTATTTCAACTGCGCAATATTATTAGTGCTGAAAATGCTGCTATTTTGAAAACATCATTTTGTAGTACGTGCCACATGTTTAGACCGTTTCTTTTTAAGTTTTTCAATCAACAGCCCCATCTATTGGTGAACTTTGTAACTACTTTTGAAAATTGATAGATAAAATTCAGCAGATACCTAAGTAGAATGCAACAAATAGTGATTGTTGAGTAGTTCATGTATTTAGAGCCAATAAAGATTAATTAATAGGCACATAAAATATTTAACCTTTCTTTTTATTTTGAAGTACAACAAAAGAATTAGATCACCAAATAGTCACAAATATGTTTTCCTTTCAGAATTTTACTTTTCGTTTTTATTTATTCCTTCGAATTGCTGAAATTGGAACAGATATTACCAGCAAAGGTATATATGTTTTCAACCACAATATTTGACAACTATTTTTTTGACACATATGTTATAAATTTATTTTTATAATATTTATCTATATGTTTATTACAAGTAATCTTTTTAATAAACTAAAGAATATATACTAATTTTGAGCTCTTAAGTCAGAAAAAAATACACTTGGTGAGGGAAAAAAAACTGTTACCGTTTCTAAACTACAATTATTAACTTTACACAATAATAACCGAAAGGATTTATACTCAGTTTTAATAAAAAAAAGTAAATAAATTTATCAGCATAATTTCTTTGGATTCAAACAATCTTCAAGTATATAAGAAACTGATAATAGTAAATCCAGTACTTGATTTGTTCTGGTAATTATAATTTTAAGAGCGGAAATTTAAATTTATTTGCATAACTCAATTTGACAATAACTGATATAGGTAAATTTCTTCTTTCAAGGTAAAAAAAACAAACAAAAAAAACGGATCATTAAATTCATATTAATCAGATTATTTTCACTCAAATCTGCAGTTTGAGATGTATTCAATAATCAGTATATGTCACTCAGTGACAGTGGACTTATTTACTTTATTAAAGTGAAAAACAAGTGAGATCACTGAATATATTGGATTTACCAACACAAATAAATTTCCCTTAACGCACGTTTTTAATTTATATAGTCCCATACCTCTTTTAAATGAAATATTGTTAGGGACAAAATTAGCAAAACAAAATCTAATTTTCTTTTATAAATATAACTTTGTTTCCTCCTATGTATTTGATTTCTCTGCCTTCATATATACTATTAAGATTTTGTCATGTGATACAAAAATAAATGTTTCTCTTGACAATATTGTCATTTTCTCATACGTGTTTGACCGATTGGCGTATTCAATTAATCTTCCATCGGTTGCAATATATTGACCCAAGCCCGCATTTCATTATTATTTTTTTTACTTAATTCTAAATGTTTCGAAAAGGCCATAAACACAAACATTTCTGCTCACTGCGCTCTTTTTTTTTTTTTCCTTTTTTTTTTTAATTTGCAATTAAAGTTCGCTCGTTAGTTTTGGTGGGAAAAGCGAATGTGACATCACTACATCTGAAACAACTTGGCTTGAAACATAGCAGCGGAAACCAATTTTGTAAATTTCTTGCAAATTGCGCCAACCGGTACAGGATATAGCAATTCTCTACCAAACCAACTCCAACTATTTGGCAGAAACTTCTCGATAACCATAGAAAATTTTAATAGAAAATCTTTCACAGCTTTTTTTCCATCTTATCGATTCTGAAAAGAAAACATGTTTCAAAAATACGGAACACAAGATATATTCAGTGCAACTAAAATAATTTCATCCTGTTGCAATATTTATTAACATGTATATATTTCATTAGAAAAACATGCATACATTAGAAACATGATACATCACTGTTGTGGTTGCAAGTGACAATCCTAAAATCCTAAGACTAAGATTTTTTTTTTTTTTTTTTTTTGCCCATTTCTTTAACTAACACATATGACCAATCACAATAACACTTGAAGAATAAATTCAAATTTGACAGCTTAATTAGCAAATCGGGATTTGTCTCGTCAGACAATTCGAAGAACAGATGAATATGATGTCATCATACATGAAATCTATTCTAAAAGTTCCTTCCCGAAATCGAACTCTTAGAATAAACAAACCGAAGAACTACCAGATGGAAATTCCATCAACTCACATCCAAAATCAGATCGATCACAGTCACAATAATATACTACATTATGATTCCCAACAAAACGAACAATAATAATAAATTGTCTTTCAATATAAAAAAAAAAAAAAATCGAGACAGGCGACCAATTTGCGACTGAAGAACGGGAAAAACCACCTTCAGCAGCAAACGATAATTTCGCATTTTGTTCTTTTTTTTTCCCTTCGGGAGGGGGGGGGGTGGGGAGGACATGAGGCGATCTCTTTCGACCGCAACGCTGACTAAAAACAAAACATTTTCGAGCCGGGCTTAGCACAGAATGGTGATGTTTGCTGGAGCAGACCGGTGTAGCTTGATTCACCAGCGGCTAAGTCATGTGGCGACTGAGGAAACGTCGTTTGGCGGTTTGTCTGGGCATGGTGGGAATGTTCCTCGTCTATATCGTACGAATTGAGATACTGAATAGCTACGACAGCCGTCGCCAAAAGGTGAGATATTACCGGAATTTTTTTCCCTTAGAAATGTAGAAACTTTTTTTTTATGTGTACAGAATATTATGGAACAGATGTAGTACATGTGGCGATATTTTTTCGTTTGGCGATCAGAAAATTTGCCAAAATCAAAAACAAGGCAACTAAATGAAAATGAAAACATAAATAGTAGTATAATTAAAAATAATAAGACTAAGTAAATAATAATAATAAAATAAATTAAAATACATCTTCAAATAAAACCTTTTGCCACAAAATTGCATTTATCAAGGGGAAAAAAAAACCGCCGAAGAAAATAGCGCCAAAGAAATATCCTATACTACATCTGAACTAATCACCAATATTTATTATTCATGTATTGTTTTGTTAAAGGAGATCCATAAGCAAAAACCTAAAACTTTTATTAATAAATTTAGTAGCACCAAATTTTTTGTATGAATAAAGCACCTATTTTTAAACAATTATTGACACAATTTTTTGTTTTTCAAATTTAGTATTTTCTGATAATTTTGTTTTTTTTTAGTGGTTTTTGGCCGAAATATACGCTTTTTTAAAAAGACTACTCCTCTTTCAACTTTTAATATTTTTATAACTAATTAATTATATTAAAGTATACTCTATAGATGTAGGGAGAGATTTTTTTTTTTTAATTGGTGTGGCAGGGGATTTTAAAAAGATGTTTTATGTTTTTCACAAGAAATTTCGAAATTTTCAAATTTTTTTTTTTTTTTTTTTTTTTTTTTAAAGTTCATACAATTTCCTAAAAAAATCTCCCTACATTTATAAAACAGATATTCAAGATTTCCAAAATATAAACAGTTTAAATCTAAGTAAATTTTTCTCAGAGCCTTAGCATTTGACCACAGTCAATATTGCCAATTCTAGATTTCGAGAAAAACGAACTTAAAAATAAAAACTTGTATACAACTGCATAGTAGATCGGTAATTTAAAGTTTAAAAATCGAATGTCAGTAGTTCCCTAGAAGTTTGAAATTTCTCCCATGTCTTCTTGAATATATATAGCTTAATTTTATGCAATTTTTTTTTTTTTTTTTTTTTTTTTCAATTTTTTCTATATTTGGAGTACGGGTCTCCCTTAAGGATATAAATCATTACTACAGAATTGTAGAGACGTTTTCTCATTGGGTACAGAATATACAATGGTAATTTTTGATGACTCACTCCCAAGAATATTTGAAGATGTGATTTGTATTATTAAATAACATAAATCGTAAGAACAAGTTAGAAATCTCAAAATGTTAGCTTTCTTCAAACTCCAGATTGACACATTTGTCGTTTTCAGAGAAGTATAGAAAGGGCTGTAGAGTCAATATCATAGTAGTCAGATAATTCATGTATAATCCTTTCTAGTAAGTGAAACCGAGGAGAAGAGGGAAAAAAAAACTTTCGTTGATGAGGTATGATCAAGGAAAAAGAACTTTGTGTAGAGGCATTCGTTTTTCAACTTAATATACCATTAAAGCTTTTTTTCGGGAATTTTGGAGATGGGGATGTTTAGAACACCTTAAGAGGCATTACCACAGCGATTTTGAGCAAAATAGTTTGAGCCGTTTTTTAGCAATTACTGAAAAACATGATTTTTTCAAAGGCATGGCCCACATGGCCGCCACAAACCTGTATATAAAAGTTGAAAAACGTGCTGCAAAAAAAATCCCGTTAAATTTACGATTTTAAACTGGCAGCTGGGTCTCTAGAATAAAACTGTAAATAATACGGGAACATTCCGTATTAAAAACGGTTTTCGACTGGTAACAAACGGTTTTTCCACGTAAAGTATACAGAAACTTTCCGTATTAAATACGGTTAATTCCAAACAAAACAGTTTTGTCCCGTAAAATAAACGGAAACATTCTGTATTTAAAACGGTTTTCAACTGGTTGCCAGTACCTTTTCCGGAAAATAAACGGAAACTTTCTGTATTAAATACGATGACTCCCTACAAAATATAATTTCCTCCCGTAACTTAAACAGAAACTTTCCGCACGGACAGACATTTTTTTAGACTTTTTTTTTTAACTCAGTATGTTTTCATAATGTGTAAAAATATTTTTAAAAAAATAGAATTTGTTTTTGTGACCAAACACAATACTTTCATCACCCTTGAAACTGTAATAATTTCAATAATGTCAAGTTAAGAAATTGCTAGAAAAGAATTGTTTGGTTAAGTAATATGTCTATGTTGCACCAAAAATTCTTTGAAAATTATAAAATATCAGAGGGAGTTGCCTTCTAGGAGGTCGTTCAAGGAGTACCTGCTTTCCTTGAATGGAATAAAATCGGGAATCAGGTGGCATGACAGTCAACGTGAAAATATTTGTCCCAACCAACGCTCAGTCTCTTATATTTAAAAGTGTAGCTTGCAAACCGAACTCGATCCTGGGGACTTTCGCACGCCAAGCGAATGTCCTGCATACCGTGCCATGGGTCAGCATAAAAAGAATTTTGGGCTATAATCATTGTATTAAAATAATTATACTCTATAAACATGCATGACACACACGTGTATTATCTGAAGTTTATTTAAATAAGATATTAAATTCAAGAACTCGCTGAAAGATAAACTGCATTATTGTACAACAGAGACCCATGATCTTAATCTAAGATACCAATCTAAGAAGTTTTACAATCAATCAAATTGCCTTTTTTCCCAAAAAAGTATAATCCGCGGAATAACCTAATTATTGTAATCTTACCAAGATCAAAATGAGGAAATGTTGCCATTCGGGAAGAGCTTAAAAAACCAAAAAAATCCGCGGAAAATAATTACACGCACCTTATAACAGCTTAGCAATTTCACTGCTAACTGACTATTTGCACGCAAAGAGGCCAGGAGAGTGAATAAACGATTTATGGCGTGAATGAACGTAATTTTTTGGAACGTTTACGAGCCGACGCCATTAAGTATGCAATATGTTTCCGTGATAAACATAAAGGAGAAATCCTTTACGTCAAGACATCACTTATATATGTGCGAGATTTCCTTTATTTTCCTGAAGAAACTTCCTGGATTTTTATTTTGGGAAGGTCAACTTTAAATAAAATGTTCGTTCGTAGTAGACACATTTTAGATGAATGGTGGCAGCTATGGAACATTTACGACACAGGCCTGGGAACGTGGTTGCAATGCGGAATGAACTAAATGTCGGCGTTTTTTGATGAATGACATATCGTGTTCAATCTGTTTGGCATTCAAATAGAGTATAATCGGGTATAACTTGAAATGCAACATAATTGCTTAGATTACAAACCTTTTATTAAAAAAAAAGAAAAATTCAGTTATTATTTTCTTAGTGATTCTGTTAGGAAAGACGTCAGGCTCATGATCGGACGATCTTCTTGATTACTGCGTGGTCAACGCTCTTGTCTCGCATGCCAAAGGTGCCAGGTCCGAGGCATGAATGTTTGTTGTGGTTCGGAATCCACGTTAAGCTCTAGGTTTCTGCCTGATTAGTTGTAATTGTGTATAGAAATAAATTGTTGAGCGTACAAACCAACCAACCATGATTGGACGATCGTGGAATTGAGCTACTGCCCTGCCATAAGACTTGAGCAGGGGCGTACTGGCCATATCAACGACAGAGAAGATTTAAATTCAATTAAACTAATAATTATAACAATTCAATTCTTAAATAAAAATAACTTATTATTGAAATCAGTGATTAAATGCGAATATTTAAATAATAAAATATGTTAATTATTAAAATTATTTAATTGTTAAAAATTATTTATTTAATTATTGGAATGATTTTATTAAAATTTTATCAGCGATGATTTTGAAAATTTGGGCTGGCACAAATCTAAAATCACCAGGCCGATTTTATGTCCCAGTACGCCCCTGGACTTGAGTATAATTAATGGTGGATGCATGCTACATAAATAAATACAAATCTCAATGTAATCTTGTGGATTGTGGCCTGGGGAGGGAGGTGCTGGTTAGAGGATCAACCGATCAACAACTCGTCATCTGACCATGTTCAAAATTGCCGAGACGTAACCCTAGAACTACAAACCCATTTTCTTTACCTGTAAACTATAAACCGGGGTAAATATTAACTCCACGGGTTTTTTGCTCGTAAAACCGTTCTGAAAGCAGTAATTTGACTTTTAAGTACTTGAACCTTTTTGGTTTTTCATGCTGAAGAGAACGGTGAAAAGTAAATTCTATTTTATCATGGTTTAGTTGGTGAAAAATCGATTTAAATAGCTAAAAGTGCCGAAAAATGATTAAATCGTCATTTAACAAACAAAAATTTAAAACTATTTTTTCAAACAACCGATTTTCAAATTTTCACCGGAATTTTAAAAAGGACACATGAGGCTTTTAGAAAAAAAATACGATCATGATTTTTTGCCAAAAAAGTCTATTTATTTGGGGCTTCGAAAATTCAAAAAAATTAGCAATCTGATTAATGGAAAAGTCAAATTAAAATCGATGAAATATTGGTTTTTAAGAATATATTTCGGTGTTTGTCATACAAACTGTAAAAAAAAGAGAAATTTGATAGATATAAAAATATTCAAAAGTAAAGTTATGATTTGACTCATTCAAAGGCACCCCAATCGCTGCAGTAGGTTACTCTGTAACTCTCGCAAGTTGATCGCTTGCACCGACACAAAACACTAATGGGTTGGTTGTTTTCAGATTATCTGGCACCGTCAGCAACACGAGGGCTATAATGCGCCGATACATTCATCATTAGACAAGCCAACATACATTTACAAACACCCATGCCTAACACGGGACTCGAACCCGTAAGCTCGTGGTCTAGAAGCTAGCACGCTAACCACTCTACCGTTTGGTCGGCAAAACACTAATGGGAACTACAAACCGGGGTAAATATCAACCCCACACAAGATTCATTTCTTCACTGCGTCACAGTAAACAAGAAACTGAAAGATCTGGCGACCTCCCCTATTGTTAGAACCTTGAACTAAATTATTTTATAGGTCTTCAGTTGATAATGTCACTGACTAACTTAAAAACGTAGTTCAAAGTTTACCTGGAGTAGATATCTACCCCAGTTTATAGTTCTAGGGTTAATTATAGATGTTGTGGGCACAATGCTACGGTGCAGTATGGTCTTCGTGTAGTCCATGCGCAAGAACACTAACAAACTTTCTCGATACACAGTATTCCCAAGTGCCAAATACATCGTTTCAAATTCCATCCAGAAAAATTTATTTTCATTTCGTTAGTGTACAGAGTGTCTATTGATGAATTATTGTCAAAGGATCTATATTGCGAGCATTTAGACGTTACCATGAAATTCGATGTACCCAGAAATTGGACAGTTTAAAAAAAATAACTTCTAAGAATTATAATAAATAAAAAAAAAATAAAAAAAAAGATACCGTCTCCATGTACTTGAAAAGCAGTTGGCATCCAAGAGCAGTTGGTAATTAGTAACTTCTGCCTGTTGTATAAACCTGCGTCCCCCTTCCTTTCGTGACTAAAAAGAACAGCTAGTATACAAACACACTGACTAAACACTCATTAGCTCAGCGAAGAATTCCCTGCAACCACCTTTGAGTTGCCTTGAACGTCATAATAACGAATGGTCCCCAAAACCTCGAAATATGATGTGCATTTATATAAGCTTTTTTTTTTAAAACAATTTCTCACTAGACAATGAATAAGGATATTCTAAATCCACATTAAAACCTGTTGATCATGCAGTCGCATGGTGACCACCTAAAGATCTTTTTTTGAAAATAATTGCCAAGTTTGATGCTCTGATCCCTAACTGCAACTTCTGTATAGTGCATGCTTGGCTATTGACTTGAAGCCGAAGAAGGCTTAACAATCACCATAGGGATCCATGTTGACAACTTCCCCCCAAACTAATAAAAATCTGTTTGTAACCAAGGGCAACCTATTACTTGGCATGAAGGGGGGGGGGGGTGAGTATTTAAGTAGTTTCGTCTGCTTGCAAAGTAGAAATCGCTTTTAAGTTATCTAGAAGCTATATTTAGAGACTAGTGTTTCTGCTCTTCAAGTAGATATAGGCAAATGAATTGCTACCATACTGACCCTAACTAATGCTGTGCAATGTGTTGTCCTTAGTTACTAACTGACACTAACTTGTTTGGGGAGAATTGGTGATATATGATGATGGGGGCAAAACCTTCTTCAGATTCTATTCAATAACCAAGTATTCACTATCTAAAACCTACAGATAGGGATCATAGGTTTGATGTGATTGGTTTGTCAAGCTCAGCGACCTTTATTTATGCACAATGACGGCTAATCAAACCAGGACCAACAGCTTAACGTGGATTCCGAACCACAACGAACATCCATGCCTAACCCAGGATTCCAATACAGCACCTTTCGCATGCGAGGCCAGAGAAAGGTTTGATGTCACATAAACTCAAAGAGGGAAAATTAAACCAAGGTTTTAAACACTGAAGTTATTGACTTCGAAAATGAATCGGATCTGATACACGACTAAAAAAAAAAAAAAAAAAAAAACTTAAAACAACAAGTTCTTACCGGAATGATGGCGGATTAAAGTGTCACCACATCCTCTCATGTAGATAAAAGACTTCGTCGCTTTAAAGTCAAACAACTCTAACTACATGGATACACAGTTTTGTAGATAATGTTATGCAAGTACTGCGAAAAAAGTCCTATTTAATGTCAGATAATTGTAACTCAGTTCTAGTGGGGTTTTTTTGTTTGTTTTTTAATAATTAACTATCTGACATTAAATAGGATTTTATTTTTTTCAGTACCTAGATAATATTACTTATAAAGCAATCTTTGTAGTTAGTGTTGTTTGAGATTAGAAATAACTTTTTAAAACACACATGAATACAGACTTATAAATTAGGTAATATAATTCAACATTCTATTTGAGAGGTGGTTTATTCTTTGTCATAAAAGTTTCATCGTGATATAATTTTCAATATTTTCAAAAAGTGAAATAATTTAATCGAGAGAGACCTGTTAGAATAATTTTTCCTAAAATAAAAATTAGTAAGAAATTTCTTTTTGTACGTATTTATTACATTTTAAACTCGCATAATTAAAGTAAAAAGTTACTTTATTTGGGGGAATACTCATGGACTCTGGCAGAATTATTTGCAGTGGGGTTCAGATTGTATACAGAAGGGTGCAAAGCGATAAAAGTTAGTGTTCAAACCTTGATTTTCCGAAAACGATAATTTGATTTCCTATTGAAACGTTAATTATTGTAATAGTTATACATTAACATTATATTCGAATGAATAATTTAAACCTATATTATGCTTAATTTTTCTTTGAATTTTACAATTTTCTCCACTTATTTTTAATTTTCAAGAAGAACAAGCAGTGCACCTGCTTAACACTGCCTGGTAGCTCCCGGGATCTTCAATTTTTCTTTATCGATAATTCAACTATTCTTCAGACTTTTAAAGGAGTACTGATAAACCATGGAGTCGATTTAATACTGTACACTATACTCTACAATAATCTACAAGCATTGGTAGTTCTACATAAACAAGACAAGTCATTAGATTACATTTTAACAAATCCAGGTATTACATGAAGATGATCTGACCGAGTTGATAAATCACATAACATTCAATGCTTTCCTCAAATGGTTGAAAAACCAAATTACCAGACCTTTAATCAAAAACAAAAACTGTATCGGGATGATTCTCATTTTTTTCTTATCAAGAGTACAACAAATTTTTCATATTTTTAAAGGACCACTGATAAACCATAGAACCGCCTTTACATGGTCCACTCTATTCTATCTAAACGTGTATTGTCAGTCTTACACAAACAAAACAACCATTAGATTACATTTAAGAAAATCCCGATATTACTACGCGAAGATGGTCTGAAGAGTTGATCAAGCACATACCATTCGATGCTTTTATCAAATATTTAAAATCCGAATTACCACCTATTCAAATTTTCGACCAAAAAAACAAAGTACTACGTCATGCGTGCTGCTGGGATCGAAAAGTGATGTAACTTGTTTGGTAAGCAAACTTGAACTCTTGATGGCTGTTAGTTTCACAAACACAGCATGGAACAGGTTGATTGAAGTGCTTTATGCTCTCGTAGACAGCGGGGAACAACTCACTGGAAGTTACTTGAATGGAATGCCACCAATGTCCTCTTGTTGAAATAGGGAATGTATATAAAATACAATCTTATGAACAAGAGTTGCTTATTGGACATTCAAGTTGCTATTGAGAGTTGCTTCTGACATGTTGTGTTTTGCTTAATGTGACCAGACGTCCCGATTTTGTTGGGACCTCCTGCTTTTCACCCATGGTCCGCTCTGCCAGAATGTTTCGCCTAACTGTTCCGCTTTTCCGTCGCATAGAATGTGCTCCCTAAATATAATACTAAAAAACGACCCCTTCTTTATTGGCAGAGACGTGTGTCCCGATTCTTAGAAAAATCTGGTAGCGTCAGTTTTGCTCGTGGGCTGAAAATAAACATTACAGGGTTGTAACAATTGGGTAAATTCTCGTAAGTTTAATAACATTGCTCCTCATATGTCCTCCATAGAAATTTAGCTCGCTTGTTGACTTTTTAGTATAAACTACTGATATCTAACTACAACTTCTTGGTTATTGACTTGAAACCGAAGAGGACGTAACAATCACCATAGAGATCTATATGTTAGCAACTCCCTCACCCTTAAACTAGTTAGTTGGTTGTTTTCAGACTATCTGGCGCCGTCAGCAACAAGAGGGCTATAATGTGCCGAAACATTCGTCATTTGACAAGCTAACATATATTTACAAACACTCATGCCTTACACGGGACTCGAACCCGCAACCTCGCGGTATAGAAGCTAGCACTCTAACCACTATACCGTTTGGTCGGCCTTAAACTACACTGTTAAAAAAAATTGTCCACCATGCACCAAAATTTGGTTCCCATTTAGCTGCCACGAACATTTGGTGCTTAGTTTCGCGATTTAATGGTGCTTACGGTCCGAGGTTGCACCATTAAATCGTGAAACTAAGCACCAAATGTTGGTGGCAGCTAAATGGGAACCAATTTTTGGTGCAAGGTGGAACAAAATTTTTAACAGTGTAGTTGGAAAGTGTTTGTAACCATGGGCAACCTTTTGCATAGTATAGATGGAGGAGATGAGGGGGACGGTTCAATTGGCTTCTTTTGTTTGCAGAAAAGAATCCTCTTATAAGCAGTTCAAAAGTTAGAGTTCAGTGGTAAAAGTTAACCCATAAAAATTACGTTCCTATTATAAATACTTTGTATGCAATGCCAACTTTTATGGGCATTTGCAACTTATTTCAATAATTTTGAGAGCGGATCCAGTTTTCATAGTGTTTGAATATTGCACAGAAAACTATCAATACTTTTTTCCCCCGTTCAAAACTCGATGGAATGCGATGCATTCTATCGAGTGAATATGCATTCAATGCATTGCCATCGACTACGAGCCTTTCTACCAAGTTCCAATTCGATTGGGCCGACCAAACGGTATAGTGGTTAGCGTGCTGGCTTCTAGACCGCGAGGTTGCGGGTTCGAGTCCCGTATTAGGCATGGGTGTTTGTAAATGTATGTTGGTTTGTTAAATGACGAAATGTTTCGGCGCATTATTGCCCTTGTGTTTCGCGCACGTCGCCAAATAATCTGAATACAACCAATCCAATTCAATTGGAAGACGGCATCTGGGTTAATTAGCCCACCGAAGATTTTGCTCATCACAAACAAACGCACAAACAAAATCTAAGTTCATCTAACAAATTAAAAATGGCAAAGATTTCTGATACTATAAGATTCGGATGTTTCTAAAATACGTCCGTTGCTTTAAAAAGCGTCAGCTTAATTAGAGTCACCTTGTATTGGAGTTACTTTGTGAATGAAAAACTATTTTTGTTTATTAGCTGAAAACAAGACCAAATTTGCATCTTACATTCGCTATGTTTTTCCAAGGTTGAGAAAGCCCTTATTATGAGCGTCAGTATATGTTATTGTACCCACTGTGTACTTTCCCATAAGATGTCTTGTCTAATTTTCGATAATAATGTTGCACGTATGTCTGTAGTTGCCGCACAGCGGAGGGTCGTCATTTCCGTTAACTGTTTTGGTTAAGTGAAGCATAAATCCGCCGCATTGTGAAGCTGTACTGATTACTGCAATCTAGTGTATTCCGTTGTTATTATAGAGGTAAGAGAGGGTGAAATTGCGCTAAAGGGGAAAAGTAAAGGTCCATCTTCTCCAAAAGAGTTTCTGAAAGTTCTCCGATAAGCCAAAGCGTAACTTTTACATTAGAAAAAAAAGAATATTATAGTACAAGTCTAGCTAACTTTGCTTCAGGCAAATTAAAAAACAATGAAATATATTTGTCTGCATTGCTGCTGCCCTGTAACATAATCGGGGAATTTTTGCGTTAGATTTTTCAACTTTTTGAAACCATATGGCTGATGAGCTGAGATCTAGCCTCTTTTGTTATAGATATGCCGTGTTTAACACAGATGTGGTATCTTCATTTTGTGACCAATTTGAGTTATTATTAGCTGATGGTTTTCTATAATTTGTTCTACAAAATGGTCGCATCTGCACGGGAAATATTAAAAAAAGTTAATAAGTTTGTCAATAAGTTAGCATGAATTGTTAAAGTTTAAACCGTAATTTTTTATTTTGACCTCAATTGCACCTATCTAGCCCTGGTATGGCTAGATACGTGCTTTTACAATATAAAGGAATTATTTATAACTAGGATATAACTTGAAACAGAAATTACTCTTTCTCGTATTTTATCATACGTAGCGCTATCGATGTCAGAATCGTAACATTTAAGGTTTGTTTGAAGAGCTAATGTTTTTTGAAATTGTTTACATGCAGACCGACAGCTTCTAAAGTAAGTAATTTGTTTCTGTTCTAAGTTGTACACTAGTATCAAGTAACCATTGTATCGCATATAATTATAGGAACTAGTAAAAAATTAATGAACTTTTATTAAATATATATAATGTAAAATAACAGTTATTGATCATTGTGAACAAGGATGAATGTATTGTACTTAAGTTAAAGGTTCAGGAACTATTTTTTTTATAACATGTGTTTGAAATAATCCTCCAATTTAAATTTAAATGTAGTCCCTGACTGGCATACAGTCGGAATATTTACCTATTATGCGAGAGGTCTTGGTATCAAGTCCCAACCTTCAGAGTCTGTTTCCAAACAAAAGAGACACAGCAGCGATGTGATGGTCTCGTGTCTGTTTTAAATCTGCCTGTGAGATTTTAACCTGGATTTCCTCCTTTTCGGGACGCAAATGCGTGCATTTTTTCATGACAAATTGTCTATCACAAGAATAGCTCCCACCAAATGGTCCAACGTTGTTTGTTGTTATGGAAACAAAACTAGTACCATTTTCCACAGTGTAATGAAGCAGAGAGACATCAACATTTGGCTTGTTGAACGTCTCTTATGGTGTATTGGTGGTATTTCATAGGTTATCAAAATAGATTTATTTAAGTAAATAATTTCGCATCACCCAGGCAAATGTTATCTTTTAGTCTATAATTTATTGCACATCACATCCCTATTCTAAGGCCTACCAAACGGTATAGTGGTTAGCGTGCTAGCTTCTAGACCGCGAGGTTGCGGGTTCGAGTCCCGTGTTAGGCATGGGTGTTTGTAATTGTATGTTGGCTTGACTAATGACGAATGTTTCGGCGCATTATAGTCCTCGTGTTGCAGACGGCGCCAGATAATCTGAAAACAACCAAACCAACCCTATTCTAAGCCAACGAGTATTGTTTCTATAGCAACCACCACTATATAGACCAGAGGGTGGTTTGCTATAGAAACAATACATTTTAAAGGTCGGGGCTCACCTTTTTAGAAAATTGATTCACCATGACCCACTTTTTCTATTGCACCCCCTCCCCCCCATCATTAAACAATGGCCTCGAACTATTTTCAACCTTATGTTTGATTAACCTTAAAAAATTAATTCAAACTGTAATTTAGCCGACCAAACGGTATTATGGTTAGTATGCTGGCTTCTAGACCGCGAGGTTGCGGGTTCGAGTCCCGTGTTAGGCATGGGTGTTTGTAATTGTATGTTGGCTTGACTAATGACGAATGTTTCGGCGCATTATAGTCCTCGTGTTGCAGACGGCGCCAGATAATCTGAAAACAACCAAACCAACCCTATTCTAAGCCAACGAGTATTGTTTCTATAGCAACCACCACTATATAGACCAGAGGGTGGTTTGCTATAGAAACAATACATTTTAAAGGTCGGGGCTCACCTTTTTAGAAAATTGATTCACCATGACCCACTTTTTCTATTGCACCCCCTCCCCCCCATCATTAAACAATGGCCTCGAACTATTTTCAACCTTATGTTTGATTAACCATAAAAAATTAATTCAAACTGTAATTTAGCCGACCAAACGGTATTATGGTTAGTATGCTGGCTTCTAGACCGCGAGGTTGCGGGTTCGAGTCCCGTGTTAGGCATGGGTGTTTGTAATTGTATGTTGGCTTGACTAATGACGAATGTTTCGGCGCATTATAGTCCTCGTGTTGCAGACGGCGCCAGATAATCTGAAAACAACCAAACCAACCCTATTCTAAGCCAACGAGTATTGTTTCTATAGCAACCACCACTATATAGACCAGAGGGTGGTTTGCTATAGAAACAATACATTTTAAAGGTCGGGGCTCACCTTTTTAGAAAATTGATTCACCATGACCCACTTTTTCTATTGCACCCCCTCCCCCCCATCATTAAACAATGGCCTCGAACTATTTTCAACCTTATGTTTGATTAACCATAAAAAATTAATTCAAACTGTAATTTAGCCGACCAAACGGTATTATGGTTAGTATGCTGGCTTCTAGACCGCGAGGTTGCGGGTTCGAGTCCCGTGTAAGGGCATGGGTGTTTGTAAATGTATGTTGTCTTGTAAAATGACGAATGTTTCGGCGCATTATAGCCCTCGTGTTGCTGACGGTTCCAGATAATCTGAAAACAACCAACCAACTAAACTGTAATTTAAAAATTAATAAATGGATCTAACTTAATTGGTAAAAATTATTCTCATGTTCTTAAAAGTAATTTACTCCTATCATATGGTTTGAGAACTTGTACAATCAAAAGTCAATTTTTAAAATGGTGCTTAGTTTACAAAATAAAAAAATTTGAATTTTTTTTTTATGGAAACTGCTATGCCTCTCAAAAAGACACCTTAAGTAGCTGCTTAACTGCACACTGTATGGAGCAGCTTAACATTTTATGTCTTTAACTGCTGTGGTTGGGTGGTTTGACATTTTTGGCGCAAGGACAACAAGAGGTCTATACTGCGCCAAACAAATTGGTGAGCATCAATTTAAAATTTAAGAAACATAGTATCAGAAAAATTAATATAAAAGTTAAAGATGAAATACTTTATGGGGTGGAAGCATTTTACAAAAAATGACTCGTGGTCTGTCAGACCGCTCACAGCAGTTAAAGGTTAACCTCCCACTATTGTTGGCAATTCCTATAATTTCCAATTTTCATAAGTATGACACATTAACTATTCTCGACCTACCAAGAATTGCCAACCTGGCGACTGTGGGGCTACCGCTCAAGCCTCGCATGCCAAAGGTACAGGGTTCAAATCCTGTGTTAAGCATGGATATTCGTTGTGGTTCGGAATCCAAGTTAAGATGTAGGTCCCGGTCTGATTAGCCGTTATTGTACATAAAAATAGGTCGTTGAGAGCGTACAAACAAGCCAAGCCAAACCTACCAAGCAATAGTTCCCGATCAACAGTTTGGGAAACGCTGCTATAGACAATCTTTCCTGAGCTTTACTTCTGGTAGACCGACTGTACTTTCAGTAGTTTAGTTCTTATCCCCAATGTTGTTCCTTCGTAATATAGCCCTTGTGTGCCTCTTGTACCAGAAAATATTCAATACAACTAACTGTACAGAAGCGGTGATTGAAGAACCAGTTTCGAAAATATTTTGCTTATTCCCACGTCGGACACCTTTAAATCAATTCGACATCTCAGCAATATATGGTAATCATAATAATTTAATAAGGCGACGTCAGGTCTGCGTTGCTTCCTGTTCATTTCTAGTTTCCACCTGCAGCGACGAAGCAGTAAGACAAGATTTAGAGAAACGTGTGAAACTAGTCTAATGTTTAAATCAAACAGAACCATGTGTGCTCAGGTTAATGCGGGGATTAATCGTATGCCTGGAGAATGATTCATGTTGAAAATACAGCTGTCAGTGCTACAGAGAAATCAAATAGAGTAATAATTATTTAATTAAAAAAATGAATTAATAAGGAGCTGACGGACAAAACCGGACTTGCCCATAAGCCTAAATAAAAATTTATTCAACTTTGATTTTTGGATTATCGGCAAGTATGTCTTGAAAACCAACTCTATTGAATAATAGTATTGTCACTCAATTAAAAGAATTTCTAATATAATCCATAATCTAAAAGCATAAGCATGGTAATTTCGATCAAATAAAGATATTTGTATGTATGCAAGTTCAACTCTTTCACCTGGCACAAACATTAGATGTCCCTTTCAATTAAAAATTGTGTAAAGTAGGTTTAATAAAAGGCTTATACACACAGATTCCCAACCGCCAATTTGAAATCTTTTTGCAATTTTCGAAAGCATAAAAAGAAAGTGAGGATACTGGTTTCACTACTCGACATTTTCTTGGAAAATTCTTTCTTCCTTTCAAAAGAAAAGCCTTTTTCCTTCTTCATTATACGAAAAAAGATTGTTCATACCTACAGTGGGTAAAAAAAGTCTCCGAACGGAAGCCAAAGTTACAAATAAATTAGCATAATTTATAATCTTTTGCTTTATATCTTTTGTAACTATTGAAATATGTTTAATTTGATTCTTTAAAATAAGTTTCTAATATCTGATGTTTTTGCAATACGCAGCAAGTATTTAAATTGAAATATTTAGGAGATGTTGCTAAGTGCCGTGCCAAAAAGTTTCCGTACGCAATATGAAAATTCTGACATCTTCCACAATAGACTTGCAGTAAATTTTCAAAACAGAAGTGTACGCAAGTATCATGAAGACATGATAGCAGCAATTGTTAAATTTTTGCTTGTTGCTGATTGTCTTAAAATGGAGTTCCTAAATCTATGGTGATTCAGTTTTGAAATGATGAAATCTATGAAAACAATTTTCGAAATCTTTTATATATTGAAGTGTATAGTACAATATATTATTGAAAGACACCGATCAGCTTCAAACTTTTGAGGATAGAGATCGATCCGGAACATCTTCAAAGCTGAAACGCTTGTATAGAAGAAATATCGTATAGTAAGGTTCAAGATAGTCCGCGAATAAGTGCACCTTAAGTCGCACATGGCTTAAAAATTGATAAAAACGTTGAAATGATATCTCAAATGGTGAGAAAAAAGTGGGTCTGAATGGACTTGAAACCCGTAAGAAACCTTATATAAGTACATGTAACAGAAAAAAGCGCATCAATTTTGCAAAGTCTTTTTTAGTGATGATATAAAATTAAATATCTAAGGGTCAGATAATCGAGTTAAGGTCAGGAGAAAACGAAATTAACAAATGTTAACTTATAATTTATGTGGAACTGTTAAACACGGTGAAGGAGGCGTTATGGTTTGGAGGTGTATATGAGAGCTGCTGCTGTCGGTAATTCAAGTTAAGTAGAAGGAAATAAGTATAGGTACGTGTATCATGAAATTCCAATGTAAAATGTCTTAACCAGTAAGCCATGTGAGAATTGAGGTGCACTTATTCGCGGATTATATTGAACCTTACAGTATGATATTTCTTTTATGTAAGCGTTTTAACTTTAAAGATGTTCTGGATCAAATTCTATCCTCAAAAGTTTGAAGCTCTTGGTGTCTTTCAATAATATGTTGTACTATAGACTTCAATATATTAAAGATTTCGAAATTTTTTTTCATAGATAATCCAACATTTCATAACTGAATCACCAACTCAAGAATAGTGTTACGAATTTTTGTATATTTGTAAATATTTCGTAGTGTTAATTTTGTAGATAGATAAATTTCTGTACATTTCGCATAAGACAATGCAATGGTTTGTTTCCCTGCAATGAGTCTCCCAATGCTTGATAGCGGGTTTTACAGAGGTAACTCTGGGAAGCGAGTTTCAAGGGGCACTGCATTTAACATTATGGTAATGGGAATCTCGCCAAATTGGCGAGATAGAGCCAAGTTGGCGACGGTTTTGGCGACTAATTTTTGTCGCCAAACTTGGCGACATTTGGCGACATTTTCGGTACATGTATAAGGACTTTTCGACTCCAATCTGGAAAGTTCTCCAAATGTCTATCTCTGGAATATTCACGAAGATTCGCAGCCTCCCCTATATAAGCCCGGCCGTGAGTGAGTGAGTTAATTAGTTGTTGACTGTTTTTGAATCACGGAGCTAGTTGTTAGCTGAGTCCGTTAGTTGACTGAAGTTAGTTGATTTTGAATCACTGAGTTTGTTGTCTCTCAACGTTCATTGTGAGAGCTGTATTCCTGACTTGAGTAGTTCTTGGATTTTGAGTCACTGAATTAGTTGACTGATTTTGAGTCGCGGAGCTAGTTGTTAGCTGAGTCCGTTAGTTGACTGAAGTTAGTTGATTTTGAATCACTGAGTTAGTTGTCTCTCAACTTTCATTGTGAGAGCTGCATTCCTGACTTGAGATACTAAGCATTATAAAGCGAACTGTTTTGCATTGTCTTTTGCTGCGAATTAGCAGTTGTTTGTCAAGTTTTTAACTGCTGTTTTGTGCTCTGTTGAGGTGAAAAGAGCTGTATTGTGTCTACTAGAGCGAGAAGTTCTGGAGTTGTAAGAGAACTGTGAAGAGTTATTTTGGAATAAATTTCTGCAAGTTTTGATCTACTTTGGCGTCAAATCTTTCGAACCCGTACAACGCAACAATAGGTTTAGCCGACCAAACGGTATAGTGGTTAGCGTGCTAGCTTCTATAGACTGCGGGTTTTAGTCCCGTGTAAGGCCTGGGTGTTTGTAAATGTATGTTGGCTTGTCAAATGACGAATGTTTCGGCGCATTATAGCCCTCGTGTTGCTGACGGCACTAGATTATCTGAAATCAACCAACCAAGAATATAGGTTTAGGAACTCCATTTTAAGACAATCAGAAACAAGCGAAAATGAAACAATTGCTGATATCATGTCTTCATGACACTTGCGTACACTTCAGTTTTGAAAATTTAGTGCAAGTCTGTTGTGGAAGACGTCAGAATTTTCATATTGCATACGGAAACTTTTTTTGCATGGCACTTGGCTACATCTACTAAATATTTGAATTTAAATACTTCTTGCATTTTGTAAAAACAAACATTTATTATAAACTTATTTTAAGGAATCAAATTAAACATATTTCAGTATTTACTGAAGATATGAAGCAAAAGATTAGAAATTATGCTAATTTATTTGTAACTTTGACTTCCGTACGGAGACTTTTTTTTACCCACTATATATCTAACTTTGAAGTATATTTTCAGCCAAAAATCTTCACCCGCCCTCCCCAAAAGATATAACTCCCCATTTCCAATAACAAGAATTGGTCCGTGTTTATAACAAGCTTACAGATAGAAGTTTAAAAATTTCACTCCCGCTCGTCTTCGAAAAAAGTTATTTTAATTTTACTGATATCAAAATTTTATTCTAAAAATACAGCCAATAAGTAGTATTTTTTTCAAAAAATTATATTTCTTTCAATGTAAATATATTTACATTACTGAATTTAAAGATTTTTTTCTCAAATTTATCTTAATCTGGGAATAAAAACGAGTTTCATTTTAAGGTTTTTTCCTTGAAAAGTACAAAATCATTAATCAGTCCACGTAATTTAAAATGAACTTTTGCTATTTTAATAAAAAAAAAAATTGAAAGAAAAAAAACCACTTAGTTCCTAATGCTATTTCAAAACTTCACGTTATTCATTCCTTATTCAATTGCTGCTTCGGATATTTTTACTTTAGACTTGATTTCTACTCGAAACAATTACATATAAAAAAGATAATTACGTGTGGTTTCCAAACTCAACCTATATCAAATTACATAAAAGATTATTTCTACAAAAAAAAGTTGAGTTGATCTATGTAATTACAGGACAAAATGAAACCTATTATTTACGTTTTTAGTCACTTTAATAAGATGTGACGGGGCAAGTAAACTTTCGCAACGTACCAGTTTTGTCATTTTGTGCTCGTTTTCAGATGTATAGACTACACTATACATATTGAATGAAAAGGTATGCAATTTCCTTCCCCATTCCGGATGTAGGACACTTTCATTCTGTGCGTGTGGAAACTGGACCGGTTTTCAATCAATGAGTCAAGAATGAATTACATTCAATTTCAATAACTACAAGTCCTTTGAGAACGATCATCAGTTCTGTCTCTTCCCACAGGCGTATTGCTTTATTATTTTGAAAACAATATTAATACGATCAAGATTTTTTTAAGTTATTGTACAAAATGTAAATGTTTGGTAAATTTTAATTCTATTTTAGTTCTGCAAACAACTTTAATTATAGCTTTTTTGTTAATGTATATATTGTAAATCGTATCTTAAATACAAGATGTAGGGCCCGTCTTTATATTAGCTGTTATTTTGCACAAAAAATGTCATTGAGCGTCCAAACCAAACAACCTAATGTAATGGGATTTTTCTTCGTTAAAGAAATAATGTTAAGTTTTAATGGTATGACACTATTGCAGCATCTCTGCCTGGACTGGAAGTGCTGTTAACTTAGAGATTTTTTGAGAAGGTAAAATAAGAATTTTTCTATTCGTACGTACTTTTATAAGTATGATTTGACAGACTTGATGCGATTTTAAAACCATGTCTTAGTATAGTATCCTCTTTGGTCGCCCCTTTTCAGTTATTATTAACTTGAAGATAGGGGATTTTAAATCTATAATTGTTTTTGTTAGTTGGAACTTAATATCATAAATATTTGAATATGTAGCTGCATAATGCATATGAGACGCTGATAAGTCTTTTATGAATGGATTTTGACTCGCAAACTCATTTCGACAAATTTTACGTGTTCTGCTTCCAACTCGGAAACACATTTCCACACACATGTCATAGCTTTCCAGAACCTAGTCAGGCCGACCAAACGGTATAGTGGTTAGCGTGCTAGCTTCTAGACCGCGAGGTTGCGGGTTCGAGTCCCGTGTTAGGCATGGGTGTTTGTAAATGTATGTTGGCTTGTCTAATGACGAATGTTTCGGCGCATATAGCCCTCGTGTTGCTGACGGCGCCAGATAATCTGAAAACAACCAACCAGAACCTAGTCAGTTACTTCGTCGTAGTAACCCGGGCGCCAGTTAAACTAAATCCAAAGATAAGTAGTTCTACTGGAAAAGGTCTGTCGTTCTCAACATTTGGCGTTGTTTCTAGCAAAATAAAAATATTGTAGTAATGTTTTAATTAAGTGTCACCTGCCGTCGTATTAGAATATTGCCCAATCACGCCAACAACCAACGTTTACATAAATATTCACGTATTTCTAATTCATTTCCAAGTTAGTGTAGGTTATCTTCGTATCCCCAAATTGACACTGCACATGTGCAATGGTAAGAAACAGTGAATGTTTTATTTTTAACTTTTTGTTCAGTTTAGATTTTCATAAAAATATCATTTTTTATCGATATTTAAGAAATCTAAAGATATTTAAGAATGTCGATAAAATTTTACATTTCAGCTAATGAACCTAAAAGACAACTTTTTCTATTCTCGTTTGATTCGGTTTTTAATGTATTTTTTTCGTTCCAAACACTTGTAAAATCTGATTTAATATCAGAAAATTATTATTATTATTTTTAATGTAAACCTCAAAACCAAACAAGTCTAAGGCAACTTAATTGGATAAAGAAAAACTGGATCCTACTTCCTTTGAATTCTGTACAATGCACTTTTATAACTCTCGATATAATACGCGCTTAGAACTTTAAAATAAAAAAGTGCTTTTACAACTCTTTTATAAATCTTTGTATAATACTCTTTTACAACTCTCTGTATAATGCTTTTTTACAACTCTCTGTATAACGTACTTTTAGCAACTCTTTGTATAACGCATTTTTTACAATTCTCTGTACAATGCTTTTTTTCAACTCTCTGTATAATGCTTTTTTACAACTCTCTGCATGATGCTCTTTTACAACTCTATATATAATGCTCTTTTATAATATTCGCTAAATGCTTTAGAATTAATTTTTTTTGTGAAATCCGATGTCATAATTCGACAGAAAACTAACTTAAGGTATAATCTACAATAAAACTAAAATCCGAATTTGCACAATGGCTCTTTTGACTCTGAAGTATAGAATTAAGCGTACTTTACATTTACTGACAAATGATTCGTGTATTACTAGCATGATATGCACCCACGCAAATAAAAATCTGTTTATGTCATTGATCGCAGTTCACTACGGTCGCTCAAAAAGACGCATGTGGTTTATATTATATACAAAGGACGAGATTCGCGGTTTTTAAAAGGGAAACTTAAACAAAAAGTTCAGTTGTCCTTTTGGTAACCAGAAATTTAATTTCTATTTCATAGATGCATATTTTGTTTTGATAATTAAGATATAACTAATTAATTGGATTTCAATCACTTATTTTATGTATCCTAGGTGAGAAACAGAAAATATATCCGTCAATCACATGATTATGTGTGGCCAGGAATTACGTGATCGCTATTGCCCATAACTTTTTGGCTCCTAGGGACGTATCGTATTCTTTAACAATTTTCATAATTTGTAACATTGAAAACTATAAGGGCAACAAACCGTATTTAAGGACAACCTAGTTTCCTTCATTAGTTGCCCTTGGGACAAGCATAAAAATCGCAAGATTCGACCCTTGATATTATAACAGTAAAAAAAAATTTCAAAGCAAGTTAAATTATTTAACATCTAAATATTTTATAACTATTCCAAGAATTTTTTCTTTCTTTAAATTTGAGATCTTCTTTTTAAAATTAATCACTTGATGTACATTTTGACTCGAATGCAGCTCTTGTACCTTTATCCCGCCACAGAAAGATTATTTTATTGTGTAGATAAATTACTTTAATATTTAAACCAGAATGATTCAATCGTTAACCCTCAGTGAATGGGTGTGTCATAAAAACTTTGTTTAAAAAGAAATGTAACATGTTTTATCTTTTTAAAAATGTTTAAAAATCATGACTGAACTTTTGTCCTTGTATTTACTGGAAAAGCCGGTCATAACAAGGCCCATGACTGCAGAAACGTTTTGTATTTTATATGTATATTTTAATTTGATAAACTCGCACGGTGATATTAGGCCGGTTTTAGCTGCGCTGTTTTACATTACTGGCTTTGCATTTGCTGTCACCATAACGCTTCGTATCAATAACAATCCACAACATGACACGTAACCCTTTTTATGTCATAGGTTGTTTGATTTTGATAATGAAACCGAATTCCTTTGTTCAAATAGAGCATGTGATGCATTTGTAAAGAGACTATAGGGATATGGAACATCGCCCCAATTTTCAGTTGCACTGCAATACTGGTCACTGAATTTAAACTTGAATTGGTGTAATTTACCATTTTTGTTTTCATATTTTCATCAATTTAGCGATAATTATTTCATTGTTTCTTTCGGGTAAGTGGAATGGAGGAGGAACAGTCATTGATGAGTAATGCTCAAGGGAAGAGAACTCTATGTTAAAGAGGTTCGGTTTTCAATTTTTTACGCCTTTATCAAATCTTTATGGGAATTTCGGTGGTGAAGATCTTTCAAAAATCTTAGCCGACCAAACGGTATAGTGGTTAGCGTGCTGGCTTCTAGACCGCGAGGTTGCGGGTTCGAGTCCCGTGTTGGCATGGGTGTTTGTAAATGTATGTTAGCTTGTCTAATGACGAATGTTTCGGCGCATTATAGCCCTCGTGTTGATGACGGCGCCAGATAATCTGAAAACAACCAACCAACCAACCAACCTATTGAAACGTTAATTATTGTAATAGTTATACATTAACATTATATTCGAATGAATAATTTAAACCTATATTATGCTTAATTTTTCTTTGAATTTTACAATTTTCTCCACTTATTTTTAATTTTCAAGAAGAACAAGCAGTGCACCTGCTTAACACTGCCTGGTAGCTCCCGGGATCTTCAATTTTTCTTTATCGATAATTCAACTATTCTTCAGACTTTTAAAGGAGTACTGATAAACCATGGAGTCGATTTAATACTGTACACTATACTCTACAAGCATTGGTAGTTCTACATAAACAAGACAAGTCATTAGATTACATTTTAACAAATCCAGGTATTACATGAAGATGATCTGACCGAGTTGATAAATCACATAACATTCAATGCTTTCCTCAAATGGTTGAAAAACCAAATTACCAGACCTTTAATCAAAAACAAAAACTTTATCGGGATGATTCTCATTTTTTTCTTATCAAGAGTACAACTATTTTTCAGATTTTTAAAGGACCACTGATAAACCATAGAACCACCTTTACATGATCCACTCTATTCTATCTAAACGTGTATTGTTAGTCTTACACAAACAAAACAACCATTAGATTACATTTAAGAAAATCCCTATATTACTACGCGAAGATGGTCTGAAGAGTTGATCAAGCACATACCATTCGATGCTTTTATCAAATATTTAAAATCCGAATTACCACCTATTCAAATTTTCGACCAAAAAAACAAAGTACTACGTCATGCGTGCTGCTGGGATCGAAAAGTGATGTAACTTGTTTGGTAAGCAAACTTGAACTCTTGATGGCTGTTAGTTTCACAAACACAGCATGGAACAGGTTGATTGAAGTGCTTTATGCTCTCGTAGACAGCGGGGAACAACTCACTGGAAGTTACTTGAATGGAATGCCACCAATGTCCTCTTGTTGAAATAGGGAATGTATATAAAATACAATCTTATGAACAAGAGTTGCTTATTGGACATTCAAGTTGCTATTGAGAGTTGCTTCTGACATGTTGTGTTTTGCTTAATGTGACCAGACGTCCCGATTTTGTTGGGACCTCCTGCTTTTCACCCATGGTCCGCCCACGGTTCGAGTCCCGCGTAGGCATCCTTACTAGGATAATCAGGATTAGCGACTTTTTGTTTTCCTGAGAACAGGAGTGTCTGCGTCAAGATCAATAAGGGAAACAACCAGGCGCGCCGATCACTTATTTAAGTATAACTTTAAAGAAGTCTACAACCTTGATCGGAAGTGGCTTTTTAATTTTAGTTCACCAAAAAAAAATTACCGAAATTCCCTTTTTTAACACCTTTTATTAATCACCTGTATGTTCAAACTTTGCACACTTGTCAAAGACCGATGACAATACAATAATTCAATAAGTTTGTCGCTTTATCACAAGGATTAGCTCATGTTGCCCTTGCGCCGTTAAATTCCAACCAACCAACCTTCTCCGGAATCGAACCCTGGTGTGCCGTTACAATCCCAGTAATCACAGAACCTATCGTCGACAATTGATAAGCCAGACATTTGAAAGATTTGTCGTGGGAATGACGGTTATACAAAGTGTTTTTTTCAGTCGCATTATCCTCACCAGGATCTTCAGGATTAGTAGTGATTTTTCATATTCAGAGACAAGGTAGTGTTTTGTGCCTAGTAATACGGCGTGTAATAAGGCATACACATGACTTAAATTTGAGACAAGCATGTGACTATTGGCAAGAACAACTGGAGAGTTTTGTACACTTAACTAAAAAAATTAACTAAAAAAAATTTATAGTTTACAGAAAAAATAATTAAAAGTTTAAAAAACTAAAAAACATGCTTTAATAGAAAACCAAACTAAAAAGTAGAAAATAATTAATAGTTTAAAAAACTAAAAAACACACTTTAATAGAAAAGTGAACTAAAAAGTAGAATTTTTTTTTAAATAAGTTTGAAATAAGAATAGAGTGATTAACAAGAAATATTTATTTTATCGTAAAAAAGCGTGAGGTGCTTGATGTCAATTGTTGTATATATATTGGTAAAAGTAGAGCCATTATGAAAATATCTTAAAAAGCACCCCACGCTTTTTTACGATAAAATAAATATTTCTTGTTGATCACTCTATTCTTATTTCAAACTTATTTAAAATTATTTTCCACTTTTTAGTTCACTTTTCTATTAAAGCGTGTTTTTTAGTTTTTTAAACTATTAATTATTAGATTTAGACCGTTTTAGGATGTGTAGAAATGGAATAACAAAACAGTTTGATGTTATGATTTATAGTTAAAATGTGGATGCAGATAGTACTTATGTTTCCCCTTTTATTTTCCGTTAATCATTGTCAACTTTGTTATCACTTTTAACCCTTTGCACTCCAGGCCTTTTTCGCTCGGAGGAATCAGCAACTCGAGACATTTTAGGTTCGGCTGGTGTTTATGGATTTGCTTCATAGAAACTAAACACAGTCATTGGCCTTGCATCGAATTTCCGCATCACACCTAATGGTCCTCTCGTGGTTTGGCATCTAATCGTGTGGCGCCTGAGAGGCGCCACTGGAGTGCAAAGGGTTAACAGTGAGAAGCAAGCAAGACGCGTATGATTTGAGAAAGAGATAAAACATCGAAATTAAATTAATTTGTTTGCATAAGAAATAATAATTATCGTAATAAAGTATCTTGTAAGTTCCGATTTTCATTTGCAAGTTACTTTTGGAAATGTTTAGTGATTATTACTGAAATGGCTGATGAGAATATGGAATGGAAATATAGTTTTCCCTTTTGAAAAAGTTACAGAGGTAGTGTTGGACCATGAATAGCCCATGAATTGAAAAATCATAACGGTTGCAGATGCGTCCCCAGTCGACGAAGTCCCTTTTGACCACGATTGGGCGCCCCTGAAACGGAGCAACGCTGTCAAGAGGCGTTGAATAACATTAACAGAAATATAAAGACGGGTGGGGTGGTGCAAAAATTGGCTTTCAAATTCGTTCTCGCAACTTCGTATTGGAAATACGTTTATCGTGCTATCCTACAGCTCTAAAAACATTGATAACTAAAAAAAAAAATTCCGAATGATTAAACTTGAGAGTCGTTTTACAAACTTAAAAATGTGTACTCTTACACCCTCAGCATGGCCGTTTAAATGAGTAATTTTACAACAATGAAAACACTTCTAGCAAAGGAAAACTTTGTGAATCTTAGAGGAAAGCTACTCTCAAATTATATTTCTCCATAGTTGTATATAATCCATATGTATCTTTCCATATTATTCCATTCATTTATATGTATCCATAGATGTATCTTTCTTAACGTCTCCGTAATACTAGTGAACGACTAAAGAAACTAATTTCGGAAAAAGGCCACCATGGACTTGTAACTTCATTTCATAACTGTCTTCGTAGTCTACTTTCTGTAACAAACTTTTAATAAATGCAGTGTAAAAGCAAAAATGCAGCTCACTCTTTCAATAAAGTTCCATACCATCGCAATTTTGAAGACAGCTTATTTAACCAACCTCCATTAACGTCTCTTCGGGATCATCAAGAAAGCATCGTTCGTTTTTTCTTCTACTTCCTCATACATAAAAGAACAAGTATTCTTCAAATAGACTGCCCAGCTGAGGTTTTTGTCTGAACTACTTTCAAGTTAGACAATAAACGAGAATTTAACTAAGGAAGAGAAAGTTTTCAATTCTGAACCGCAAGATAAATTTGCGTAACTACAAGTAATGACCAGGCTTTTTTTTCCCCCCCAAAAGGAACGACGTTGTTTAATTGTTGCTAATTGTTATTATATTTCAAATTAAAAGTTGAACATAATTGGTTAGCCATAAGGAAGTGATAGGTTTAAGTAAAAGAAGGAATGATGACGTTTGATGTGATGTCTATTGTTACGAATTTTCGATGGGAAACGATGACACAGCTTTACAAAATAAAACTGACGATTTTTATTCTTCTCAAATGCTGCTTCTACAACACGCTCACAGCCAATCTTTGACAAACACAATGATTTCAGCTCACACTGCCTGAAACACTTTGACATTCCATACTCTACCAAGATAAACTTCATTCGAAACAGATAAATAAAAATCTCCAACTAATTCAAATCCCACTTCTTGGCGGTTTTTATATCTTCACGTGCGAACTTCCCCGAAAAATAGAGAGCAATCGATCACAAAATTTCTTGTCTAAATCTTAGCAGTTGCCAATATTTTTTCTTTGGACCTGTATTATCGCTGTTAACAAATAAATTTAAGAAAATAGAACTTTAAGGTATATGTATAGGTTTAATTTTTAAATTTTTTTTTTTTTTAATTTTCAATTTAAAAATGAGACCTTTACACATGAAAAGTACATTATTTCATAAACTGCTTCTAATATATATATATATATATATATATATATATATATATATATATATATATATATATATATATATACACATTAAATATTATCAATTTTAATAATTAACATTTAATTAAACAATTAAGCTAATTTTGAATGGTAATTACAAACAATCTAATTCACTCTCAGATACAATATTGGTGTTCAATAATGCGGAATACTCTGCTCTATGTTTTGACATTATTAGCAAAATTATACAGTGTGTATATTTTGCTTTAAATTAATGCGTGAGAAAAATCCATGTTTTTTTTTACAAAATCTTATCTTTAAAATTTTATTAAAAAGATATTTATTTACCAATCACTTAGTTCAAAACATTCAATAATTTATGCGAATTTTATAGCAAAAAATAAAATAAACTAGGGATGTGGAACATCGCACAACTTTCAATTACGCTATAATACTGACGTGGATTTATGTCATTTACCGTTTGTATATTTTCTTCCTTCACTTAAATGGGAAGTTTGGCGATAATTCTTGTATGGGTGTATATATATATAAACTCCGCTAAAATGGTGATTTTGGCGATATACTTTTCGATAATCCTTATATTATCCTTTATTATAAGCAAAACTGAGGGGAGAAGAAAAAGCGGTCGTTGATGCGGTATGCTCTGGAAAGAGAACTCTGTGTTGAAGGCATTCATTTTTCAACTTTTTACGCCATTAAAACATCTTTACGGGAATTTCGGAGGTGGGGTTGTTTAGAACACCTTAAGAAGCATTACCACAGCGATTTTTATCAAAATCGTTAGAGCCGGGTTTTTTTTTTTGCAATCATTGAAAAACATGATTTTTTCAATGGCAGCTACTTTATGGGCATGTGCGATTTTGACGAAAACCTTAATGGTACGTCCCATAGCCGCCACTAACCCTCATTCCAAATTTGAGCATCTTAGGTCAATTTGTTCAGGAGTTATACTGACCTCAGACACACATACACACACAGGCAAAAAAAAATTCTAGATCACTTTTTTGAAATCAGGGTGTTTCCAAAACGTGAAAAAATGCAAAAAAATAAAAAAAATAGAATGCTATACTTTCATTACTCTATATATATATATATACATATGGGTAATTGAGAGTAAAAATTATTATTTAAAGTGGTATTATTACTGATGGAATAAAATGCAAAATTGAAGAAACTACTTTTTGAGAAAAACTTTTAAAAGAGCATTTTTTATACAAAAAAACTATTATTTTAATTACTAGCTAAATGAAATTTTACCATGTGCATTATTTTAGCTAGCTGTGAGGCCCCGCGTTGCGGAAATCCGTCATTGGTGTATAGACTCCAATTTTTGGCTCTTCGCTCGCAGGAAGGTTCATCGCAACGAAAAATCGAGCTCGCTTTGCTCGATGAAAGGTTCACTGCTGCGTAAGCGTAAGATCGCCTCACACTAAAAACTAATTGCTACGTAAATCCTTAATATTAGAAGCCTCTCCCTTGTCGAGAAACAATAAATAAAATTCCCCGTTAATAACTATAATTCAACACCCCTTTAAGAATATTTTAACACGTGATGTTTATAAAAAGCAAAATTAGAAGGTCAAAACTACTTATGTTGAAACTTTCTGTGCTATAGACCTATTGGAAGTCGCTTTTTGTGGAAATATTAACTAAGAATTCATTAAAAACAAATTAAAATTGTAACTTTCTTTTTGTCAAAAGTCCAATTGGAAGGCCAAAACTATTTGTGTTGAAAATTTCAGAAATGTAGCCCTATTCGAATTTGTTTTGTAAAATATTTGTTAATTAATTCATTAAAAAACAAATAAAATTTCAAAATTCTGTTTTTCAAAAGTCCAATTAGAAGGCTAAAACTACTTATGTTGAAAATTTCAGAGCTGTAGCTCTATTAGAAATCATTTTGTAAAATATTTATTAATTAATTAATAAAACCAATTAAAAATGAACTAAATAAAAATTTAAAATTTTGTTTTTCAAAAGATCAAATAGAAGGCCAAAACTACTTATGTTGAAAATTTCAGAACTGTAGCCCTATTAAAAGTCGTTTTGTAATTATTTTTTTTAATTAAGAAATTTAATTAAAAAATAACTAAAATTTTAACATTCTGTTTTTCAAAAGTCCAATTAGAAGGCTAAAACTACGTATGTTGAAATTTTCAGAGCTGTATCCCTATTTGAAGTCACTTTGTAAAAAATAAATTAATTAAAAAGGAACTAATTAAAATTTTAACATTCTGTTTGACATACATAAAATTAGTAAGCCAAAACTTCCTATGTTGAAAATTTGAGTTCTACTCCAATTTTAAGTAGGTTTCTATTGATCCACAGGGGGGGGGGGGGAAGCCACAGACAGTTAGATAGACAGACACACAGCTTGTTTTAGTATTATAGATTACATATTTACATTTTATTTTGCTCCTCCATCATAGAGCTTTCCTTCTTTTGTGTTATTTTTATTTTGTTTTTTTGAGGTTTTACAAATCTTCACCGATTTTTGCGATTTGAAACCTATACGTATACTTTAAAAAATATGTTCAATATTTTCCATTTCATGCAAGAAAATTGCTTACCACTATTTACTTTATCTTTTCAAGATAAATAAATAAAATGTGCAAAAGATAAGTGTAGAAAGGGGAGAAAAACGTTGTAAAGCATCTCCAATTTCTTCAAATTGATCATATTTAGTGACAGAAAACATTATCTATTGTCATCTTGGGGACAAAGAAGCTTATCGAGAACTAATTTCGATAAAAAATATTGGCTTCTTGTAAAAAAGTAAACATATACCATATCCTTTAAATAATCTTGCCATTGCATTGGCATAAAAACTTAATAGTGCTTATTAAAATCAAAGATTCATCGCCAACCAGTTTAAAGGAATCTCTGCCTATTAAGGTTGACGTTATATGATAAAAAAAAAACCTGTTTTTTTGTGTTTTGAAATTCTGTATAGCTTTGATTTTGATTGTAGTGGGAAAAATATTCTGAGGGCTAATTTACCCACTTGCAATCATCCAATCGACCTAAAACTTGGCTGGTAGTCTTGTTGATGGTTTTATTCGTAGCAGTAAACTATATTTTAGCTCCATATCCCTTAAATAAGTAGCAATTTTTCATCAAATTTGGCAATACATATAAAGTATTTATAGAAAAACTTCGTTTAATAAGTTAATTTTTTTTATCAGATGTTCTTTTAACTTTTTATGTCGATTCTTAAGTTCGGGTGTTTACGAACGTCAAACTGGTCAGTATATCAGCTAGAATGAATGCTTCAAACACAAGTATTTTCCTCCAATTTGCCATACTCTTTTTCAAAACTACCGTTTTATGTTAAACACACACAAACTTTTTCTAACTGCTTTGCTGATATTAATAACATATCACGCTCCCCCATTCCCTTTTCGAACAAGTTTACAGTTCCTAGAGGGATGAAAAAAGCAAATGAAAGAAATCCGTCAAGTTTTCCCTCTCTTGTGTATTCAATTTTTCTTTTTCCGTTTCAAGCCAACCGAACGAGTTTTTGTATATTTGCTCCAGATGAGAAGACTTGTTATCAAAAGTTTTACGCCTTTCTGTCTGGGGCTTGAGACGCGTGAATAAAAGATTGCAAGGGTCAGGGGTGGCCGCTGACATTGCCCTTCGCGCCACTTTAAAAGGCCATGTGAGTGCTCAAGTTGTGGTAGAAGAAAGAGTTGGTGAAAGAGTGAAACACAAGGCTCATTGTAAAAATAGTTATATTTTGTTGCGTGGTGTGTCATAACTGTTAGTAAATTAACCAATACTATAAATCCTTTATAGTATGCATTACCAAATTTTATGTACAATTGCAGATTATTTGTAATTTAAGTTCAGATCTACTTTTCATAATGTTTGATCACTCAGAAGAGAACCCACCGATTCTGGGCCATTGACTCTTTTTTAACCCTTTGCACTCCAGTGGCGCCTCTCAGGCGCCACACGATTGGATGCCAAACCACGAGAGGACCATTAGGTGTGATGCGGAAATTCGATGCAAGGCCAATGACTGTGTTTAGTTTCTATGAAGCAAATCCATAAACACCAGCCGAACCTAAAATGTCTCGAGTTGCTGATTCCTCCGAGCGAAAAAGGCCTGGAGTGCAAAGGGTTAACACGCTTTTATTAGTTTCACCTGTATGTTTTCCTGTAACCGACTCTTTTGGGCTCGATTTTGCCCTACTTTGAGCAATCAGATTTGATTCAAACTTTGCACACTTGTCAAAGACCGATGACAATACAATAATTCGGTCAAAATATCCTATTATCCTGATTAGGTTCACCAGGATTCATAAATTTCTTTCGGGATCCTTTGCATGAGAGAAGAGAGGTAGAGCGAGTGCGCGAACTACGCATGCGTGCAGTTCCAGACTTACTCTTTGGTTAGGCCACTAGGCTTAGCACAGCTAAAAAACATACATTTAGAGTTAATCAAATTAAAAAGTAAATTAAAAAACTAAAAACCACGCTTTAATAGAAAACCAAACTAAAAAGTAGAAAATTATTAATAGTTTGAAAAACTAAAAAACACGCTTTAATAGAAAAGTGAACTAAAAAGTAGAAAATAATTTTAAATAAGTTTGAAATAAGAATTGAGTGATTAACAAGAAATATTTATTTTATTGTAAAAAAGCGTGGGTGTGCTTGATGTCAATTGTTGTAAATATTTAATGACATATATTGGTAAAAGTAGAGCCATTATGAAAATATCTTAAAAAGCACCCCACGCTTTTTTACGATAAAATAAATATTTCTTGTTAATCACTCTATTCTTATTTCAAACTTATTTAAAATTATTTTCTACTTTTTTAGTTCACTTTTTTATTAAAGCGTGTTTTTTAGTTTTTCAAACTATTAGTTATTGCTCCCTAAAACTAGATACGAACGTTCGATTGGATGTTGGAAAGTGGGTTGTATTAGCCCTCCGCAGATGTGCCTGCCACCAACACATACAAAATAGGAGTTAATTCAAAGGATTTAAATATATATGGATATTCTTAATAATTACTTATAAAAGCCTGAAGACGTTTGATACGAACCTTCTCATCCAGATGAATGGATACCATTGAATCGTGTTTCACTGAATGGACGATTAACTACAATTTTGGATAAAAATTTGGCCCATGGTTAGATTATATATACCCCAGAATAAAAGACACGATCTTATAAAATATTAAAATAAAAAGAAAATCTATTTAAAACAATTAGAAGCGTGTATATTGTTAAGAAATTTTCTCAGAGGAAATGATGACGCAGTTTTAACCAAATAAAAACTATAAGTTAATCTCCTTTCAAAGGATTACAAAAAAATTCTAAACAATAAACTCACTATCCAACTTCAACACAAGCTTCGATACATACAGCTTCGGATACAGCGATAATGCAGGCACAGCGAAAGTAAACAAGAACTCAGATCTTTTCAAAGCGGCATCCAAAACTCGACTGACGCACGATTCCATTCAGCGATCGTATTTATAGGAACGCGTGGGAACTTTCTCGAAAAATTCAGGTAACCAATCACTTGATGGAAATGCCTCAAAATTCCCCGACTGACATAGATGTTGCCACCTTTTTCTAACCTATAACAAGTTAACCCTTTACACACCAGAGGTGACTCTCACTCAAAACATGATTTGATGTCGCAACTCGCGAGGACCACTAGGTTTGATGCGGAAATTTGATGCAAGGCCAATGACTGTGTTTAGTTTTTTTGAAGCGGATCTGTAACCGCAAACCAACCAAAAATGACGGAAAACTTATCGAGTTGCTGGTCCCTCCGCGCGAAAAAGGCCTGGAGTGCAAAGGGTTAATAACTACTAACAAGTAAAATAAAATAAAGTGAAACTTTCAAAGAAATACGTCACTATATTTACAATTATATACAGAAAAATTATGCCACAATAACCTATTTGTCAGCAGCGGTGGCCTTTGCTTTTAAATTAAATCAAAGCCACATTGAGTCTAAATGGTATGTTTTCTTGCGATTTAGTCTTTTTTTTTTTTTTTTTTTTTTTTTTAATTTCTCACTACTTTTTAAAAAGTTAACTACTCTACTCTAATAATTTATTATGATTGTACTCTTAAATATGATGCAAATTCGCCCAAAATGTTACTATACATGTCATTTATACGCACATAGGGCATATACGCACATAGGGCATATACGCACATAGGGCATTTTGTAAAAATAATCCACATTGATGCCTATACAAAATATTACTAATCCTTACATAACACTGAGAAAATTACAAATATTTATTATTTTTAATTTATATTTGTAATGCCGACTATGTAAATATTAAAAAATAATAATAACAGTATGTGTCCTAAGAGGAATACAAACGTAGTATAGTGGTGATTTTGTCTATAAATGTTAAGAAACCACACTTAAAATATATAAAAAATGTCTTTGGCCTCCTTAGAAATTGAGTAATTGTATGCCACAATTTTAAATGTAATTATTACTAATGACACAACGACTTATTTTTCGTACCGATATCGAGACTGATGCGTAATGGTGGGATGACTCAGAATGGTTTTTAAATGATAGTTTTGTTTTCTCAATTATGCAAATGAGAGTGTTAAGAAGAAAGTTTACACCTCATTTATTTTTTGCTCTAATCTCAAGCAAACCAGCTTAACCTAATTCATTTTAATCACTTCCTGGTCATTAAAAGTTAAAATTTGATATCTCAACATCAGAAAAAGAATAACTCTGAATGGCCTAAACCAAAATTTAAAATTTATTAAGTGAAATTAAGCGAATTTATTTCTCTCTATTTTCTATCCTTTATTGGTCTTCTATATTTTTTCTCTTACGATATTAACATTAGTTTAACTATCTAAAGAAGAAGAGTCATTTCAGGTTAAATATATTTTCTCTCATAAGAAAATTAATGCTATTATATGGTATGGGATAGGTTGATGATCAATTCTAAAAATAAAGAAACAAATGTGCTTTTGCTATTTATTATTCATTCTACTTTCACACTTTTTTCATTTTCGATTATAGTTTTTTTACTATTTGATATTTCATTTATACTTTTACTTAATTTCATTTCATTCCTCAGTATAATTTATCCTACTTCTGAATTTTTTTTTTTACTTTAATTGTTACCTTATAATAATGAATTATATTATGTGGTAGGAGATAGGTTGAAAATAAATTCTAAAATAAAAAATATGACTTTTTTTTTTAATTTTTAATTTTTTCTACTTTTACACGATCTTTTATTACGCAATATCACTTATTCTGCTTCTAAATTTCTTAGTTTTCTAAGAAAATGCCCTGAAGCACCATCCAATCAAAACGATGCTCTATAGCTGCGACGTTCCGACATCCTTCCGTTCTCAATGGTTATCGTGAGGTTTGTGTTAAGAAGTTGATGTGTGTTTGGTAGACAGTTGCCATATCCCCTACCGGTTGGAGCGATTTGTGAGATACTTGCAAAACTGATTTTCGCTGGTGCATTTCAAGTCAAGTTGTTTCAGATGAATTGACGTCACATTGGATTCTCCCCTATGTGATGTTTTCCCCGGCAAAAACTAAACATGCGAACTTAGGTTTCAAATAAAGAAATAATTAAAAAAAAAAAAAGCGCGCAGTGCGCAGAAATTTTTGTGTTAATGGTCTTTTCGAAACATAGAATTTCATAAAATTTTTTTTTTTAAAAATGCGGGAATCGTCCATTGTGAAAAATCGTAACAAAGAATTTTCTGATACAGAGCGCTCAACGTATGACCTTATTTTTTTAAAAAATTTTATATTATAAGCTTATAGCGGAATTAATATATCCTCGCACCGTCACAACTAGATATCCTCGTGCTTTATCTTTGGAGTTTTTTTCTATAGATTTCAAGATAGCAGTTTGAGTTTTGAAAATAGCGTATTTACTAATAAAGTTGTTTCTTTAAACTTTCGTTTCGTATCAAAATCGCAACGCTTAACCATTTATAAGTTTGATATTTCATCGACATTACTCATTTTGTTCAAAATCATCTATATACATTTAAAAGGATTTTTTTTTTTTTTACTTTTAAAATAATAGTTAAGTAAATATACTTCTGAAATAAACCATCCTTAATTGAATCTTGCCTATTTTCCTAATGCAACATTCTTTGTTTTTGAATCTAGGACATTTTATCATCGGATTATTCCATAACTCCTGTTGAAATAGACTTCAATCATGAGGAATATATCGCCAGTGAATTTCATTTTAAGGCGAATAATTTTGAAAAGCACGCTTTTAACCATGACATAAGTGATTCTATCCCACCTGACAGAAGCCTCCCTGATTCAAGGAGTTCGAGGTATAGTATAATGTTTCTTATATAGGTCTATCATGCATTTTTTGCATGTTTTGTCGAAAGACGTTAATGTGCAAACTACCTAGCTAATCTGCACATTAACGGCTTTCGTATCCTTAAAGATCAAAAGTTAATGATTGTCTCCTATTATTACATGATATTAATAAATAACATGTATACATATAAATAATGTAATAAATGTATAAATATAATGTAGCGAAACTCATTCTATACAGCCTTCGTGGCTCGGTTGATAGGACATCGGAAAGTAAAGCGGGGAGGTTGCGAGATGAAAACCACTGACGTCAAAATCTCAAATTTATTTCCTTTATTTATTATTTCTAATATTGCTTCTAGAACTTTCTAGAAGGAATCTAGGAAATTCATCCATTGTACATATGCAAATTCTATTGTTCTGATTCTTATGCTTCCTGTTTGGAAGATCCTTAAAATGTATATAAGTTGATGCTCCCTGAGTTCGGGGAATTTAGTCTTGAGTTTACTTGCGGATTGTTTGCCGAATAAACGGTATAGTGGTTAGCGTGCTAGCTTCTAGACCGCGAGGTTGCGGGTTCGAGTCCCGTGTTAGGCATGGGTGTTTGTAAATGTATGTTGGCTTGTCTAATGACGAATGTTTCGGCGCATTATAGCCCTTGTGTTGCTGACGGCGCCAGATAATCTGAAAACAACCAACTTGCGGATCGATACCCTATTCTACGCGATGATATAAATATCATGTTAATTTCTTTAATTGTAATTATATTTTAAACCTTGTGATTCTGTGTATTATAGTTTTTTAATTGATTGATGATTGATTCGATCAATTAATTTCTTAATTGTTTGATTGTATTAACTTGATTCTTTAGATATCGAAAAATAAATAACATTATGTTTATTTAAGCGTACAAAAAACGTCGCCATCGTTCCAGCAAAGATTTTATTTTGACTTTAATGAGTGCCTTGTATGTAATATGCAGATTATCTTGGTAATTTGAGATATTAAACAATTTTCAGCACTTTAACTGATCACCTTAGTTAATCTGCACATTACCCAGATAATCTGTAGAATAATTGATATCTGCACTTTAGCGGTAACATATTCACAAAGTAAACTGATAGCGATAAAGTTTTCATCAATTCGACAAAATTGTTTAGTGAATTTATTTCGATGAAATATCATTTAAAGTGTAGAGGTTTCTAGAAATGTGTTAGAATTTAAATTAAATTACAATGATAATTTATAAAGCTGGCATATTGTAAAGTTTAGCTTTCTTCGATGTTTTCTTTGAAGTGTTTTGATACATCGAAATCAGAAAATAGAACATATTTGGCCATTAAAATTAATTCCTAAATTTAAAAGCATTTAATAACAGTATATTTGGTTTGTAGATATTTTTAATGAGCTTTTATTTTCTATCAATTTTCAAACAGTCACGGATTTATTATAAAAAGAGGAATGTATTCTGTATTTATATTTATAGCGACATTAGATTTCTTCTACTTTAAGTTTCCTATAAATATATCTGAGTAACTCTCATATATATTTACTAGTGTTGAATGTTACATACAGTTTGAAAAAGCAGATTATTTTTCACAAGTTTATTTCTTCAAGTTTAAAGCAAAAAAAAAATAACAACTTTATAAAATTTTAAATAACAGTATATATAAGTAGATTTATGATAAAGTACTATGATTTCTTATAATTAATATGAAATTTTAGAAATTTTAAATATGAACTTTTTTTTTTTTCTTTTTTTTTTTTTTTCTTTTTTTTTTCTTCTTCCTAAATCTATTGATTAAAGTTAAGAAAATAAATGCTTACTTCCATAGAATACATATTTATAATTTTAAAGAAACAATAGTAAGGAATTTTTATCTGTAGATAAAAAGTCTTTGTTTTAAAACTTGTACTGTCAATTAAATTACCAGGCTTCAAGAAAACGATGGCTAAAAAACTGTGGCGTCTTTCTTTTGCTGTTAGTGACTTTAAACTTGTTGTATTGAATGTGGAAAATTCTAGAAAAAAATTGTCATTTGACTCAGACAGATTTGAAGTGTTTTTTAAAATGATAAAGTGACAAATTTTATGGATTTTATTAAGTTTTTAAAGTTTGTGATAAAATTTAAAGTTTATGTTTATTTTTAATGGGGAAAAGGAAAGGGTGTATTTGAAGTATCGTGTCATTTTAACAAACCGGCGTTTAGATGCTCAGTTTTACAAAATTAAGAGGACTAATGTGAAATAAAATACCATATCCGCTAACTTTAAAAAGATTTTACTTCTGAAAATCCGTCAAAATTTAAAGTAGTGGTTATCTGGAATGAACTCGTGTATTAAATATTGAATATGTATAGAAAACAAAGCATTAGAGGATTTAGTGGAATAACTTTAAATTTTTTTAATTATTTTATTTAATAGGTGTAAATATACATATTGAAGGTAGCAGTCAGTATACATTATGAATGTAGTTGTAAGTATGTAATTTTAATGTAGTATTTACATTGAACGTAGTATTTATATTGAACGTAGATATGATTATATTGAGTGTAGATGTATTACGTTTTCAAAAATACAGTAATTTCGACCCTTGATAATTGCAAATACTCTATACTACCACAATGCACCAATATTTCGTTATAATTTCATCACAATTTTGGTCAATTAATAATGGTGAAAGATCTCTAATAATGGAGAAAGACCTCTGGCAGTCCACTGCAAAAATTACTTTATACATTTCAATTCCGACTACTTCTTGACCTTCTTAATTATTGTTTTCTTCTTTACCTAGGTGTGAAACTGTGACTTACAGTATTCCGTCCAGTTTTACAGTGACTGTTATAATCAGCTTCTACAACGAAGCGAGGTCAGCTCTATTGAGGACAATAGTCAGGTGACAAATTCTTCTTTTTCTAATGCATTTGAGAAAGAAAAATATTATAAAATTTTATATACAATTATGTGTGTTTTTTCCTAACCTTTCAATTTTCTAATTGTATTTCTGCAGCATTTTAAACCGAACTCCCAGCGGTTTGCTGAAGGAGATTATTCTCGTTGATGACTTCAGTAATAATGGTAAGTTTTTCTTAAAAAAATGTTTTATATCGAAATACTAGACTAGAATTATTATTATTTTTTCAGTCGATTTTTTTATAGTCATATTTTTCAGTCAATTTATTTGATACGACTGTAAAATGTGTTTGGAAATACGTCGGCAAAAATGCCTTTACATTTATCTCAATTTTCTAAAAAAGTAAAGTTACATTTTTTATCGAATATACTCAAATGTTGTCGCTGAAAGTAATTTGCTTCGCATACAAAATTTCGAATCAACCATATACATTTTAAAATACTAAAATGAACAATATATAGTGAAAAAAAAAATATTGATAAAATTATCTGTTAATTTTTTCACATACAAGTATGTCGCCCAATAATCCAGAATCTAAAATCTTAAGAAATGTCAATGTTCAGATTTTAATTATTTCAAATAGCGGCTTTCATAACGTTTACAGTGATACATAACACATCGCAACATCTATATTGGAAGTATCAGAAGCAAAGATACATATATTGTAGAAATACTATGAATTAAGGAGGATTGTTTACTTTAAATTTGACTTACTCACTATGTTTTTTGATGTACCTTTTCTCTGTAACTATTATATATTGTTTTAGTAAAAAATTGTTTTGTAAGCAATTAGACAATATATTTGAAAAAGTCCTTGTTAATGTATTAAGTAATAATCAATGAATATGTCGGTGTTTCAAGTTTGTTCTTAGCTATAATAGTCCCCGAGAATAGGCACATCAAACATAAAAAAAATAGTTCTGAGTAAATCAAGTTTTAATTAAACAATCCCCCTTAATTCATAATATACCTGCATCATATGTCTTTTGCTGCTGTTACTTCCAGTATAGGTATTGCGATGTGTTACACATTATTGTATACATCATTGTAAAGCTGCTATTTGAAACAATTAAATTTAAACTTCGACATATTTAAAGATTTTCGATTCCTGGTTATTTTAGATAATGGATTTAAAAATAGAAGCGGTCTATGATATTTGTAGTTTTTTTTTTTAATAATTGAATTGAATAGCTTTGTTGAACAAAGGAAATTATATTTTTTGTGTTACCAGTAAAAATAAATATTCAAAATAAAATGGTCTCAAATCCTTTTTTGGTATATTTGAGAACAGGAAAAACAACCTATTGATTAGCCAAAACTAGAACTTGATCACTGAAATAAATGTGTGATGAATGAATGATACGCTTGCTCTCTTGGAAAGTTAACCAAATTGGAATTAGCACTCTTTTGCTCTAACCTGCCGATATTTTCTGACTAATTTTTAATATTAGTATATTGACAGATGAGTTCTACATATAATACGCAAGACACGAAAAGATAAACTTTTTTCTTCTTAACCTCTCGTACAGCACACGCGCAGCAAGAAACTAATTAACGTGACAACTCCTATTCCTAGCATTCCATCCACTTGTGGCTAATTAATGATACCATCAACTTGAAATGGAAGTAATTAGACAGACGACAAGAATACAACACAGAGCAAGACATTTTCCAAGCAACAATGTGGACTAAACTCGCATATGACGCAAAATAATTACATCTTTCGGAACATATAACTCCTAAGATTGTTTTCACTGACTACTTTATACATAGTGCTAACTTTTGCCCATCCATAAAGCACTAATCGATATAATCAACTGAGGAAAATGGCACTTGATTTTTATCTTCCGATTCTGAGCATATTTAACCTTTTTACTTTAAATTACCAATATGTATACATAGGGTAATAAAAGTATAGTATTTGGTTAAAAAAAAAAAAAAAAAAAAAAAAAAATTTTTTTTGCATTTCTCTTTGTTTTGGAACATCCTAATTTCAAAAAAGTGATCTAGAAAAAATATCTGTGTGTGTCTGTGGTCAGCATAAATGCCGAACAAATTGACACTGTTGTTTGGAGAAGTTTTTTGAGCCTCTGGAACGAAGAAAAAATTATCAGTTTTTATTTTGCAAAAGTTGTCTTTATTTTCATCTGGGAAAATTTTTAACAATACGCTAGGAAATCAGAATTAATTATTGAAAATGTGTGCGAAATGTGAGGTGGTATTATTATAATTGTAATCATTGACGGAATATAATATGAAAAAGTTAAAAGAAACTTAATCTAGGCATAAATAAAATATGCTAAAAGTCAATCGTGGATTTTGTTCATCTAGTTTGTAGTAGGTGTTAACTATTAATTAACACGCATTGAAAAGAAGGGGAGTTGATTGTTTATGAAAATTGAAATTCTCCCCTTTAATTGATACCTCATTTTTAATAATACCTCAACTAGAAGTATTTATGATAATTGTCCTGAAGTATTTATGATGATTATCTGAAAACAACCAACCAACTTCTATTAAAAAACACGTTAGTACTAAAACTTTTGTTTGATTGGATGACATGAAAAATTAAATGTTTACACAATCACAAGTAGTTTGAGTTTTAAAATAAATCTTGCAGAAAGAAAATTCATTTGAAGCTTGAAATTTGTAAAGTAATAATAATAATAATAATAAAAACTCTCATTAATTTTCAAATTTGATCTTTTCTTTATTTTTCTACTTTTTTCTCCTAAGTCTTTTTATTATCTTACTACATATATGTTCTATAATATAATTATGGTTTAATGTTTAAGAAAAAGAAAAAAAAGAGAAATACCCATAGGTAAAATATCGGCAAGAAATTTATGTTTTCTTTTGATTAATTTTATTTTCAATCCATCACTAATTTTGGAAAGCATATCTTTAGGATGCCTAAAAAATCTGAATGATGTTTGTTATTTTGTAACATATGTTCTGCACCTGTAACTACACGTGTGTTAATTAAATACATGATGTGAATTAAAAAGTTCAGTGCTTAAAAGCAACATTTCAAGTCAATCTTCAAAATATTTGGAACCTTTATTCAGACATCTTTTCTCTACTCATGATACTTTAGCATTTAAAACTTTAGTAACAAAGTATACTTTCCGGTCTTTTGTTCTCTTCAAGGTCTACTTTAATCACAATAAACCCTAATTGGTAAGAATAATTGATAATTATAGCAGTTGCCTTGAATGAATGAAATGAATGCTTATTTTCTTTTCTTTTAGCCAAAGACGGTTCTGAGTTAACGAAGTTACCTAAAGTGAGAATAATAAGAAACCTACAAAGACAAGGTACTTTAAATTCACTATAAAGCACCTACATTTGACTTCTTTAATTTCTTGATTGTCGCTTTTTTTTTAAGCGAACTTTGAGCGTAAAATTACGTTTGAGGTATCAAAATCCATGCAATAATTCTCTAAAGTGCTTGGGTTAACTCGCTTGTTAAGTGAACTGATTAACGTAAAATTGAGGTTGATGTATCAAAATAAAACCGTGAGGAAAAGACTGATTAAAGTTTTTCTAGAAAAGAAAAAAGTCAGAAAATGTAAAATTCATAAATGAAGCTTTCTATGTAAAGTTCATGTTTAAAATTTTTTTTTATTATTATTATTATTTTCTTTAAATTATTTATCGAAAAAAAAAAAAAATCCTCAAAAGTAGTTTACTTTTGAAAATACTGAATACCTTATATTTTATCAGACTATATTTGTAACTCATAGTTTCATTTCTGAAATTGTTTTCGAAATCTAGGACTGGCGAGATCTAGAATGATTGGAGTACAGAAATCAACAGGAAGTCATGTGATATTTTTAGACAGTCATTGTGAAGTGAATGTTGATTGGTTGCCTCCACTTTTACAAACTGTTTTTCAGGTAAATATTTGAGATTTATAATATACTAGCTGTGTGGCCCCGCTCTGCTGAGGACCCGTTGAAAGACATAGAAGTTTACATTTTAGAAAAAGTTGGAACAGATATAGTAAAGAGCATTTGGCGATTTTTTTTTCATTTAACGATAAGAAAAATCGTAAAAATCAAAAACATGGTGATAAAAGAAAACTAAAACATAAATAATAATAAAATTAAGTTAAAATATAAATATTAAGGGTACTCTTCTGTTAGGCCGTTACCAGTTTGCGCCAAACCTAAATGTTTACACATGTAAATGGCTCGTAAATGTATCGCCAATTCTAAATATAGAAATTATAAATTATTTGAAAGTTGTTAGTTTGGATTATTTAGGCTTTCTTTTTGGCGATTTTTATCTATTAAATCTATTTATTTTCTATTTTTAAAATTATCTATTTAATAATTTTTATTTATTAAATAATAATCAAATTAAAATTTAACTGAAAATAAAAATTCTTGCAAGAAACCGCATTTATTTGTAAAAAAGCATCAAACAAAATCGCGCAAAAGAAATGTCTTTTAGTACATCTGATAAAAAAAAAGAAGTGTTTTTCAATATTTTTTTGTACACAGAGAAAAAAGTAGTCCTGCTATTTACTACTAGTAGTAAATAAAAAAGAACCGGTTACTTACTAATTCAATAATTACGACCAAAATAAATCACCAGAGAAATAAAATCGCAAATGAAATACAAAGTTTCTGATGTAAATTGTAAGATAGTCTGGTGTAAATAATAAAACATGTATAATACAAAAAAAATTTATTCAAATCTAGATTAAATAATATGGAACTTGGACTCACAGTACAAAAACACTATACAGAAAATAAAAAACAATCAAAAGAAGGAATTTTGATATTCTGGGTTTCGGTAGAATTATGCTTATGCTAAAACCGCGCTGCGCAGAGCGTCAATTTACAGTAAATATATGGAAAATTATAATATTTGAACCGATTATGGAACAGACGATTGTAATACATAAAAATAATCAGAAAAGTAAGGGGGACCATTTAAAATAACTTTTGGTTTTATTCTTATGAAATAAAAAAGTATCGTTGCCAATAATTAATTTTTTTTTTCATGTCAATAAATTTTAATGAAAGCAACTTTTAATCGAATTTATAAGTTGTTCTTTACAATTTCCATGTACTAAAGCTTCTATGTACCAAATTTTGTACCTCTAAGTGCAAAACTGGATTTGTATAGGGTTCAGACGTACAGACGACATAATATTTTGTATATCTCTCTATATATAAAACTAATAAGTATTGCTTTTATTACGAAAACATTGTTACATTTGATGAATTCAATTTATAAAGAAAAATTATTCGATTAAAAATATTCTTTTAAATGTGTTATTACTTTCAAATACTCATACGTTAAAATAGGGTAATGATTTTTTTTTTTTTTTTGAGCGTCTTAAATCAAAAAAAAAAAAAAAAAAAAAAAAAGCCAATAAAATAAGGTGTGTGTTGTCAGCATAGCTCCCGAATGGATTGATCTGCGATGTTCAACTTTCGCATACGGGTTAGTGGTGGCCCTGTGATCTGTTATTAAGGTTTTCGTCAAAATAACCGCATGTCCATTAGATAGCTATCAAAAATTTATGTTTTGCCAAACAAGTGCTCTAACGATTTTGATCAAAATCACTGAGTAATGCCTTTAGAGGTGTTTTAAACTTCATATACTACTTTTCAGATAATTCAGCCTAGGCAAGCAAAATTCTCACACCACCCAATCAGCATCCCAGCATCCACCCAAAAAAGTTCACAGAAATTCGATACAATCGTAAAAAGGGAACGTTTTTAATATAGAATTCTCTCCGACCCTTGAGCATTGTCCATCAACGACAGTTCCTTCTCTGTTTCACTCAAATTAATGAAACAGTGTAACAATCGTTGGCAAAAGTATCACTAAACTCATCAAGCTGGCGTATGTATAGAATTTATTCAGTGTAAATGAAAACTGTGCGACGTTCGGCGCCCCTAGTTTTCATAGTAAACAGGCTATGTTCCAGATAGTATTTATGTCTGGAAATGAAGATTAAAGATAATTTTTCATAAATAATTTTTCGTTTGTTTTTATATTTTGAATAGTTACATATTGAATCCCCGATAATGAATAAGAAAACTACCAAATACGTAAGCCGACCAAACGGTATAGGTGGTTAGCTTGCTAGCTTCTAGACCGCGAGGTTGCGGGTTCGAGTCACGTGTTAGGCATGGGTGTTTGTAAATGTATGTTGGCTTGTCAAGTGACGAATGTTTCGGCGCATTATAGCCCTCGTGTTGCGGACGGCGCCAGATAATCTGAAAACAACCAACCAAATATGTAAATACTTTTTACTTTCAATTACCCATATGTATAAATAGGGTAATGAAAGTATAGCATTCAGACAAAAAAAAAAATGTCTGTCTGTGTGTCTGTAGTCAGCATACCTCCCGAACAGATTGACCTACGATATTCAAATTTGGTGTGCGAGTTGGTGGTAGCCATGGGACCTACCCTTAAGTTTTTCTCCAAAATCGCGCATGAGCGTAAGGTAGCTGCCGTAGAAAAAATCGTGTTTTTCAGTAATTGCTAAAAAACGGCACTAGCGATTTTGTTCAAAATCGCTGTGGTAATGCCTCTTTTAAGGTGTTCTAAACATCCCCACCACCGAAATTCCCGTAAAAAGGATTTAATGGCATAAAAAGTTGAAAAACGAGTGCCTTTATCACAGAGTACCTCTTTCCTTGAGCATACCCCATCAATGAGAGTTTTTTTTTTTTTTTAAATCTCTGCTCAGTTCCACTCACAAGAAAGGATAGTGTAAAAATTATCGATAAGCATATCGCCAAAATTCCCATTTTTTTTTAAAGACCCATATAAGAATTATCACAAAAAATATCGCTAAACTGGCAATTTTTTCTAAGCGACTGATAAAAATATAAAAATTATCAATTACACAAATCCACATCAGCAATATAGTGTAATTGAAAGTTGTGCGATGTTCCACACCCTTAGTTTACTAACTGTAAATGCCTCTTTATATACAACTATGTCTTCTACTTCAATAAAAACATTCACATTTTTCTTCTCATAGCACCCAAAAGCTTTGGTAAGCCCCGTCATCGATATAATTGATGCCGATACATTTCAATACAAAGCATCCTCAGGTGAATTAAAAGGAGGTTAGTATAGAGTCTCATTTACATAATGTTCAAACTTACACGCTATATATATGCATAGTTTTGTAAAGTGATAAAACATAATCATTTAATGATTTCTTGATTTATTTTACTGAAAAATGTACTTGGTATCACTAATGTAGGGAAAAGCTTATACAAAGTCTCTGACGGTCATGATGCTCAAATGAGATCAACATTCTCAGAGAAAATTAAAAATGTTAAAAACACGTGTGAAAGGGCAAATGAAAAACTAGTTTCTGTGCTATATAATTCAACTGGAATCTACGCACGGAAGTACTGGAAAAGACGAAAGTCAATTTGTAATTCGTTAGGCCTAAATCAGCGTTCTCCACTAACTTTTAGAGGCAGGCCGGGCCTTAGGACTTATGTTGGAGCTTTTCGCGGGCCGGATACTCTAATATTATTATTATTAAACTGAAATAAATATTGATTATTTTTTAAAACTGCAATTAAAATTTGATTTTTTTTTTTTTTTTTTTTTAATAATTAAAAAATAATAATTTTCATTATTAGTAAATAAGTCTAAAAATAAGTTAATCTTTTGTTTCAACGTGACAATGCGACTTGACTTAACTTTTAATAAAAATATTTCAACTGTACCAAATTACTACTTTTTAATCGATATATCAATTGTGAGATGGCTGTCGAAATCGTTCAGTTGATAGAGTCGATGTCAGTCGCACTATTTATTGCAGCCAATCTTAATAAATTGTCCAAATGAGATTGTTAAGTTATACCTGTATTTATTCTTGATGAAAACCACTTTGCTGAAAGCTTCTTCATATAGTTTCTTCGGGCACGTAGTGGAGAACTCTGTTCTACATAGTTAACCACATACTATATTGGATAAATTACAATTATGTAAAAAAAAAAATCCGTTACCGATTTTTAATTATTATTTTTTTTTTTTTTTTTTTGTAAGTCTTCTGTGTGCCGGCAGGCTGCAGAAAAATAAGTCTCGGGCTAAATCTGGCTCTCGGGCAGCGTAGTGGCTAACGCTGGCCTAAACCATAAGTGCGAAACATTTGTCATTTATCAGTTGGAAGTCTGCGTAAGGTTAGTAGAAATATATAAAATTCAACCACAAGATTGCTTTCATAGTTACTCTACCTACTGAAAGTTTACCTCTTGGCTATAGATACATAGATCAGATCTTGGAGAATCAGTGAAAAGTTTTCTTGTCAATTCTGTCACCAAACTCGTCACGTTTTTTATTTATAAAAAAAACTATAAACTATAATTTTCTTAACTATCTTAACAAGTGTCTTAGTCACTTCAAAACCTCGAAATTATCCAGCGGTTATAGTTTCGAGCCTAACATGGCGGATGAATTGCCTTATGGTCGATTTCTACCTGCTCCTTATAGTCTTTAACAGTGGTGACCCGGACGTGAGCACTAGCAAAAAAACACTACTTCTGCCATTCATGAAGATTTTTACTATACCCTCCTAACACACGTCACAAATTTCGTTCCGTCACTCTCCTGTCCAACTCACTGCGAGTTGAGTACCATTTGGTGATACTTACCAAAAGTGCGATCGCCATTGTTTATAAGTTTTCATTTCGCATCCAGCGGCCTCGCCTTGTAATTGATTCCCGCTTTGTCCTGTAGTTTTTATACAATGGTAACTTTAGTCGTCAGTCTTAACAGAGTGAAATTTAACCCTTTACACTCGAGCGGCGCCTCTCAGTAGCCACACGATTGGATGCTGAAACACGAGAGGACCACTAGGTTTGATGCGGAAATTTGATGCAACGCCAATGACTGAGTTTAGTTCCTTTGAAGCAAATCCATAAACGCCAATCAAACCTAAAATGTCTCGAGTTGCTGGTCCCTCCGCGCTATAAAGGCCTCGAGTGCAAAGGGTTAACTCACTAAATGTTTCCAAATCATACCTTTCGTGCTGCACAAAAAAAGTATTAACCAGAAATGGCATTTTAGTGAGAATTGCTGTGTCACAATTCAACTGGTTTCATATCAGAATTATTGCATTTCTTTTCGGTCTCTTCCTAATCTCTTTTCAAATTTGGATAAAACTGTTTCAGGTTTCGATTGGGCCCTTAATTTTCGATGGCAACCCGTTCCTGAACGAGATGAAAATGACCCCAGTAAATATACATTCTTCAAGTAAGTACAGTAAAATAAGCCCGCTAATTTTTATGTTAAAAAAAGTCCATCTATTTAGTCTTGCTAAGAAAAAAGCTACTCAAACAGTTGCGATGTTTCAAGTTGAAATTGCTCTACAATACGAGCATATGTTGTTGCCATTTCCACGGTATTCATAATATCGCTGCTCTGTTGGAACAATGACAAAACAGATTTTTTTTTTTCTTTCTTCAAAAATAGAGTTAAAGTCTTTAATGTGACCGAGAAATACTTAAAAGGCATCGAAAGGGAAAAAACGCTACTAATACGCATATTTCGCCAGTTCAGAGAATTTTTTAAAAACGAGTGAAATTAGTTTATATTTATGATGAATTTCTTTCTGATTTCAAATATTCAAACAAAAGTTCTTTATAAAAAAAATTAGTAATTAAAATATTAAGAAAAGAAAATGTGCCGAAACCAGTTCAATCGAAACACACTCCGCAATAGATGTGCCTTCATGCCATTCTTCCGTTCTCTACGGTTATCGTGAGGTTTCTGCCAAATAGTTGGCGTAAGTTTAGTTGACTGTTGCCATACCCCGTACAGGTTGGAGCGATTTGCTTGAAACTTGCAAAACTTGTTTCAGCTGCTGCGTTTCAAGCGAAATTGTATCAGATCAAGTGACGTCACATTCAATTCGAGCCGAATGAATCATTTTCTCACCAAAGTTTAACACAGGTAAACTCAAGTTGCAAATTTAAAAAAAAAAAAAAAAAAAAAAAGCGCAGTGAGTAGAAACTTTTGTGTTTATGGCCTTTTAAAACATTTAGAATTGAATATAACAAAATTCGGGAATTGTCAATAGTTCAATTTTTTTTTTCTGTAAAATTCCAGTTTTTGCTGTGGCGTCATTTTTCTAACATTATATCTGCTATATAACTTTCAGAAAGTTATGCTACAATTAACAAATTATTTGGCAAATGATGTGAACTTCAATTTAATTTTCTGAAATTTATACTCGGTAATTATTCGAAAAGTTATCTTCTCAGTGCTAGGGGAAGGGGATTAAAATTCGGACAGCATTGGTCTCCCGCACACTCTTTGAACTTTGACGATATTGCCATTAGAAATACTCAATGTTTTTGCAGTTTTATTGTCCCCTTCCTCCCCCCCACTTTTGGCACTACCTATGGCTCTCAGTATTCGCCACTAGATTTTCACCAACTTCTTTACGAGAGTGATATAACTTGGAATTCGAATAATTTTTAGAAATTTGAAAGGTTTTTAATGTTATTTATGATAAATATGAAACAATTTGTTTAGCATTATCTCTTATTTTAGGTCGCCTGTGATACAAGGAGGTTTGTTTCTTGTGAACAAGTCTTGGTTTAATGAGCTTGGGGGATTCGATAAGGGTCTGGATGTATGGGGAGCAGAAAATATTGGTAGGTGTCTTTCCTTCTTTTTTACTGTCAATTACACATATGTATACATAGGGTAATGAAAGTATAGCATTGGGTCAAAAAATAAATTTGATTTTTTTTTTTTTTTTTTTTTTTTTGCATTTCTCCACGTTATGGAACATCCCGATTTCAAAATAGTGATCTAGAAAAAAATTGTCTGTGGTCAGTATAACCCCCGAACAAATTGACCTACGAAGTTCAAATTTGGAGTGCGGGTAGGTGGTGGCCATGGGACCTACCATTAGGGTTTTCGTCAAAATCGTGCAAGCGCATAAAGTTGCAGCCATTGAAAAAATTATGTTTTTCAGTAATTGCTAAAAAACGAGACTTATTAACGATTTTGATCAAAATCTCTGTGGTAATACCTCTTAAGGTGTTTTAAGAATCCTCACCTCCGAAATTTCCTTAAAAAGTTGAAAAACGAATATCTTCAACACAGAGTTCTCTTATTTGCTTGAACATTAGCTCATCAATGATCGTTTTTTCTCCTCTCCTCAGTTTCACTTATAAGAAAGAATAAAATAGGAATGATCGAAAAGTATACCGCCAAAACACCATTTTAGAAAAGTTTTTTTTTTTTTTTTTTTTTTTTTTATTTTTTTTTTTTTTTTTTTTTTAGGACTCATATAAGAATTATGGAAAAAAATATTGCCAAACTTACCATTGTTTCAAAACGAATGGTGGAAATATAAAAAAGGTAAATGACACAAATCCACATCAGTGTAATATAGTGCAATTGAAAGTTGTACGATGTTCCACACCCTAAGTTTTACTTGTTAAATTGAAGCTACTGGTTGAATTAGAAAATGTCATTTGTTGGCAGTTATATCTTCTTCGTAAATAGCTCTTGCGCCATTTAAAAAGTGCTTAAAATTTTGAATGAAAGAATGCTCCTGGTACTATTCCGGTACCACATAAAACTACCAAATTGTTGAACTAATTCATTCAAAGTAATAACCTTCAAACCATTTATAATTCCTAATATAACAAACCATTATAGGATATTATGGCAATCTTATCCCAAACTTTAAACATATATGCTTGGCGGTACATTTACTCGTTATTTAAAAGTGTAAACATTTAGAAGCACGTGTAAACATTTTTAAATCAAAATGTTTATAACTATTTAAATGCATGGGAAAAAATGTGTCGTCAAATTCATCCCCAAATTTGATAAATAAGCGACACATTGCTATAGATATCACTAAAATAACATCAGTCACCAAATGTATTAGATATCTTATGCTGGTTTTTTTATTGCTCAAGGAGCTATACGGTGAAGCTATAACTGTGCCTGAACATCTTTAGAACAAGATGTAGATCATCTAAAAGTAGTTGGAGAGTCCAGGTGGAAAGCTACCCGAATTTTTTTTTTCTTAAAAAAGTTTCTGCCTCTATAAGGGTAAAAAACCTGAAAACTCCCACCGGCAGCTCATGAACCCTACTATTGTCGCAAAACGCAATCACTGTCGAAGTGTAAGAGATGTCTTGTTGCAATCGCCGCAAATTTGCAATTGAAAGTAAAACTTGAAAAGTTCCAATCGGAATTTGATCCCAAGATCTCTCGATTTTCCTGACTCTCAATCGTGAGTCCAGCCATACTGAATTATGGCTACTTATGTATTAACGCCACCGCAACAGTAGTTATCTTTGGCGGCACCTAAAAACCGCCAATAAAATGCAATCTTGTTGGTTCTTTATTGACGGCATTTTAAAAACCGCCAAATCTGTAGCCAAGCGCACGCAGTTATCTTTGGTGGCACTTAAAAACCGCCAAATCTGTAGCTGCTGTGGCGTTAATGCCTAAGTACCGAATTATGAATAGATATCTGTTAGAAAAATACACCAATCCTTGCAGGCTCGTATCTCCGGTTCTTATTAGTAATTTCGCACACAACAAAACACGCACACAACAAAACAACTCTCATTTTGGTAACAAAAGAATCGTACAATTTTTTTTCCACCCATAATGCATTCATCTTAGCACATTGAGTGCTTCTAACTTATTAAAAATTGTGTCCGTCCGAAGTAGTTGGAGGGACTTCGTTCTAACCTATAAATTCCAATATTCAGCTTGAAGGTCCGTCCAAATGAGCAAGAATCGTAGTACAGAAGCGTTGATTTGATCGCTGTCGTTATCCAATTTGTCTCTAAAATATTTGTCTTCATTAAAGTGTGTAAGATACTTAAATTATTAAGAAAACTTGGAAGGTCTGATTTGAAAAATAATAATAATCCAATTGCTTAAATTTCCTAAATAGGCATGTTGATAATTTTTGAGGTAAATATCAAAGCTCATAATCGATGACTTATTAAAACAAACTGGAAAATTCAACTCAAATTTCAAAGTAGCTGAATAAATATTAATTTGCTTGAAGTTGTCGTCAGCGCCATCTAGGTATGAAATTTCAACTATAATGTTACTATATCGAATCATGATTCGATTTTTTTTTTTTTTTTTTTTTTTTAAATCATAATCGCATACGTCCAATTTTATTTATTTACAAAATATATTAAGGACCTACTCTTTTAACACAATACTAGTTTTTTTTTTTTTTTTTTTTTTTTTTTTTTTTGTCCACTTCAAAATTAATTTTTCACTGACTGCTGTTCGATAATATTATCCAAATTCACTGACTTAATATGAAGGCTACAAAATTAGTCTCCATTGCAGAGGTTTCGATCAAGACGTGGTTGTGCGGAGGTGAGGTCCTGACCGCCCCTTGTTCCCGTGTGGGTCATGTATTCCGTTCTCGCCATCCTTATTCCTTTCCACCCAACGGAAGCCTCTCCACATATCTTAGAAATGCGAAAAGAGTAGCTGAAGCATGGATGGACGAGCACAAATACCAATTCTACGATATTAAGCCACAGGCAAAGATACATAGGATAGGCAGGTAAAGTTGGTTTTCATTCCAGAGCTTGTAAATTTATTTTTTTCGCTATATATGTCCAACGAAAAAATATCGACTGTAGAGTTGGTAAGTTAACTGAAGGAGTTGATTTAGTTGATAATGGTATTGACGTTAGACGACATACCTGAACCATACCGTATAAATTATGAATAGCTTACAAGCTAAGCTACTGATCAGCGAACAAATTAAAGCAATTGAACACTGCTCTCCATTAGGCATGGTCGATGTTAACATTTCTGCATCGCGTTACATCGGAAAGTAAACATCACGATACATCGCAATGTCTATGATATTTTTTTATAAAATACACCGAAACAACGTTTTCATAACACTCTATTTTGCTACATGCGCTTGAATTTCAATTTGAAAAATTATATCCTTATAACCGACGTATTCCAGTAAAACGTGGTAGCAAACAGCATTCGAAAAATGGACCTTGTGCAGAAACGACGATGATACCAGAATGCCGAGAAAGAAATCGCAAAACGCGATGAACACAACGCGACGTGGTTTTACTGTTAAGGTGTCGCGCATGCGCAAAAAGCGAATAGATCGTGTATAAGTGAAGTCACGATGTCGGTTCTGCGCGATGTTGTCTGCGGCGTTTCGTTTCCATTCAGTCTTGGAAACATCGCTCATATACCGGGTGGATCGTTGGGTGAATAGGATTACCATCTATGATGAAGTATCGCGTATGCTCAAAAGCAAATGAAACTCGCTTTAAACGGCACGATGTTTGCTATTGCACTACATTTCTATATAGTCTTAGAAACACCGTGCATGAATGTAGGGTGGATCGAGGCATCACGGTTCTTCTTCCATGAAGTGATAGGCAAGTATCGCGCCTCGTCGAAAAGTACCGTGATGTATCGGTTTTGCGAAAATAGTGACACCGGTTTGACGATGTTGATTTCACACCGGTTTTGGTCGAAGTATCGATACATCGCCCAAGCCTACTCTCCATAATGCTTAGGTTGCCCATATAGTTAAAAACAGATTTTAACTTGTTTGGGGAAAGTTGCTAAATTTAGATCTGTGGTGATTAGTTCTTCAGCTTTCTGTCAATAGCTAAGAATGGACTATCCAGAAGTTGTAGAAATCAATAATTTTTTAATTTTTTTTTAAATATGCAATTGATGTTAAATTGAAAAATTAAGTTGTAAAATATTTCAACAGCATTGTCAATATTACCACAATACAGAAAATGTTAAGCAACATCAAACCTTGTATGGAAGGAATAAATACGACTTTTATCAGATTTTGTAGCAAAAAGTATCAAAGCAGCTTTATAGTGATCACTGTTCTAATTTAGTTAAATTTATATCTGGTGCTAAAGAAATTAAAAAATTATATAATGAGCGCTCGCTGACCATTTACGGAACTTTGCAAGATTAAAAGTAAAGTTAGTTTAACAGCTAAGCATTATCATACCGGTTATGAAATCAAGTTTTTCACAATTCAATTTGTTTGCCCAAAGGTTAGATTTATAACACTAAACAAAAAGAACAACATGACGCCTTAAATTCCCCAATTTAAATTTTTTAAATGTTCACTAAGTGACACAAGTGCAGAAAAACTTGATAACAGCTCTCATACCAAAATCAGTCACTTAGCTTAGACAATAAAGCTAAACTTTATGCAGAGAAGCCAACTTTTATGGATTTTCCGTAGCTTTTACTTTTTTTTTACGGTTTTAAGGACATTCTTTGAAATCTACGGACAAGACCTACATAAAAAAGTTCCAAATGATTTGCCAATACTCTTAAAATTCGTCAATTTTCCAACTACTGCCGAGATTTGCGTCGATATGGTGGACGCTATCACAGATACAGGGTGACCAGGAAATAACTTTCCCTGTTTGGCGGCATCTGCAGCTAAAACTAATGAATGAAATGAAACCATATTTTATATGCAGGCTAATGAACGCACGGGGAGATGAATTCCACCACAAAAAAAAAAAAAAAAAAAAAAAAAATTTAGTTCCAAAAGTTGCCGATAGGGGGAAATGTGGCGCTATCGGAACCCAAACCCGTGAATAACTACAATGAAACCATGGAAATTTGATTTTTCAGAATGTCAATACTATACAGTTATGAATAAATTATTGGAACACATAAAATAAGATTTTAGTCATTAACATTTGGGTCCCCTGGACGCAGCGTAACATTTTCAATATACTGACCTCGGTGTACAACATATTGCATCCGGTGAATAACGTTCTCTACAGCTCCGTGCAAACTGTCTGGATCTTCGCAACGGCCCGTCTTTAAGACATGCAAGTTTGGAATGCCACCAGCATACACAACGGATTTAAGGTACCCCCATAGCCAAAAGTCACATGTATCGGTTTTGCGAAAATAGTGACACCGGTTTGACGATGTTGATTTCACACCGGTTTTGGTCGAACTATCGATACATCGCCCAAGCCTACTCTCCATAACGCTAGGTTGCCCATATAGTTACAAACAGATTTTAACTTGTTTGGGGAAAGTTAAAATCTGTTTGGGGAACGGAGCGGCCATTCCGTCTGAAAATATTGACTACTGACTCTGTCATTACCAAAATTCTGGCGTAAATGGCGCTGCACTGAACGATGAATAAGTGGCCGAGCTCCATCTTGCATAAAAATTATTGAGTTTAAGCCTTATCTTTGCTGCAATTGCGGAATAACGAAAGTTTGTTGCATTTTTCCATATTTTCCGCCGTTGATGGTGCAGGTAATAGGTCCTGCCTGAGTTATGTTCTCAAAAAAGTATGGTCCTATTGTAAAATTAGCCGTGAAACCGCACCACACGGTTACCTTTGGGGAATGCAATGGCATTTCTAGCATCACTGCGAGTCGCTCACATGCCCAAATACGGCAGTTCTGAATATTAACAGATCCATTCAGATGAAAATGAGCCTCATCTCCCCACAATATTTTCCTAGGCCAATCATTGTCTATCTCCATTCGGGCAAGAAACGTTAACGCAAAAGTTTAGGCGCTTATCGTAATCTGTTATTTTTAATTCTTGCACACGAGTGATCTTATACGGATAGAAATGCAGCATTTTACGCAAGATTTTCCATACAGTAGAATAAGGCATATCGGTTTGACGAGCGATTGCACGAGCGCTTGAACCACTGCTCGTTCCTGTGTCGTCGAACACCGTTGTAGCAACATCTGTTCATTTTCTGGTACTGCTTTTCGTCCTCTGCGACAGTCCAAGCGATCCAGTTTCCTCGAATTTTTTAATCATCGCTCTTACTACTGCAGCAGACATTGGACCTTTACGCCGGTTATGAAGTCTTCGAAATTCCCGCAGAGCCACCACAGCATTACACTGTCTAGTGTAGTACAGTTTCACTAGCAAAGCACGTTGAGGTAAGGTAGGTCGCATATCACCAACAGTCAATGAAAGAATCGCTGTTTGGACGTTCGCTCTTTTCTTTTTAAAGGGAATGCGTTGCGCTGCTGTCATGTACGCATTAGAATTTTGCATAATTGCGTTCTCGATATGTAAATTTCCTCAAACATACGTACAAGTAGCGTCAAAATCTCACCTAGCGGTAACTTTTGGAACTAACATTTTTTTTTTTTTGTTGGAATTCATCTCCTCATGCCTTCAATAGTCTGTACATAAAATATGGTTCCATTTCATTCATTAGTTTTAGCTGCAGATGCCGCCAAACAGGGAAAGTTATTTCCTGGCCACCCTGTATTTACTCTGTAGTAATAGTCAATTTCACTGAGGATTTCGCTGATGTACTATTACTAAGTTTTTTTTTCAGTATTTTGAATTTAGTTAATAAAATTGTCAAAATGAGTTCACCTTTTATTATATAATTTTGTTTAAATATGTATTTTTTCTGTTATATTTGTCACTAAATACACTTGGAAACTACATTTTAAGGTGAATATTTCTATGCACTGTTACTTTTTTTTAAAGTGAAATAGTGATATTATTGAAAACATAAAATATTTTTACTGATGGTACTTCTCAAAGGTTGGCATCAGTGTGTATTGACACAAATATAGATCGACTGATATAACTTAACATATATCTACCTTCTGTCTAATGCCATAGTTTTTTAAATCCCCTACCATGCGTTTATTATAAATACAAGCGATTATTGAATATACAGAAACTAACATTTATTGTTATTATTTTTAGCATTGAATCTATACTGAGTGTGAAACGAAAACTCAAATGCAAGCCATTTCAGTGGTATTTAGATAACGTATATCCAGAATTGAGGTATGTTCAAATTTACAGCCCACTCCAGATGAATTTCTCAGACGTACATTTTTGTTACATTTTTTAACTTTCTAGGCCTCTCAGCAAGGATGCTTTAGCACTGGGTCAGCTACAGCAAGAGAACTTGTGTCTGCAAAATCAAAACAGCACTGCCAGTAAATCGTCGGTTGTCTTGGTGGATTGTGCACCCAGTAAACCGCAACAGGTAAACTCCCTATACACAAATCCGAAGTCTGTTAAAAGACATTTTTACAGTTGATAAAAAAATAAGAGTTAAATTAAAATAATATTTTAATTACAGGAATGGCATTTTGCGAAATCTGGTGAACTTCGCCAAGGCAAGTCGTGTCTAACTGCTAGGATGAACCTGAAGAAACCAAAGATTTATCTGACCAAGTGCACTAACAATGTCAAGCAGGTAATGTTAATGCTCAAGGCTTGATTTATACGTAACCATTTGAGATCGCCAATTATGTGACGTCCGAGCTAGCACCGTGTAAACGTATTCCAGTCCCAGAAGAAGCCAGTTTGTCACGTCATCTCATCTGGCTAGTGATTATAGTAGATCAAACATTTTCTAATTAACTGGCACGTGGATTCCAATCACCTGCGCTCTCCTGTAACCACAAATAGGCGGTGCAAGGCTCGCCTATTGGTGGTTACTGGCGCAATAGCTGGATTGATCCTATCTGCTAGCACCATGTAAATGTCAAGTTGGCATTCCGATTAACGTGAGACATTGACCTACCAATCAACTTATCGACTGACGTTCCAGGTAGGGTTAGAATGTAAATTAGCCTTCAATGCAAGAGGGAACGACATTTTAAATATGCACATCGAGATCGATAATTAAATCTTTTAGTCCAATAACACCTAATGTGATATATTTCTTTAATTTACTAGACTGTTTGGGGTTACGATCACTACAAGAAAATAAAACGTTTGTAATCATATTAAATACTCCATTTATATAGCAATAGAGGCACACAAATGCAAGTCATTTTTAATGAACTTATGGCAGTGGTTCAATTACCTTTCCTTATACTTTTCCCCAAAATCTGCTATTCCTCCATGCAATGAGATCGCATCACCCATCGTTTATGAAATTTATGATCAATATTTCTTTACTTTTAAAGAATAGTAGCTTCTTTTGCGATCGATCGTGTGACCTTTGGTTGTGCAGCCAGGTACTTTATCCCCGAAACAAAAGAAACCTCTAAGGTCTAGGAGTTGTATTCGTAAACGAAACCACCACAAATTCGTATATTGATCACTGGCTCCTTTTTGTTTCAGAAATGGAGTCGCCGTCGTAGGTCATTATTGCTACAAGGTCTATGTCTGGAGAATGCCATGGATCCAGTGATAGGACATACATATTTGACCCTCAACTCTTGCCGACAGAAGGCATTCTCTCAACAGTGGGACTTTTCTGTGGAATTGCAAACCTGGGACGACAGATAGCACATTTTGACTGATTTTTTAGGAATTCGAATCCCTGGACCACAGTTCCGCTGGCTAGTAATTAACCAGTTTAGTAAACATATCCTTCTTGATTCAAGGACTGCGGGGAAAACTCTGAAGGATATGATGATTGGTGAGACTGAAGCCAAGTGAGGTATGGTGCTAATTATAGTAACTTCAGAGATAATCTGGTAAAATTGGTTGTATTTTCTTGGAACAAGAGTCATACTGGGCCAAAATTGCTTAACAATATCGACAAATACACCTCGCAATTTGGATAGTGGTCAGATAAAGAGGGAGGAACCTGTGATATCACCTCACTATTTGAATGCAAGCAATGAAAATGTAAGATTTAGTCTTAACTAGTTGAACTTTTGACAGTCAATTATTTTACATACTGGTGTTGCAGCATAGGCAAGGCTTGAACCATCTATCCTTCAGTCATCGCAAGCTCATAATCATTCAAATACTCCTGTATAAATGCTAGTGATCCAAATGTATTAATTTACTTGCAATTGGCTAATGAAAAATTGACAACTTAGATATAGGAGACAATATAACTGATCAGTTCGCAGTAAAGATTCAAGAGTGTTCAAACAGTGCTTTTTCACTCGTCATAGCCATCACATGGCTTTAAAAAGACAAACATGAATAATATCAACAAAAAATTTGGCCTAAAAAAAATATCTTCTTTAAAAGCCTATTTTTTATTATTAATCTGAACAAATACAAGGTATTTAATAAATTTAGTATTGGACCCTTTTTTTTTTTTAGCAACTGTATTGAAACTGCATCAACACTGAAACTGTATGATAGCCAAAATATTAGTCTTTATCCTCCGAATTGGAACACATACATATTGGGAGATTTTTAGATCGCCACTCAAATATCAATAATGAGAAGGATTTTGGTTCAAACAAAAGACTTAAAATAGCCTGCCGCCAAGAATTGAGAGGAAAAGGTCATGGTGTTGAACATGAGATATAATTTGTAGGGCTTTTTCTTATTTCACAACTCTTTTAGGTTGACAATTTATGAAAAAACAACCCTTATTATTACAAAATAAAAGTCTATAAAATAACAAAGTTAACAATAACCTCCAAAATTACTGTAAATCAATAAAATTTTATTATTTGTTACATATTAGCACATTTCGGGAGAAGTATTAACTTAGGGTCCTTACTGCGAGTATATTAAATTATGTATAATAAGCTTTAAGAAATAAAAAAGTCCCTAATTTTCTGGAAATTTAGAAGGGTTTTAAAATGCCCCTGTTTTCCATGTACGGGGCAACCTTAATGACATGAATTTGTTAAGTTAAGGACAGAAAAAGGATCTTTCTCCAAGTAATGATGTTGTAGAAAGGAAAATTTGAGGTGAAGGACGGAACTTTGTGGGTACTGCAGTTTTTCATATCATGGTTGTATTAAAGAGGGAAAGGTGGTTGTTGTAATGTACAATTGGAGTTTGGGATATGAATTCTGTGTGTGTGGTTATTGCTCAAGGGAATATTAAACGTTAAGTTCGTTAATAATTGTTAATACTTTCAAGAGATCACTCTCTAATGAAGCTGTGTTCGAGTTTTCCTTCCTATGCATGCCAGACAAAAATATTAACGTCATTTGAATATTTCCAACCATTATTATTATAATAACATTTTACATACATTGACATAAACCATATACAGTAAAATATGTTTATATCAACGATACTGCAGAAAAATATTGTAATGCACAAGTTATCGCTGCTCGTAAAAACCTGTCCATAACAATTATATATGGACTTGGTGAAAATATTGTTATAGACATGTTTCATGCATAAACATTTTGAGCATCCAGTGTTTCTGTATGTACAGTAGAGTGTGTATGAACACGTTGGATTGTATTGAGAGATCTCAATTTGACTTTGTTTAAAAGAAATATATCTATACAAGTGCTAATTAATCAACAATAATTAACAATTTAACTTGCTTGTTGATATCGCATAAAAAATATATTCAACACATAACACTGGGTACACGGAATTCATTCGGAGAAGGCATAACTTAACAGATAATTTATTTTGTAGAGCCAAGCATGACGAGTATACCAGTATCTTTTTGTAATTTATTGTTGATATAGTCATTTCTATCCTGATTCGACAAAGTGAAAAATATTAGTTAACATATTTACTATGCATAAAAGGAAAATGTAAGGATTACTCTATTTTACAGAAAAAAAATGTATAAAAAAATATATTTTATTTGTTTATTATCTGATGCAAATATCACTTGGATTTACAAGTCTGAATCCACCAAACGAGTTCAAATGCACATTTGAAACATTTGGTAGTGTTGAAACAAAAGCCTTGTGTAGTCTTGCTTGCAGTTTTGGATAATTTGGGTTGTCGTTTCGTTTTCCCAATATTAAAAGAAATTGGGAAATTTTACTTGCTTTCTAAAGATGTAACATTATCATTATAGACCGAAGCATCTATGAAGTGATTATCACTGAGAAGTTCCAAATAAATTGAGTTAGTAGGAATTACGCTGGAACTAAGGAAAATATAGTTATAGGCAATTTCTTTACACATGGATTTCACTCTATATCATTTCCTACAATTTGAAAAATATAGAAACAAAACTAAGCTCATATATCATTGGCGGATCCAGCGAAAGGCGGAGTAGGCGATTGCCCCCTCCGTTATTCATGGACAGCTCACGTTTTAATGTGCACTGTTCTTGGGGTTTGGATGAAAACAATCAAGTTTTGATGAATCCGCATTGAACATTTTTAAAATAAATGTTCTCGTCCAAAAAATGGAGATGAAAACACAAATATCGTTGTTTGCTCTGTCTATCATGTTTAACAATAATTTAGCCTGAAACAAATAGTTGTAGACAACTGTAATTTATTGTCGTAAATTCACACATAGCCAACCATTGTGTCACCTTTATGCTATTGACACTTTTCACCTCTTTGTAACATATTCTGTATAATCAAAGTCATCCCATGATATAGTAATATAACTTAAGAGCAACAAAATTTACCCAAGTTATTCAACAGCCACCGCCCCCTCTGCAATAAAACTCTGGATCTGCCCTTGTTATATACTCCACATAATCATTGTTTCTGGAAACTGCTGAGTTGAAAACTGTGATCAAATAACCTTACTGTGATAAAAAGAAAATAAATTGGTAAACATTTAAGAAAAATTATACTTTTATATATTTATTGTGTGCTCCAATGATGATTTGGTTTTCCAAAATATTGTTATTATATTTATACACAGTACTTAAATGTTTTTAAAGTTTTATATCTTTGTGAAAAAACATGTAAATAACATAGATATTTGATTTCTAATTTTGAAGGGCAAAAATATGATTGGAAATTTTGTAACCAGATATACCTTTGTTGAATATTTCATATACAATAAATTTATTTTAGACTACTTTAAAAAAAATTGTCTTTAGAAATGTATTTTTACAACCACAAAAAAAAAAAAAAAAAAAAAAAAAAACTTTAATAATACTGCATTATATTTAACAGTATAAATACAATTATAGAACAAATTTATCAAGATAACTTTATGTGCCAACAATTGCATAGGTTTTCTTTTATGGTTTCTGTGATGAATGCTAAATGCAAAACAGTTGTGAATTGTTAAATTAAACAAAACAATTATTCCAAGCCTGTTTTTGTATGCAACTGAAAAAATGAAACTTGAAAGCCAGAAAAATTAATTTTCAAACTTATTCTCAGTTTTCACTTTTCAAAGTTATTCCACAAAAATGCCTCCTTAAATGGAATGCCATCCAAAGAAGTATGATCGTTCTCAAAACAAATGCACATTTCTTTTTAATTCGTTTACTAAATTTGCATATCACCAACATCTTTGTGTATGCAACACAACACTGCATGCTACATTACATCAATGTAACTAGATGAACCTCGAACATAACAAATAAAAATCAATGTCTATGCATGGTTGAGTTGCAATGAGGGCAAATGGAGTAAAAAAGTCAAAACAAGAAGTTGAAGACATAGAACAGGATAAATTTTCTGTCCAGAAGCTCTCATGGTATCCTCCTCTGATATCGAAGCTTTAACTGTGATGGGTTCGGTAGTCATTTGAGAAGGTTCGCAAGAATTGCTCAAAATGCATTTTATACCACTGAAATAAAATTGAATATGAATAGTAAATTTCCAATGATTGTTTTTATAGTAGATCCCCGCATGCATCAGATTTCAGATCCATAAGACCGATAGAAAAGTCATTCGATACATCCCATAAACATGCAAAATAGTCATGCAAATAAAATCATTAATCATGCATAGCTACTAAGCTTTTTACATAAAGTCTCTATTCCTCAGATAAACTATGTGCATAGTCATTAGTTGAGGAGCTTCATATATCAGGTCAGTCCAATATATACCCTCAAATCAAAGAAAATACAACTAGATTTTGAAATAAGCATCTGAAAAATGTTAATATTACATTTAATTAAAATAAAAATATTCTCAATGTTAAAAGAATTTTAAACTTGAATTAAATTTTTTTTTTTACAGATTCAAGACAATATTGGCATTTATCTATATGTCTCAACTAACTCGTTTCCACGAATATGACTTTTCATACTTGAAAGTTTAAATCTAACACATATGCAATTGTTTCATATTATAGTTCAGCACATAAAATTCATATCATTCCAGTAACAAAAATTTCTGCCATGACAATAGGTAGTGATAAACAATGTTCAGTTTTTATGCGCTAATAATCATCCTTAATATTTTCTCAATGATATTGTCAAATGCAATAAAGTTGAGGGAAGCGAGCTGGATAACTCGATAAGATAAAATCTTCATTTTAACTTGCACACATTGTCTAATAAAAAGGTAGTTCCTTCTCATAAAAATGGATTTCGTCAACATCACACATTTTTCACAAATTATAAAACAAAAGAGGCAAACTATTGTGGGACACATTTAAAATTAAACTAGTTCTAACACAATCATTGGAATCCATTTGAAGGGATGTGACCTTACAAAAACATCAGGTTCTGTACAGACATACGAGAGGGTTGAAATCTTCTCAACGAAAAAGAGCCTCAGGTAAAGTTGTTTTCAAAAAGTAATAACCCCACTGAAAATTTTAAAACACAAATTGGCAAAGTAAGAGAAAACTGAACTTCAGACTGTCCCTGTTCCATACATCTAATGCTTGATTTTTTCATCCATAATATCTGCCTAAGTATTCATTTCAGATATATGAATATTTATACAATGTATAACAACAATACAAGATCATTAACAACATTTGAAAGAAAAATAAAGGAGTGGTTTTTTTTTTTATTACACTTTAAAAAGTTTTTATAAGATTGCTTAGGATGTATTTATTATTAAGAGTTTTTCTATTTGTTTTGCTTTCAAATTTAGTTTAATCCTCTTTTATTATTGTTATTAATCATATTAGTTTAAAGGTTCATGTTTCAAAGCAATACTTCCGCAGATAGTGTGGCTGAAAAAATAAAGCATTAGATATATGGAGCAGCAACTAATGATCCTTTTTAAACATATATTTAAATCAAAATTTGTGTGTAAGTAGGGATATGGTGGGTTTTTCATGGATACTACATATCACTTAATTTGCTGCGAGTAGCGACCAAGATGAAAATAATTTCGCAATTAATAGTTTAAAGATATATTTTTAGCTGCAAAAGAGATAAAGAAAACTTGATAATTTTACTGAAACTTTAAAAAAGAACCAGTCAACTGAAACAATAACTTTAATTATACAAACGGCACATATAAGATCATAATAGAAACCCACAGCCAGTGAAAGTACATGTAAATGAGAAGAGAAATACATGCAAATTCAATCTACATTTTACAGAAATAAAATAAATCCTAAAGTCGAAATATATAAGCTACTAGTTAATTCAGAATAAATAAGTGCATTCATTGTAAAAAGAAATTGTCATAAAATATGTATAAAATTTCTTTAAATTAAACCTGCAGTTAATTATAAAAACATATATACAACAATACTTGAAATATGTTTCATTTCTATATACAGAAGGACTATAACAAAACTTCAATTTTCAAAAAGTTGTTACAGAAGAACCACTGGTCAGAATAACCTAAATATATGCAAATGAAGTAGAAAAAGAAAAGAAAAAAAACTTTTAGACTATTTTTTCTTTATATCATCATTTCTTCCTTCCTGTATAATCAAGTAATTCTATTGCATTTTTTAAGCTTTTTGAAGTTGAACTTTAATTCTAATCCCCCAGGTGTTAATCAAAGTTTCAAAAATCAATTAAAAAGAAACTCATCAGAATTACTTGAATGTACATAAATATGCTAAAAAAAATAGTTTAAAATAGTTTTTTCTTATGACATACCATTTCCTGCTATTCTAACCAGTGATTCTTTTTTCTCCAGCATTTTGAAAGTTGAACTTTGTTATAATAACCCTATATATATTCTTGGTTTATAAGATGAAGTTATCTTAAAAATAAACATTTGCTATTAATTAAGTAGATGTTTAATAAATAAATCAGAATAAAATTTCACACATATTTAACAAAAAAATTCTCAGGAATTTTTCAATTATTATATCTGATTTGGAGAATAAAATTTTCTTTAAAGATATGCGTAAATATTGTAACGAATGTTCTATGACACTTGTTGAAATTAATAGTATAACAACATATTTTAAAGCATTTTTTCAAAGGAGTAGAAAAATGAAATTGAAAATATCTATTCTGTTTTTAAAGATGTCAGATTCATCACAAATATTATTTTTCTCACCACATGAAATGCCTTTAAAAAAATAGCAAAGTGCAGTTGCTATTAAATTAGCTTATACTTTTATTATAATGCATAGCCACTTTGAAAGGAGTCACATACACATTAAACTGTTATACATATGTAAATTAATTACATATAGCACATACAATAAACCATACTCTTAAACCGAATGAATTTGATCTCTTAAGAGACCACACCATTTTAGGGATTTTGCACTTAATGTTAATGTTAACTAGCACAATTGGTGAAAAAGCAGATATAGTTACACTGACTACATTCAAATTAAGGTTGAAAAAGAATGACAGTTAAAATTACAACTGATAAAAAAAAATTACGACTGCAAGCAAAAGGTATACTTAAAAAAAAAATTACATACTAAATAATTTGTACTAAAATTTCTTAAGTGAAAATAGATTGCATGATACAAAAAACTGTGAATGTATAATATATATTCACTTAAACATAAAACTATTACTTAAGAATATTTAAAAGAGTGCACAACTACATTATCTGCAAATATAAATTTTAGTATAAGGGTACTGATAAGAAAAATGTAATCGAACCAGCAAATCCCACTATACAATCATTAAAAACAAAATGTCAGTTGATTTAGATTGCTTATTAACAGTATGATTTTGGACACTACATTGTAAATCCAGTGCTCAAATATTCTGAATAACATGGTCATTTGAGATAAAATGTATGATAAACGAATCAACAATTTTGCAGAAATTCCACCAATGAGTATGAAAGAAAGTTGGTAAAAGAGTAGTTACATACAAGTCCATTGCTAACAGCATTTCCAGAGTAAAGAGTAATCGGAGCATGTAATGATGTTAGTCGCAAAGTCTCAAAAAGTCAGTAGAACCTTCAGTGTTATGAAGGTATAAAAGTCAACAGACAGCATGATAACTAGTTTGCACTAAGATCTGAGCTGCTGATATTTGGAGAATGAATCACAGAATGTATTGGCCAGAGATGTTTGTCAAGCAAGCCTCAGAACTACAATCGAACATCTTCTGTTATGTAGTAGAAAATTTCATAAGAAAATGGATAGAAAAGTCCATTGCTACCAGACAGCAGGATGGTAACTTAACTGTGTCCTATCCTTTAATATATATCAGTCCCAATTGTATTGTAAACTGCCTTTTATTTGTTGATCGTGTTAGAAAAACAAAAATGCAGTTTCGTTATCAAACGGAAGTGACATATGTCCTAGAGTTTCCAGTTAGCTGCATTCAATTCCAATGAATGAAAGTTTAGAGTAGGACATTTGTCAGAAAAGTTTGAGCCATTACTGAGTACAAAATGGTCATCAAAAGAGATCAATTTAGAGAAAACTAGACTGTTCCCATTCAATTTTTGACAAAAAAAAATGCCACAAAGACTAAGTGCCACACTTAAGAAACTGACAATCATTTTGATTAACTCATGCACAAGTGTAACCTTTAAAACTGAAACATCTTTTAAAACAACCCTTTCATCATCAAAGTATTCTTTAGAAAAAAAATGGGTATTAATTATAAATCTTCAACAGAAAATTAAATACCTTTCAGTGAAAAGGTAATTACAAAGAATGTTTATAAAAACAATAAACCAAGTTTCACTGCCAAATGCTTTACCTCCACTCACACCAAAAAGTGAACGTTTTTACATAAACTTGAACAAAATAACTGGTAAATTAAAAACGAGTTTGTGTGAGAAGTGTTTTGGAATATTACGTGATATCTTTGAATTCTGAGAGCTCATGTGCATATTCTGAAGCCCAGTCTCGCTTGAAGACGTCTTCTACTTGTTCCCGGACTGGATTACTCACTTCCGTGTTATTGTTTTTCGAGTTACGCAGAACTATTCCAACACCACCCGTGTTGACAAAGTAATCTTCAGACCAGTTGGAGGTACCTGAAAGGGTAGAAAATAAAGTTAAATGTGTGAACCTAAAAACAATTTAAACTATGCTTCATATATTTAAAACAAGAAGTTTTTAAGTTAAATTACCATTCAAAATATAATAAAAACATGAGAAAACAGCTTCAAAGTTTTAAATATGAAATACATGTGCCCCTTAACAGTAACTTGAACATGTAACACTTACAGCACATACAACAATAAATTAGAGCAATGAAAGTTAGGAAAAGAATCAGAACTGTAAGAGAAAAAATATAAATAGGACATTTTTACAGAGTAAAAACAACATTAAGTTAAAAGGATGCCTTTAACTTAGTTTATCTAAACCTAAGTCAAAATAATAATGTACAAAAACAGAATAGAATCTTCATGCAAGAAAATGAAGCTTAGTTTAGAAATTATATTTAAGAAACAACTTATATTCAAAATTACATATAAAATGTTCTTCTTTATAATTAATTAGAACTCGAAGCAATTGAATTACAAAAAAAAAAAAAAAAAAAAAAAAAAAAAAACTTCAAGTCAGTTTTAAAAACTTTCAAATGAAATCTTTTTATGGAAATGTATCAAAAAGAAAAATAGAAATGTATCATTCTCGGTAAATTTCAATATTCCATAAGGATTTTTCTCAATACATAATTTTTCATAATTAGAAGACATAAGAAATCTACAAAAATAAAACTTTAAGGAGCAAATTTTTAAAAGTTACCAATGTATGCAGAATTGTCAGTCACCATATATTTGTTATGGTTTACTCTAGAGAAAGGTATCCTTGATTGAGCTTCCGTATATGTTGGTACTACAAATATTTTCTGGAAAAATTTTTAAAAGCATTTTTGTACTAAAGTTATATGGATGAAAAGAAAATCATTATTGCAATGAATAAAAAAAAATTATATAAATTTTTATAATAAAATATACATAAAAAAATTTTAAATAAATATAGAGTTTTATTTGGTAAACTGGTAACCAAACCAGAAAATGCAAATAAAGAGAATGTAATATACTATAGAAATACTAAAACACAACTTCCTAAGATAAAATTTCAAAACAATATATTTTTTACTGTATACTTCACAATAAAAGTATTTCATATATATAATCTAAACAACAAATAATATAATCAGCATAAATATAATATAACAAAAGGCTTTTTAAACATTCATAAAGTCAAAGAATGTCATTCTCGGTAGTTTTTCAAAAAATAACAGAATTTGTGCTTTGAATTAAAGATGTGATAATAAATTAATCACAACCCAACTTATATTATTTAATTATATTAATAATTTTCAAGTGGACAAACTTTAAATTTACTTACCACTTCAATGTCAAAAAGGTCACTGTTCAAAGCATTTAGAGATCTCAAATACGACATCATTGTAGGTTTAGTGTGATTCCAGTAACTGGCCAAAATCCTAACTTGAAGCTTCTTGATCACAGTTATGCGACGTAAAGCATTATCAATGGCCGGCCAATAGCTATTAAAAAGATGTGAACATGAATAAAAGATCTTAACAAAACAATATTTCTTTTGTATAAGACTTGAATCTTAGCACAGATCAGGTTATGAAGGTAAATGGTTGAATATAAATAAGGACAAGTTTTGAAAGGGGGAAAAAAAATCATCTTAGTAATTGGTTGAGTTTTGAGTTCTACATCAGGAAAAATATGTTCAGAGTTTGTATAATAAGAGTTTGTATAATAGTTTTCTTGACATATGAGATGCAAAATAGTAGAATGAAAGGGAATCCGAGGCAATAGACTGTTTTATAAAGATAAAATTAACAGGTTTGGCAAAAGTAATCAATTTTTATATTTTTAAAGGGTTTATACAAGTTTTTCAGACCAAACTACAGCAAAATATGCAGTTTTTGATTAAGAATACAATAAAATGACATTTTATGATCAGAGAAGTTAAGCAGTTGAAGTACTTAAATGGAAAGTGTTTGACTATGATATTCAACTACAAAATGGTAACGTAACTCTTAATATAGAATGTCAATTATTATATATATATATTGCAAGAATTTTTTTTTCTTCAAAAAGCAGAAAGTAAAAATGTAATTCATCAGTAATTCACTGCAAACAAACTAGTAAAGCATTTGTTAATTATATACAGACACTTGAAAAGTATTACATTATTCAGTTATATTTTGAGTAAAACAATAATGAAATAAAGCCATGCAAATATTTACATACAAGCTAAAGAAGAAAAGACGGAGATGAGCAGGGTTCCCACTCAAATCACAAAATGAAAATCAATGGCTTTTAAGGACCTTTAAAAATTTGTTTTCAGGCATCATTTCTATATATAAATTTTTTATAGTGTATTCTACCAAAACATTACAAGTTGGCGCATGCGTGATACAAATATGTTAGAAAATTCCGATACAGTGAGGATAAGTGGTGGACATGCGGGGATAGCAAGTCTGACTTGCATTTTTGCAATTGGTCAACATACACAAAAATTAAGGACTTATAAGGACCTCTAAGCATTTTCAAGTACTTTCAAGGCCTTGGAAAACAGGTTCAAAAATATTAAGCACTTTTAAGGACTTTCAATGACCGTGGGAACCCTGATGAGGTTGCCATTACAACAACAACTAAGCATCATTGAAGCAAATTACAGCTTGTCATAAAGTTTCTTTACTGAGACCCCAGAGCAATTAACCCAATCAACACCTACAAGTGCAATTAAAGACAGTTATTTTAAAGTACATACTTGACAGTATGTAGAAAAAAATATCTCGTGATTAGTTATAATGACAAAATTTTGAAATACATACGAATAGGTAGTTAATTTGTAGGAACAGATTGAAGTAGTGACATACATATGTGGTTCTTATGCTATATTGCATAGAAACAAGTTACAGTAATGTATTTATGAGGTTGTCATGTAAGATTTTATGATTGGAGTTCTTGTTTTTGCACCATACTTCTGTAATCTATGCAAATGTACTCTTCTCTGTAATTTCTTGGTGTATGTTTTACCACCACACTTTTTATGCTTCAGGTACTGTCCCATTGTCAAGCATGGTTTTTACTTATCTGAAAATGCTTCTTGTTTTTTATAATGAGTAAAAGTGGAAATTGTCATTTAAATTTTTCGAAATTTTGTCAATATAAGAATAACTATAAGACCTTGAAATTTTTTTACTCCTCATTTCGTTAATCGAAATGTCTGCTAAGGGGTGGTATACTAGCACATAAATATTATGCCTAACCAATGTAATAAACATGAAAATGATTATTCAGTGAAGTAATCAAAACTACTCATTAAAATAGAAAAAGAAAAAAACATTCTCACTGGTGTTTTTCTGTGTATAATGAAGTCGGAAAATAATCCATCACTGCTATGTAAACAAACGTATTAGCTCTGTTGATTGTATCTAGGATAGCATCCAAATCCCCAGTACGACCTTTAGGACATAATGGTGGAGGTGAACTCTATTGCAAAAAAAAGTATGATAAGTAAGAAACCAATTTTATTTTAAAATAGAATTCCCACTTAGTGATAATTTACAGTACAAAATTCAAAATGGATTTGCAAAAGAAATATTTATTTTATAATAAAGAAATTCCAGTGCCTCAGTCTTATATAAACACCATCAACACTTGCTGAAATGTTTTAGAGCATATTAATAGATTTTTGTTTGCCATTTAGATTTGAACATTCTTGCTTATAATAATTAATTTGTAATCACTTTCACTGGTTGGTTTGTACACATAAAAACTTATTTTTGTGCACATTAACGCTAATAATGCTGGGACCAGTTAACATGGATTTTGAATACCCACACCTAACATAAGATATGAACCCGACATCTTTAGCACGCAAGGCCAGAGCACTAACCACACAGCCATCATGTGGGCAATTACTTTTGATGAACATTACCTGTTAAAAATTAGCAATTAATAGCATAAATAGGAATCTAAATATTAAATTACAAAAAGTTAAGCACAAATAACAAATTGAAAAAATATATAATGTTTAAATAAGCACGAGGCACATTCTGAAAAATAAAATAACAATGAACTAATTTAACTGCATTGTTTTACTTATATATACTTACAGCAATGTAAGTCAAAACTTGAGTATTATTCATAATTATTTGCACTGGATTGTCTTTGTTAATAGAGGTCTGTAAATCAGCAGGCCATTCAGGTGGGATGTATGGGTTAGGAACACCCAACTTCCAATAAACTTCAAAGATCTTGTATACATCTTGAGCCAAGCATGAACAATTGTATATAACAACTCCAAGTTCTTTCACCTATTTACAACACATACACTTTAGTACAACTTTTAATTAGTGGTAAAAAGACAAAACTTAAAAAAAATTAAAAGAAAAAAATTAAGTAATCAGTTTCTTAAATATAGTCTACAGGAAAGGGAAGTCTAAGCATATTCAAAATGAAAGGTTTTTTGTAAAAGATTATCCCACAAATCTAAAATACAATTGATTTATATCCAAAAATAATAATAATAATAAAAAAAAAAAAACATTGTAAATACTTCTTAAACTAGAACAAACATCAGCATTTCAGTGCAAAATTAAACATGCATTTATATCGAATGTTTCAAATGTAATTGGTTCAATGGATCATAATCAGCAAAGGAGGTACAATTTTGAAAGACTGCACAAAGTAGAAGCATTCGAGAATGAGCTGTTACAATTATTATAATATTAATTTCACTCTTATAAATCATTACATAAAAGTTTTCATTACTTTTATTACAAGACTAAATCAAAGTCAAATTTATTTTTAAAATATTAAGGTGCTCCATTCCCTGCTTGCTAACACTCGCCAGCCAACTCCACTGAATGCTACTGTAGCTTTCCTTTGGTTTGCTTCCCAAACCAGGAGATTGCTGAGCAATGTCCAAAGAAGGGTGCGCCCTCTTCTTGATGATCCCCAACCTTGACTGTGTATTGCAAAAAGCCAAAAAGTGAAACAGGTTTGAATTGGTAATGTAATTCTTGTGATTCACTCATGTATTGATGCCTTTGGTTAGCCTCACCATCTTCAAGTCACCTGCTTGGTAACGTTCGCCAAATACCCTGAGATGATCCATTTCTATGCAATCCCACACTTTTAAATTGAAATGGTCACCTCTTTAATTTACAATGTCTTTAACCAATAGCAGATATCTTTGCATTTTAGTCACACCCCCACCTTCGAGAAACACACATTAATTAAAGAACTTGCTGGAAAAACCCCCATCCCTGTGAATCAAGTTCAAATTTATTTTTGTTCACGCAATCTCCAAGCTTGGTATGTATGGGGACCTTAATAATACTTTTTGGAAAATTGCAATCCAAACGTAACACAAACCCACAGTTTAAATTAAGAATATTTTTTCTGTTAATTAACAATACCTTTAACATTAACAGTTAGTAAATATTTTTTATTATATCCCCCTCTCCTTTTAGATACATACTCATTTGCTGTTTTCTTCACCAAAAACTCTGCTTAAAGTTTGCATTGCAAAAAAAAAAACTTTTTGGCAGTGACAAAAAAATTATCTTTCTGAACCAATATAATTATCTATCCGAACCAATATATTTCCCTCAATATAATTACCTTAAGAGTGAAAGGATTGTGACAAGTATATGTAAGATCTATGTTGAAACAAAAGTTATATCAGGAACAACAAAGGATGAATAAAAAACCAACCAAAAAAGTAAAATGTGAAAAAAAAAAAAAAAAAATTGAAGTAAAACTTAAAACTTACCTAAATTTCCCTCAAAGAAGGAGCAATAAAGAGATTTAAGGCAAAACACTTAATATAATAAGTGAAACTGGAAACAAAAACTGACAATGAGTAATAAATGGAAATTTTAATCCAAACTGTACGCAATAAGTAATAACGCAACAACAAAATACAATGTTAAATGACACTGAACGCGGACTGACAATTTTAAAGACCAAAGATCCCAAGGAACAAAATAGCATTGGTTGTAACTACCAAATCCGATTGACGTAATCATATGTTATGCATTATGTTGTCGTTAATCAGAGGCTAATGTACATTGCCACCTTCTCCTCACAAATAGTCACGTGAACCTTCCTCCCCCCCCCCCTCTCCCAGACACACACATCTATTTATATGTCTTTGAAGAACATATGATGTCTATGGAAGCGAAAAAGCCTAATTAAATGTTCACTAAAAGAATTGTAACAAATTAATGCTTTGTCAGGCAGCAATATTTCTTATGCCATCCGCAAGAGAAGATTTCAAAGATTATATCAAGTTTTTTTTTGTTTTTTCCAAAGTAAAAAAATAAATATTTCAAGTATTTATTCAGATTGCACAGTAAGGGAAAACCTTTTTCCTATAGGATTAGCATTACGACCAAATTTTAGAATATAATTAAAAAAAAAAAACTTACTAAAAATTCCACATTTTGGCTTTTGATGGAACTAAAAGAATTTAGAAACTAGTTATGTTTAAAATTTCAGCTGTCCAAAAACGAGATTTTTTTTTAATGTGATTACAAGAACACACATTCTTACTTTTTTTAAAAAATAGAGAGATTATATGCTTCACGAATATGATTAAACTATACAACAAGATATACATAATGTACAATTTTTTTTGTGTGTATACATCATTTTTAATACAACCTCTTCATATATTAAGGACAAAAATTTTGAATGCCCATTATGCAGGAGTTTAAAAAATATCACTACAGAAAGTTTCAGTTTCTTTTTAGCTTGTAATAATATAGTTTTTCAATATACATTGATAGTTATTGTTATTAGATTACTAGTAAATTGATAATATATTCTCTATAAAATTTAAATCATAATGTGGAATCGCCACTACAATTAATACTAATTCCAACATAAATTATCTCCCTTTGTATTAAGCAACTCCTAATGTTCACTAGGGTGGTCCTTATTTTTTTGACTTTCAAATTTCTTTTATCTCAATCCACAATTTTTTTCTTTTAGTCATAAAAACATTATTTTGGCCAATATTTTCAAAATTAAAAGTGATGAACCCAAGCCGCAACGAGCTTGAAGTTCGCACCACGCAGCCACATTTTACTGTATTGCGCAGAGTAGTCTTTGTTTTGCAACTTTCAAATTTCTTGATTCTTACCACGTAATTTTTTTCTTTTGACTAAAAAGAATAATATGGCAATTTTATACAAAAATAAAAATGATTTACCCATGCAGCAACGAACTTGAAGTTTGCATCCGGAAACTGCCTGTTACTGTATTTCGCTGTGTCACTGACCATTTCAGTTGTACGTTACATAAACGCAGTCAGCTGTCTAATACTAAGAAATTATTGCAGAATGACATAACTCTAATCAGAAAGGGGTACTAAACATTTTACTACTCTTCTGCGGGGTGAAGGGGAGTGGCAGAAATCAATTATCTCCCGACTTCCCACACTTAATTCAGTGAAGATCTCAATTTGAAATTGTTGTTATTCTTTGTCTAAAATATGGTGCGTAGCTTAAGAAGTAATAGGGTATCATTTATTTAATTAGTAAAAGTTCATCACCAAGTAACAGGCAACAAATTACATGTTAATCAAATCTTTTGTAAGTCTTAATTTACATCAAGCTAGAGGTGAAGAAAGTCTTATCCAAATCAGTTGCACAAGAGTGCTTAATATTTTGGTGCTCCCATAGTGTTTATCACTGACTGATTGCTGTTCACATGGAACAACTAGCTGGAAAACAAATGTTGTATTTTCGTTGTAGAGTCATTATATAAGTTGTGGGTACATAATAATGAACTAGCTCAAGTCACAAACAGTCCAGACATCAAACAATAAAACACTTAGGATAAAATAGACCTACATCCACAAGAAGAATTTTCAGGATGCGAAAACATATTTACATAAGGCTTCCAACAACAAAGAATTTGAAGAAACACTTTTTATTTTTAGAAAGAACAAGCGTAATGCAAAATAACTCTAAAAAGGATTTTTGGGAACTCATTGGATTCTGCATAATATTTTTAGGGATAAATGTTAACTCAAAAATAAAACCAAATAAAGCCACAAACCACAAGGAGAACGAACGTACTATGTGGTATTTTCCTTTACGTTCTTAAATAAACCAGTTCACTTTCAAAGCTCAGAGAGATTATAGGTAAATGAAAGAAAATCTCACATGAGAGTATTCATAGGTACCAATTATTTCAGAGAGTTATCTCTGATTAAAATCACCTTATTCTATATTGGTGTATAGTAGAAGCTTTTTTCTAAACCAGAGCCAACTCAATTGAGCTTAGAGATTGTCACTATTTTATATCTGTAATATTTTAAAACACATTATTTGTGATACACATTACAATTGCTTTGAAAATAAAATATTTAACTGTAATAAAGAAAATGATTTGAAAGTGAGACACATAATTGTAAGTTTTAATCTTCTTATAAATAAAATACTAAAATAGATTTTAATAAATAATAAAAATCTACATCATATGACTAATCTTTATTACATTTATAATTTTAGATTAGAAAATTGTTGTTTGTATCAGTCAAAGTTTGAATCTGTTTAAGGAACTTAAAAGGGATTTTTAAATGTATTGCTAATTTTGTGAAAGGGAAACATTTCTTATAAACATATCAAAATTAAATTTAAAAAAAATCTTCATGTAGTAAATTACACGGGGAGTAAATTTAATGTGTAATTTAATTAAAAATGTAGTAATTTAAGGGAATAAAAATTTTGGACTATTAACGTTAATTTTTGCTAATTCTCTGTCTATTTTTAGCATTTTCAATATCAATGTGGCAAGGGTAAATATTAACTTATTATAATAAAATTTAATTCATTGTCAGAATTGGTCAAAAGGAAAAATTTTGGGAGTGTGCAATCAAATCCTAAGAAATTTCCTTTTTTCAAAAAATTTCAATTTTTGTCATCTTTTGAACAACTTCAGGCTCAATGCGGCATGGGATAATATTAATTTATCAGAATGAAATTTGGCATACTGTCAAAATAGGCCAAAAGGGGAAAATTGAGGGGGTGAGAGTAAAAATTGGATGGAATTTCATTTTTGACGCCATATAAGAACCACCTTAATGTTCACTATGATCTTTCCTGTACGTTTGTTAAGGAAATAATATGGTACCTGAGTCAATGCTCGCCAATCCATGTTTGCACTGCCAATGTAAAAGTGCTTTTTGTCGATTAGAAACATTTTCGTGTGAAGAACACCAGCACCCAACATTTTCTTGAAATCCAAACTCCTTACTTTAGCAGCACCTAGAAAAAGACCCATAAATTATGACAATACTAATTAAATTAAATTTGAGGTAACTTCAAAGAGAGTGATTACATCAAGTATTAAGTTTGGATGACATGATAAACATAGATATTCCTATCAACATTTAGTGACTATTTTTCAAACTATGATGTTCTATTTAACTGAAGTACACAAGATGCAGTTTATAAAAAATTTATTTTTAATTAAGGCCAAGTGTTTGTTGAATCAATATGTTTAAACACTGTGCATGCAACTTTAAATAAACTTCAAAAATCAAAATATACATTTTAATAGGCTAAACTATAAAGTCTCTCTAGAACATAAATAAAGCGTTAAGATGCTAAGGAATTTACCAATTTACTTGAAAAGAATAAATAGGCCAACTGAAAAATGTATGCTATTTTTAAAGTTATGCCTTTAAGTCTTCTGAAACAGCTATTTTGTTTCTACAATATGCCTGAAATAAAAAATATTTTACCTTTAACCTCTAATTCTTTTGTGTCAAAATCAGGAGTCGAGCCTGAGGGTTCACTTTGAACAATTCTAATCCTTATTCCTCTTTCAGTGCCTGCTTTCATGAGATCAGCAAAAATCTTATCACCCTGAAAATAGACGCCAATGTTACACTAAAATACAAGCAGAGATACAAGAGAGAAAAATAAAATTATAAAGACAACTTTTAAAAAGATAGCCAAATGCATGCACAACTTACACAACAGTAATGCTCATTTTTTATTTATAAAAATCCATGTATTCTTAATTTGACACAGAAACTATTAGGAGTCTTATTTCTCAACATCTTTAAACAATTCAGAATTATGTTCGATGAGATATTAAAACTTGGAGCCACCTCTACATCAACGAGACAGAAGATCAAAAATTTATCTCGCAATTAATATCGGTGTATCAATAATTGTGTAACTTGCAACTTATTTGCGTATCTTCAATTGAATGCTAACAGAGGGTTCTTATGTACTTTAACCACAATTCTCATGTTACCAACCTACAATGTGCTCCAAAAGTGACTCCTGATGCTATTAAAACCATTACTCATAGGGAATTGAAAACCACTAGTATGTTCATTTAATATTTATTAAAATTTAGATTGATTTCCTAAACATTGAGCATCTAATTATAAATACAATATTTGTTTAAATTGAATCTGGCAAAATATTTATTTTTAATTACCAGGTATCATTTTTGGGACAACCAGTACAGTATATTAAAAATATGGAGAATAAAGATGCAATGTCAACCAAAGCAAATTTACAAAAAACCATGATCTTTCACTCTGGCAACATGCCTTCTCTCCAGCAAAACAAAACTTTTCCAATTTTCTTTTGATCCAATGTCTTATCTCAAAATGAAACAATACAGTAGCAAACACTTTCGTATGCCATTAGATGGTGTGAGAATCTCAGTATTAACAAATACTTTATATTAGGCCTTTAAGTCCAGTAGGCTTTCATATCGAAAAATAATAATATTTACTTCGTTATAACTTTCTCTTTATTTAACACTGCTAGCAATGAAAGTTTGAAGTTGTAGAATTATAATTGATATTTTGAAATCGATCTAAACACTGTAATTCAATTATATTACTTGAAAAGATAATTTTTCTTGCAACATACTTGCCATGAGGACGGGTCAGGGTTATCTGGTTGAATGTCTTGTCCTTTTAAGGTAGAATAAAATGCTGCTATGTCAATGGATCTCTCAGCTAAATTAATTAGCTGCGACCAACTTTCAAATATACTGGTGTGTGTTGGCTCACCTTCAGCAAAGGTTAGATTCTCTGGTATACTTTCTACCAATGTGATGCTGGAAAGAAATGAGAACGAATTATATAAATGTAGACTTTGTCGTTGGCGTTACAATATCAACTACATCGAAAAATACATACAACTTAAAGTGTAAAAAGTATGACAATATTAATCAAAGTAGTAGGAACTTTAAGATACATTTGAGTGCTTATTGAGCAAACATAAATAGTTAACTGCAGATGACACTTATGTCTTCTCTCTCTCTGCAAAACTATTGAGAAAAAAATAAAAAGTATGGGTATCTTTCAAAAAGCTATTGTACACATGATATCAAGAAGGTATCGATCGGTTGACTTAATCGATGATGGTTGAGGAGCTAATCTCATAGGAACATATAGTGATTACACAGATTTTGCTAGAAATGTTTGGACTCGAGTATACAAGTAATATAGATATATATGTCACCATACGTATTTTTAGGCCATATGTATTCATCATGCTTACTCTGTTGCTGAAAAAAGTTCTGCAGAATGGTACAGTCATGAACACTCTGTTGGTACAGCTGAATGTTGCTGAATTTATGTTTTGGGCCAGCCGCACATCAAATACATTATCAAAGAGAAAAACTTTAACCACCAAATGTTACTATACTTACACACAAGGGCTGGAGCAGTTCTTAAACTGCACATCATAATCTCCCAGCGTCATCACCTCCACAGACTTTGCCTCATCCTGGCCAAGGAGCGGCAAGAGCACCACCAGAACAATGAGGACGAGGATGATGGTGATAGGGATGCACGAAGGCCTCAGCCATCCTTTGCACTTCTTCTCCTCGGTTTCCCCTTTAAGCATGTAGCGGGAGTCAAAGAGCTGCAGTTCAAATTCACCGACGTCGAGCTTGCCACTTCGCTCCACCACAGTCTGGAACAGAGATTGAATAGGTTCAGGAACATCCTACAATAATATCACTGCAAACCCTATTTTTTGGTTGAATTGAATATTTAATTGTCCAAGAGCTACTAGCAAGTGCAATGGACGATTCCCACATTTTTTTCCTATTTTTTGAAAAATCTGTGGCTTGGAAAAGGCCATAAACACAAAAATTTCTGTTTACTGCGTTTTTTTCGTTTTTTTAAATTTGCAACTCAAGTTTGCTTGTTAGATCTCGACGGGAAAGACGACACATTTGGCTCACACCCAATGTGACGTCTTCATCTGAAACAACTTTGCTTGAAACACAATAGAAGAAACCAGTTTTACAAGTTCTCGCAAATTGTGACAACCGGTGCAGAATATGGCAATTATACCTACCAAACACACATCCACTATTTGGCAGAAACCTCATGATAACCATAGAGAACAGAAAGATGTGAAGTCACAGCTATAACATAGCATTATGATTGGACTGCGATCGGACGAGGTTTTCAGGTATTTTCTTTTCTTAATATTTTTTTTAAAGAATTTTTATTTGAATATTTGGAATCAGAAAGAAATTCGTCATAAAAATAAACTAATTTTACTCGTTTTAAAAAAAATGTGGGAATTATCCATTGTGCATGTGAGGCTGAAAAAAGAAATATCTATGACTAGAAAAATTAAAAATTAATTGCTGTCACTAGCCAACTATTTGGATCTTGTTTGAATGTTAAGTTGTATTATTTTTATATCAATTGGCGCCCGTCCTAAATGTTTACGGTTTGTTACGGTATTGCTGTAGCAACCCTGTAACAGTTTGTACCAGGAATTATAAAAGATTTGAAGTTTGTTAGTCTCGATTAGTTATCATTGTAATTTCACAGTTTTAATCTGGTACCTAACTAAAGGAATAGTAATGGTTTTGTATTTTTATTTTGCGTCAGTTGGTAAATAAATGGAATCAGACAATATTTTATAACCACTCTCGGAGAAAACAACTTTTTAATTTATGATTATTAAAAAAAAAAATTATATAGCATGAATCTCATTTAACATGGAATAAATATGGCATATACTCTCCCTCAAAGTATATGTACAAGTTCAGTAACTATTTCCATGCATAAATAGAATAAAAAAATTTAAAATAACCTCATGGGGTCACTCAAAGAGAATATAATCACCACAGCACAGTAAAAGAGGTAGTAGGGACAGTAAGAAAATCACTCCAGCAAGAACAATAATTGCATAATGAATTTTGCCATTAGAGTAAAAAATATCAATAATTAGAAAACTTCTGAAATCAGAAGTAATTACTGTCTACCAAACATGAACTCTCATTTGCCTATGTTAATCATATTTTGCACTGGATTTTAACAGGGCTTCTACTGAAATCACAGAATGAAAATCAATGACTTTTAAGGACCTAAGCAATATTTATAAGGACCTTTAAAAATTCGTTTTCAGACATCATGTCTATATATAAATTTTTAATGAAGTACCAAAAAAGCTACAAGTTGGTGGATGCGTAATACAAATATTTCAGAGAATTCGGATACGGTACAGATAAGTGGCGGTCACGAGGGGATAGCAAGTCCGAGTTGCATTTTTATAACTTTTGCAGTTGGGTACACAGCTGCCGCAAAAACGTAAAACTTTTAGGGACCTCTAAGCATTTTCGATGATTTTTAAGCACCTCTAAGCATTTTCAAAGCCTTGAAAACAAGTAAAAATATATTTAGCACTTTTAATGACTTTCAATGACCGTGGGAACCTTGTTTAAACAATAAACATAGTATATACCCTACATTCATTTACAAAAGTATTAACTAGTTAAAAAATCAAACTTTCTACCAACAATTTTCCATTTAGGAAATTAAATATTTACAATAAAGGTTCAGCCTATTGGAATAATTGAAAATCGAAAGTAAGGCTTAAAAGTCTAATTCTGAAGTTATACTAATATACGCAATATAAATGTTGTTAATATATAAAAACTTAGAAGCCTGTATTATAAAATTGTATTCAAGAGCATATTTTAAAATCATATTCAAGTGTAAAGATAATTCAAAAGGTGCTTAATTCTTAAATAAATTTACCCAATAAACGATCTGTGAGAAAACGAAAATTATTTTTCTAAAATATAGCATCCGATTTTGATACATTCCAGATAAAAAGTATTTAAGAAAAGAAATCCAACTTACAATGAGAATCTATACGAAGTTTCAAGAATTCAATCAACATCCGCGATAAATTTATTTCGTAAAAATAATTGATAAAGCAAATTTCTAAGTTTCAAAACTGGCGCAGACACGCTTTGCAAAGATCAATAAGTTTGTAGCATCCACAGGCACAAGCAACAAGTTTCATAAGTTTTCACTTTGTATGTAAATAGAATGTTGTTGTCAGTCCTGTTTTGATACCAGGGTCAAGGACTTTTCATGGGATGCAGACATACCCCAGACAAACAAGGGTAAATAAATAAAAGGTAAAAAGTTATATCTTGTTTTGCTACTTTTCGATTTTCATGCTTGATTTGGAGAAGAATGACGTACTTAGTTGTTATCGCTGATTGGTCGAAAAGAAGACAGGAAATAGCAGTTGAAAACAGATCTCCGAAATTTCTGACGTCACTACATTATTGCCGATTTATAACTTGGTGGGTGAATTTGAAAAGATGTTGCGAGTGGTCATAAATTTTCTTAATGCTAATGACTCAAAATAATGTTATAAATAACTCCATTTATGGGAGATATATATTTAACGTCAATTCTCAGTGATGTGGTCAAAAATTAAATGCCCAATCCGTAAATGTAAATTGTTTTAACCGAAATAATCAAAAAAAGAGTGGATCAGTCAAACTTTATGAAACCGGTTGGTCGAAGATTTGTGAACTACCAGTTAAATCATTGTCCGCTGTTTTATTAATTCCAACTAGCTAAATACCCGTGCTTCAAATTTTACCGTATGCAATATTTTAGCTAGCTGTGAGGCCCCGCGTTGAGGAAATCCGTCATTGGTGTATGAGTCCCAGTATTTGGCGCTTCGCTCGCAGGAAGGTTCATCCCTATGCAAAATCGAGCTCGCTTCGCTAGCTGAAATGTTCATTGACACATCAGCACAATGGGGAAGTTGCACTATACCCAAAATGCAGTAATATTATATTTTTTCTAAGAGGAAAATTAATGTAGTTTCTGAATATTTCACTCAAAATGTTCAAAAAACGTTCCATTAAATATGAAAAATGCAATTAAATATTAGCGAAAACGTGAACAATATCACGTGACCGAAAACAGCCCTGTTGACCGGTGACGTCAGGATGCACGAAGGCTCCCGACCCGGAGCTACAAACAAAACTTTCAATTTAAAAAATTTTAAAGTATATTTAATACAATTCTATTCCTTTAAACTATTCTATGCTTGTCCATCTCTTAATTTTTCGCACATTTCAACTTAAGAATATCTACTTTAAAAATATTTAGAAAAATAAAAATTAGTACAAGTTACTTTTACTTAAAAAGTTTTTTTTAACATAAAAAGTTTTTTCGAAGTTCTGTTCTTACATTTCTATTTAAAAATGTATATTGTTAAACAAATTACATTTTCCTATCATTGCTCTGTAACAAACTTGTCATTTAAGAAATTCTTTCAGCATTAAAAAGTTATTTACATTTTTATATAAAAACTATACCTTTATATATACAATACTAATAGAATTGCATTTTCCTTTATTTTCTCCTATCATTTTCAATACTCTGAAAAATTTATCAGAAACTATTGTAATATAAAAACCCTTTTTCTATTTCTTTGCATTTATTATTAATTATAATATAAAATAATAGAAATTCATTTTCCTATTCTTGGTCTTATATTAAACATTTTGAAACTTTTTAAAATACATAGCATAAAAAAATCTAAAATAAAATTATTAATGTTAGTATAGTTGCAATTTCCTATCTTTACACATATTAAACAATTTCAAAACTCTATCGATATCTACATTTTCTGTACGTTTTCTTTCAAATGCCAAAAACACTAGATTTGCCATCCTTTCGTGGCCCATTGACATCCTTTGGGGACGATTTATGGCTGTCAAAGTGGAAAAGGTAGATTCGCAAGTTGCTGTGCTACAACCGAAGGTATCTACAGCAGCAAAAAGTTCGTACGTGTCTTTGAAGGCTTCCCTGTACTTGTACAGAACCTTCTAGCAAACTTGTTTTATCCTTCCATTTTAACTTGTCGGAATTGAAGAGATCATATTTAGATGATGCAAGTCTCCCATCTTCTTGACTAACGAGAAATTTTTTCACGACGGCTAATTCTTCATTTGAGGGTATATTTAGACGTACAAGCAAAATAAATTTATACAGATATACATATAAACTTACTTCGAATTTCTTTCCATCCACAATGAGAAAATAATAAAAAAATATTTATATATTTAATCCTTTTTAAAACCAGCCACATCATATTAATAAAACAATAAAATTATATTGATGGCTAATTATATGAAAGGGCCAACTAGAAAAGTCAAGTACAGCAACTAGGTATATTGTACTAATGCTCTATAAGTTTTGCTTTATAGAAGGCCTTACAAATAATTGTCACCAACAAGCCACTGCTACACCGCGCAGTACAGGTGCTGGGTAGTATCTTTTGTTAGAAGGCTCAAGACTGAAAGATTGATCGTTTGTAGAGCTAGGTGGAGAGGGTGGGTTAGAGAGGGGGCATTTGGTGTTAATCCGATTTCCAATAGCAAGTATACAAAAAAAAAAAGTGAAATGTTTCTATTCAATCATAGATATAAAGATTTACAAGTAAAAACAAATGATTGGGATACAATTTTCCAGGACTGGCGAATATTTTTCCAGGTTGGGCAACGAGCTGTAGAGAGAAGTTTTATAAAACAATTTCTTATTTTTGGTTTTGTCTCACTTCATTGCAGGCCATATATCATTGCGCATTATAAAGGATCCTTAGGTTCACTAAAAAAATACCTCATCCGGAGCAAAAATGGAGGTATTTTTGCAGCAAGGAATAATACAATACTTAAACGGCACTTTTGATATTGTAAATATAAAATTTCAGTGAAACAACTTTAAAGGGAAAAAAAACGAAATCACTAACAGCTTTGCTTTTGCAGGAGTCGAAGAAGCGGAAGAACCTAGGCCATGTATCGTGACGTCACAGTACAAAGACGGGGTTTTTAAAGGAAGTGACGTCAGGGTCCTTCAAAAGTTAATTTAAATAATATAAATTGAACTTTTTCAAACTGTAAATGGTACCATTACGCTTATTTTAAAAGGAACTTTTGTTTTCAAAAGAGTTTGAAAATCATGCAACTTTTTTGCACCCCTCATCAATCCCTCATCAAATCATGCACCCCATTTTACTACACATTTTGAAAGGTTCATTGCTATGCAAGCATTGGCTCGTTTCTCTCGCTGAAAAGTTCATTGACACATAAGTACAGGCTTACTTCACTCGTTGAAAGGTTCATTACTATGCAAGGATAGGCTCGCTTCTCTCTCTGAAAGGTTCAATGTTGCGTAAGCATAAACTCACTTCACTCACCAAAATCTACGTAAGTCTTTGTAACTGCTACGTAAAGCCTTTATAATAACCTCTCCCTTGTCGAGACACACACAAAAAGAAAAAAAGTAAAAAAATCCCCTTTAATACAATAATACAACACCCCTTTAAGGTTATTTTAACACGTGTTTGTGGAAGACAAGATTAGAAGGCCAAAACTACTTATATTGAAACTTTCAGAGCTCTAAGCCTACTAGAAGTCGCTTTTTGTGAAAAAAATTAATTAAAAAAACAAATTAAGACTTTAACATTCTTTTTGTCAATAGTCCAATTAGAATGCCAAAACTATACTTGTGTTGAAAATTTCAAAACTGTAGTCCAAGTAGAAATCGTTTTGTAAAATATTTGTGAAATTAATTAAAAAAAAGTAAATAAAAATTTAAAATTCTGTTTTTCAAAAGTCCAATTAAAAAGCCAAAACTACTTATGTTGAAAATTTCTGAGCTTTAGCAATATTAGTAGTCGTTTTGTAAAATGTTTATTAATTAATTAAAAAAATAATTAAAAAAGAACAAAATAAAAATTTCAAATTTTGTTTTTCAAAAGTCCAATTAAAAGGCCAAAACTACTTATGTTGAAAATATCAGAGCTGTAGCCCTATTAGAAATCTTTTTTTAACATATTTATTAAGTAAAAAAAAAAATTCTGTTTTTCAAAAGTCTAATAAGAAGGCCAAAACTACTTATGTTGAATATTTAAGAGATGTATCCGTATTAGAAGTCGTTTTGTAAAAAATTTGTTAATTAAGAAAATTAAATAATAAAAAAAAAACTAATAAAACATTTAAAATTCTGTTTTTCAAAACTACAGCTAGAAGGCTAAAACTACTTGTGTGGAAAATTTCGGAGCTGTATCTCTGTTTATAGCCGCTTTGTAAAAAAATAATAATAATAATAATTTAAAAAGAACTAATTAAAATTTTAACATTCTGTTTGTGATGTATACAATTAGCAGGCCAAATCTACTTATGCTGAAAATTTCACAGTTCTACTCCAATTTTAAGAAGGTTTCTATAGATCCACAGGCAGACAAGCACACAGCTTGTTTTATTATTATAGATATTTTTTTGACAATCGTCACATTAAAATTCTCTTTTTTTTTTTGGAACGGGGTTGGAGATAGATCCGAGATCCTTTCCACTGAACTATTTTCTGACAGGGGGCACCTTCAACACTTCAACCTTCTCTTATTTTAATTTTTTATAGAAATTACATTTTTAATCCAGTTACAGTGGATACGTTCAAAAAGTGAATGTTCATCCATGCTCAAAAAAGTTTCACATAATTAAAATCAATCTTTACTATGCCAACATACATTCTTTTTCATAATAAAAGGAAACTACTAAAAAAAATTTAACACTAGATTTACCAGCTATTTAAATATATCTATTTCTACCAAAACCAGTCAGAATGACTGGTGTATAAGAAAAAATGCTAATTGAGGCTTCCAGTCTTTATTCACGCTTAAAAAATGACAAAAAAAAAAAAAAATATGAACAATATTAATTGAAATAGATAAATGGATTTATAGACATTGTCAAATAACGAAACGCTTAATTGTATACAGTTTGTCGGTCACAATTTCTACATACGTAGATTTTGCTGTGTGTACACTTTCCGCATACACTTTTTTTGCATGTATTGCAAATATTTGTAGTCTTATTGTTATTGCAATATCCTATTTGACACCATTTGCGTACAGGAACCGTGCCACTTGTAGTTGGTGTATCAGCATCCTGTGGTTTTTGCCTTGAAGTCTGATATTCTGAAGCAAGTTCTTCTAATCGAAACAGAAAGTCTTTCCGTTAAATTTTTTACTCCTGTTGTATATTTATACAATATCCAGCAATTTATTCCGGCTAAATCTAAAATATTGAAAAAGACTTGAAGTGGCTACCTTCAGGAACCTGATTTCACGGTATATTTTCGTGCCATTTGATCAGTGACATCGACGCCAAATTTACTTCTATTATAAAACGATACAGTTTCAAGTAATTTCTTAGCAGTTTTATCAATTTTGACGCGTTTATGTTTTGTACTTAGCATAAGTAATTTTTTTATTCGTTTTGCCATTTTCTCGGCCTGACCATCGCTATAAAAATAATTTGATACTAAGTAACTCTCTCAGTATTTAGGCTTCTTACTGAAGAATCTATTTTTGAATATTTCAATAACCACATAAATGTTTTTTACCTGCGTCACTGTGGGGCTAAAGGTTAATGATTACGCTTGGAGATCATTTGGACTAAGATTTTATTTTGTGTGTGTTGAATGAAGCTTGAAAAAAGACTGTTCGTGCTTCATGCACTTACAAAGTAAGTGCTCATAAATAAATGTCTCGTAAAAATTTCGGAAAAATGTATTGTATTCCGCGGTGGCCCGCAACGCTGGGCCCGCGTCCTAAATAAATACTGCGTGTAATCGCCGTAATCGGCTCAATGCCTATACGAACGCCTGAACGAAAGACGCATAGGCCGCTATATGTACTTCATCGGTCTCATATGATTCTCCCGAAATCATATTTCTGTGCCGATGAAACATTGCAGTACCCATCAATCGTTATAGCTGCCCCAATGTCATTTCATCACAGAATTTCTTCATAGAAACATGCACCAGTCATTTTGACTGGTACTGGTATAAGTGTCATAACAAAAAACATATTTGTTACGAATATATATAAAGTAACATTAAGTTCATAAAATGTATTCTCTACTTATAGCTACAAAAGTCATAACATCATTTCGGAAAGCAAATGTTACATGTAGTAGGAATTTTGAATTGAAATTTCAGGATCAGTCAAAATGACTGGTCTGGTAAATCTAGAGTTAAAAGGGCAAAGCTCTCTTTTCCAACAGCTCAATGCAAGCCAGAGACTCTTAGTTCCACAATTCCTTTCCTACTGCAGGCGAAAGAGGCAAAGGGATTCTCGATAGTTCACAAGCCACTTAAGTACCAGTACACATTGGAAAGTTTTTTCTTTAATTTGAACTAGGCACAATTTTTTTTATACTATTCACAAGTGTTAAAAAAATAACATATCTGTATAAAAAGTTTTTTTTTTTTTTTTCAATTTGATGATATTTATATTTGAAATGTAATATGTAAGCTTAATTAGAGTCTAGTCAAAACCCAATTTACATTTTTTTAAGAATTTTTATTTTAATTGTGAATGAAATACAATGATTCGATAGAGAAAACATACTAGAAATGTCAATGTAATTTAGACAGATTTTTTTCATAGAATTTTGCTTTGAAAGTATTTAAAATTAATCTTTTCTTATAAAATAAATAAAAATTAAAAATAAAGTTAAAAATTATTTCATGGATATATTAGATACCATGGTCAAGTGTCTTGCACTACATTATTCCCTTTAAATTACATTTTTTTTTTTTAATTGGTTGGTTCAAATTGTGGTTAACTCTGGTGAATAAATTTTTACACTTGCAAAAACTCACAGTTCGAGTTTAAGTTTCTCGCAGAGTTTAAATTTTGTTTTAGTAATCTGTGTACTTTCAGAAAATTGTACATGGCTTAAAAAGTATTTTTAACACACACACACACACACACACACACACACACACACACACACACACACACACACACACACACACACACACACACACACACACACACACACACACACACACACACACACACACACACGTAATACCATTTTAAAGCTCCTTTCTCGAGAATATTTAAATTAATTGCAACACTGACGGTGCAATCTATTTAATATACTTAAATATCATGCATTTTTACATTTAATTTGAGGGAACGACCCCTCCCCAATCTCTCCATTTTCGAAAAATTGAATATTACTAATTTGAAAATTTCATCATTGAAATCCTTCCAATCCCAGAGGGCCGACCAAACGATATAGTGGTTAGCGTGCTGGCTTCTAGACCACGAGGTTGCGGGTTCGAGTCCCGTGTTAGGCATGGGTGTTTGTAAATGTATGTTGGCTTGTCTAATGACGAATGTTTCGGCGCATTATAGCCCTCGTGTTGCTGACGGCGCCAGATAATCTGAAAACAACAACCAATCCAATCCCAGAGGCGGCTCATAAGATACTGCTAATACAGACATCTAAATTAAATATGGAATATGTACTCTTTATAATTTGGGAAATTATGTTGCAAATTATTTAATTTAAAAGTTTTTTCATTGTTCTATATCGATGTAAAGGTACGTTGTTTAAAATCTCAAGTATATACTATTTGCCTTATTGTAAAGGCAACCATTCTAACACCCTTAAAGTGTCAGTCTATTCCTTTCCCAAACATGAAAAATACGAAACATTGGATATATATCATTCAGCGGAAATAATTGCATTCTTTTGTATATGCGGTTCTTCGTTTATAAATTACTTTTAGGTTTGTTACGAACACACAGCCTCTGCTTATGACCCAAAAACTGAAGGTCTTATTTTAGTGCCATTAAAAAGTAAACGTCTAGCAACCGATGCAGTTGCATGTATATTGGTGGATTGTCTTAGATATTTTCATCTCGAGCCAACTGTGGGTAGAGTGCAATCACAGAAAAAACGCATGTAGAAAGATTATCAGTTTGTATGATCAACGATCCATTTTTACGCACAATAACGGATAAGCAGACAGGGGCATACAGCTTAATGTAGATTCTGAACCACAATGAACAGCCGGGATTTGAACTGTGCGTCTTTGGCATGCAAGGCCAGTGCATTAACCACGCTTTCACCAGGTGGACTCAGGCAGAGGAAAGAATGCCCGATAGCAAAAAAAGTATTTCAGAAAATTTGTAAGATATTTAATAAGGATGCTCTTATATAAAACATTTTCTTCAATATTTTGAATTCCATTTCGTATTAAATAAAGAATTGTGTACGTAAGAAAGGGTTTGTGTTTATTAAAGAATGCACTTCATGGTTCTTTTTTTATAATACACTAGCTGGATACCCGTACTTCGCCACGAAATTTTATCATGTGTATTTTAATAGCAATGAATAGGTATTCATGCATTCCACATCTTGGATGTTCGATCCCGTTTCGACCCCAGTGAAAATTGGTTTTATTAAAATCGGAATACATTACTTTATCTATGTTTGCTCTTGTTGATATTTGTTTCAAATTTTATAACTGTGACTAAATTAGAAGTAGTGTATAGAGATTTTCCTCGAATTAGTTAATCGATATCGAAAAGCTTACTTTTTCTGTTTCTCTTTGTTGATATTTGTACCAAATTAGAATTGTGTTTACATTGGAAGTCGAACTCGCTTGGAACGTGTAGAGCTCTTTCGTCTCTTTATAATTAGTTAATCGGTATTGAAATAGCTTATTTTATTGACAAATGTATCAAATAGCAGAGTTGTGACTTCTTTGGAAATGGGACATTGGGGCTATTCCTGGTATCGAACGTTTCGACCCTTTAAAATTAGTTAATTGAAATCGGTTGGTTGGTTGTATTCAGATTATCTGGCGCCGTCAGCAACACGAGGGCTATAATGCGCCGAAACATTTCGTCATTAGACAAGCCAACATACATTTACAAACACCCATGCCAACACGGGACTCGAACCCGCAACCTCGCGGTCTAGAAGCCAGCACGCTAACCACTATACCGTTTGGTCGGCTTAATTGAAATCGGACTAACTTACTTTATATGTGCTTACCCTTGGTAATAAATTTCAGAGTTGTGATTGTATTGAAAGTATGTATTGGGTTGGTTGTTTTCAGATTATCTGGCGCCGTCAGCAACACGAGGGCTATAATGCGCCGAAACTTTCGTCATTAGACAAGCCAACATACATTTACAAACACCCATGCCAAACACGGGACTCGAACCCGCAACCTCGCGGTCTAGAGGCGAGCACGCTAACCACTATACCGTTTGGTCGGCAAGTATGTATTGGGATAATCCTCATTTGGAACCTTTCGACCCTCTTAAACCTAGTTAATCAATATTGGAGTTGTTTACATTTAACAATATGCTTGCATTGGTATCAAATTTCAGACTGTATTGAAAGTGGGATACTACTCGTTTGGGTTGTTTCGACACCTTTTCGACCCTATACTATTAGTTAACCTAGAACGCAATAGCTTACTTTTTTATTCTTGTCCTTGTTGAAATGTATACCGAATATCAGAGTTGTGTGACTAAATTGTAAGTGGTCATTTGAAGATTCCTTGTTTGGAATGTTTGACCCCTGAGGGGCGATACTTAAAATTTTGCTTATGCCAGAAACCTTCGCGGGAGTGTACTCAACAACTTCGCAAAGTTTCATGGCGATCGGGTGAATGGTATAGTACTAGAGGTCGGCGATAAATCGATACGACGATATTTTTATCGATATTTCTTAAAAAATATCGATATTAAAAAAAAGTTATCGATATTTTCAAACATTTTTAGTTTTTTGATGAACGTTTTGTAGTTAAATGTGTTTTTTCGATTTTCTTTATTCCCTTTTCAAAAACTTCAAAGCTAAAGTTTGAACTTGGCTGAGAGACAGTTAAAATGTCTCCAATTTTCAATATTTTGCCATACACTTTAAAGCCATTGAAAATTAACTAAATTTTTCTTAAAATCACTGCACTAATTAAGCGAAAGTATAACTTTTTTTTTGTAGTTGATCCATTTCAGTTGAAAAAGTAGTCACCTTACAAAAAAGCAATCATAAAAAGTAGAAATCCCCAAAAAATTTTGTTTCTGGCAAAATTGAAAATCAAATTTAAAAAAATCATGTATCGATATATTATCGATATTTATTTTGATCGATGTTTCCCCGACCTCTATATAGTACTGCATAAAGGTCAAACAGACATACATTCGTTTTTATAGCTGAAATACCCGTGCTTCGCTACGAAATTTTACCATACGTATTTTAACAATCAAAAGGTATTCATGCATTCCACATCTTGGGTTATATTTATTAACCTTGGCATTTCGAGTCATCGAATTTCTTCAGAATATATGTCATTTCAATGCCAAGATTGTATGATATTTGAGCACGAGGCGTGGAAGAAATTACTTTTTCACACTAGTGCGAAAAAGTTACTTTCCCGCACTCCTCGCGAAAAAGTGCTACTTCTGCCACTATTTTTGATTCAAAATGACTATAAAAAGTTTAATTTTTTACAAGTTGTTATAAAAAATATTTTAGTGCTCTTTAATAGAGTTTTAAAAATAAATTTTGTGCAAAAATGTTGTTAACGATAGATTATAGTTAAAGCATTGATTAATATTTTTGAATTTGTAAGGTTTCAATTATCAGTGTGAATTTTGTGTTCTACATTTTTTTTGTTTAAATCGTGATGCGTGACGTCATGACTCAGTGTCCAGGTTTTGAGTATATAAGTAGATGTCAGAGGTGTGCTGGAAAGTACTTTTCCACGCTAGCGTGAAAAAGTACTCTCCCACGCTAGCTTGAAAAAGTACTTTCCCACACGGCTCGTGATCGAATTTTATATAGTTTTGGTATAGAAATAACATTTTAGAAGATATTCATTAACTGGAGTTGCCAACATTAGTTTATATATGAATTAAAAATGCTGTTTACACGGGATTATAAAAAATGGTACATGCAAAACGTGGGAAAATACTTTTGCAACAAATTATTGGAGTCGTGCTAACGCACTCGTCAAATGAGCATTTTACCTCGTTTGAAGAAGAATTACTTTCACTACTAGTTTCACAAATAACTATTATCACATTAGCGCGATAAAGTTACTTTACCGCATTTCCTACGATAAAAAGTATTACTTTCACCATGATTTTTGATTAAAAAAAGTTTAATTTTTTCGCACGCCATTGTAAAAAAGAGTTGATTTTATTAGCACCATGAGCCAAGTGGTTTTCATTGTTTTTGTTCACTAGATTTTTTTTCCTAATAAAAGTTTATGACAGTTAAGTAAAAGAATCAAGTTATAGTCCGTATTTTTATAGACAAAAAATTCTTCAATCGTATGCATAATATTCATTTTTTTTTTTAAATGGTCAATAAAGGTTTTTAATATTTTTTAAACTAGCTGCTTTTCAGGACTTTCCTTGTGATAAATGCAGGTATTATTGTATCCATCACCTGTGTATAACACATGCTAAAGAATAATGAATTATTACTAGGATAAAAATTACTAACATGTCTACTATAAATATATATATATATATTTGACACATCGTGAAATGGTGGAACCACAATACTATTATTCTGTAGTATTGGGCTTTAGCCATCTTCATTTGACCAATAAAACTGATAAATTAGATCACCCTACTTCATAAGGCTGAGTGATTGTAAGATGTTCTTAATCGTAAATAAACTCTTAAATTATCCAGGATGATGTTGTGTGTCGTATGGGTTCAACGGTACCAAACACGTAAAAATGAAACATATATTTATTATTGGGTAACACCGTAAAGAACGGAGTGCCTAGACGCGCGTCCGATCTATTTTAATTACGTATACAGAGAGAGAGTTACATGGGAGGGGAAGGGGTTTTATCTTCTTCCCACGCATGCGCGCAGGCAGCAGAACACTTATTCGTAATTCCCAACATACTCCCACCTTTGGAGTTTTTTTCAAATATAAAACTACAAATTACACATGATACAAACTAAAAATCAAATATTAATATAGTAAACCAATATAGAATTTACAAACAAAACATTCTTAACTACAATTAAGATATTAATATAAGAAACACAGATACACATTACAGACGGCAGGGTGGTTTAGAAATTCGGCCACTTCTAGTTTTCAAAATGTTGTTACTAAATAATGATTCATTGTTATCATGAATAGGACTGTCCAGTTCTAGTCTATACAGTCTGAATGCCTCAGTAGACAAAAGAGTAACCAACTCAAGATGAATCGTGCGATATACTGCACAGGTGTATAGAACAATATATGCCTTTTGTCCGCCTTTAAGGTAAAGAGGACCAGCCAAGTCGACTCCTACAATTTCGAAAATTGCTGCATCGCGCACTCTGTCCGCAGGTAAAACTCCAGGTTGAGCCTCACCTCGGTCACTTGTAAAACGCTGACACTTAACACATTTTTTGATACAATCACGAATTGTTTTACGAGCTTTCAAGATCCAAAATTTTTCGCGTAAATTTGACATTAACATAGAAGTGCCTGCATGCATATAATCCTTTATGTACACTAATAATCAGCAATTTCACAACGGGGTGCTTTGAAGGCAAGATAATAGGATACTTAAAATCCCGTGTATCCTCTCTAAATACAATATTAGTTTTAGCTCTCAACAATCCATCATCGTCTAACACTGGTTTGAGATTTTTTAGTTTAGGATCAGAGCAACCCGTGAATGACTCTTGCTGAATGAGTTTAAACAAATATTTTTCTTCTCTATCTATTTCATTCAAAGACAAATATTTCTCACAGTTATTATTAATTTTCTTTGACTTATCATAAAACCTTAAAATCCATGCAATCATTCTTACTATCTTTTTATAAGAAGAAAAATATTTATAATACCAATTTAAATCATCCACAGATTTGGTCAAATTCGTAACAACTGTTTTACGCATTTCTGAATTAACTATGCATTCATCTGGGTTTTCATTTGACTTAGGCCAATTTTCCTCACTTAAAAGAAGCCAATCTGGTCCCTCCCACCAACGCCGTTCGATTAATTGTTCCACTGAACAACCCCTGGATGCTAAATCCGCCGGATTGGCTATACCAGGAACATGTTTCCATGCCAAAGGAGAAGTTAAAGATTGGATTTCTTTAACCCGATTTTGGACAAAAATTCCCCAATTTAAATTACGTTTAATCCAACTTAAAGCCGTGGAGGAATCAGTCCAACAGTGGATTGCTATCTCTGAAAGATGGAGATCACTTAAAATCGAATTTAAAAGCCTAGCTCCTATGGAACAAGCCAAAAGTTCCAAACGAGGAATAGTGGTTGGTTTTAGAGGGGCAACTCTACTACGTGCACTTAATAAATTGACCTTAACCTGTTCATTTAATTCAATGCGCAAAAATATGCAACAACCATATGCTAATTGACTTGCATCGCAAAATAAGTGACAACTTAATAATTGATTACCCGGTTCAATATTCAACCACCTGGGTATCCGTATATTCGTAAGCAAATGCAACTGAGCAAGCCATGTCTTAAATTTTTTAGCTAAATTCTCGGGGATTACATCATCCCATTTAAGCTTTAACTCCCAGGTTTTTTGTAGAATAATTTTTGGTAATAATAATACGGGTGCGCTAAATCCTATTACGTCAAAAACTTGATGAGCTTTAGACAATACAACTCGTTTCGTAATTTGCTCGTGTATCTCGGATACTGGGTCAATTTTGCAAGAAAGAGTATCTTTATCCGTATCCCATAACATACCTAAAACAGTGACCTCATCCTCATGTGCTGACTGCTCCAACACCTTAAGAGGAACATTGGATTTCCACCCTCGTAAATTGAAATGTCCTTTAGACATAATTATTTGGGACTCTTTAATAAATTTATCAATATCCACCTCAGAGTTAAGACTCGTCAAACAATTATCCACGTAAAAAGAGGGTCTTAAAATTTCAGCCGATTCTCTTAAATCATCGGAAACCGTATTCAAATGATAGCGTAAAGTGGCTGCCAATAGAAATGGACTGGAGGTTAAACCGAACGCTACACGTTTATGTCGATATGTTACCAGTTGGTCAAAATTGTCTTTCTCCCACCATAGGAATCGTAAAAAATCTCTATCGCTCTCTTGAATTCCGATCATACAAAAAGCTCGTTGTATATCACTAGAGACTGCACATTTATATTCTCTAAATCTATTAAGAATAGAAGGAATTCGGGAAATCAAATTTGGACCCGTAGCTAAACAATCATTCAGTGACAAAGAATTAATTGTTTTAGCAGACGCATTAAAAACTGGTCTAACTTTCGTAGTGGCATTATCCTTAAAAATCGGTCTGTGAGGTAAATAATGTTTCCCACTTAAATTTGCATCTAAATGTTGATCAGTCACTTGTTCAATAATACCAAGAGATAACCATTCCTCAAAAACATCACCGTAATACTTCATTTTATTTGAAGCAATTAATTTCCTTTTGGTGGCTATCGCAATTTTTTTTGCCAAGAGAAAATTTGTTTCTAACTGTTTCTGATCATTAATCCATGGTAACGCTACCTCATATCTACCTAATTTATCAATTCGTAAACTGCGTAAAAAATATTTCTCAGTCTCCTGAGAAAGTTGAATCTCATCCTCCAAGATGGGATCACAAATTCCCAAAGAATCGAGGCGCCACAAATCAGTCAACAAGCTATCTTTCGTTAAAAGATTCACTACATGAGATGCAATATTCGTTTGTATAACACTCTCGTGAGTAATGACTGTATTTTGATGATCGCCCTCATTAATATTCGGTTTGGTGCCCATATTTCCAAAACATCCCATTAAAGTCCATCCAAGTTTACTGTGTATTGCGATGGGGCCAGATGTTAAATTTATAACCTTACCAGTGAGTATTTTTGACAAGTAATCGGCGCCAATCAAAAGTTTAATGTCTGCTTTGGCTCCATCGTTTATTGCGAAATCTGAAATGGGAATATTTAATCTTTCGCATTCTTGCGCAATACTGAAAGAGGAAATGCGATTTATTTTTGAACATATCTGTGGCTGATTTAACACAGAAATAATACATTTATAAGATCTATCAATATTACTTATTTCAATATGAAAAGATTCGTATATTCTTTCACGTACTTCAATACCTCCAAACAGAGATTGTTGCAATGTTATCTGACTTTTAGATTTAAAATTTAAACTTTTAATTACATCATCACACAGGTATGAATGCTGCGCTCCAGAATCTAAAATTGCACGTATTAAAATCTCTTCATTACCATTATGTAATCTAACAACTAAAGTTTGTAACAATACATCAGAGAATTGTGTTTCCTTATTTAACGTAGTAATTGTAGAACGATCTGGTTCCAACGTAAGATTTTCCGTTTCTTTCACGGGCAAATCTGGGCATAACACTACAAAGTGTCTTTTTTTACAAATAATGCATTTATTCTTAGAAAAACATTTATCCGAATGGTGAGATAACTTCAGACAAACAAAACAGGCGTTTTTTTTCCTTACAATATTCTTTTTCTCTACCAAAGACATGGCAGAAACTGTGTCACAATTCTCTGAAGCATGCGACTTTTCACAAAAAATACATTCAATTTTTCTATATCTATATGCATTAGAATCATACACATTATTTTTTCCTGACGTACTTAATAACTCATGAGCTACAGGATTATTTTTATTACGGGAGTTATCAACATTTCTATTATTTTGTTTCTTATAATTTACATAATTATTTTTATTAGAATTATTGTAGGGGGCAGTAAGAGGAGTGTTAAAAGATCTGGCCATTTGTATTCTAGCCTCACTTTCTACTTCAATTTTTAAGAAATCCATCAAAAGATCAAGATCAGATTTATTAGTATTAACATCCACCTTACCTCTGTTACTTTCCCAGGCTCTTATCACTTCACTAGGGAGAGCGGATTCTACTAAAGGATATAAAAACTCAGCGTAATTATTTTTTGTTACATTTAAAGCTTCCAGTGCTCGTAACTGAGTTTGCAATTTATCGTATAAAGTAGAAATATCCGTATTAGTGGTCTTATTCATCACAAGCTCCAGAATATCTCGTATGAACACCTGAATCAAAACTTTGTCTTGCCCAAACCTTTCTTTTAAATAAGTAACTGCATGTTCGTAATTCTCTCCACTTCCAGGAAAACTGGAAACGATTTCTCGCGGTTTGGAGTGCTCTTTTGTGGATTGTAGAAGAAGTTGTAGCTTGTATGCGGGATCAATCTGCGGATTTTCATGTATTTTTTGAAATTGCGCCCAGAATGTGATCCACTTCCTGGGGTCGCCATCAAACTTGGTTATTTCAAACTCCGGCAGCCGTTGTAGATGAGACGTAGGGGGTTGTCTGCTGGAGCCATTAGAAGGGCATTCGTTGGTCGTGATGGACAAGGTGGCCTGCTGGTTAACTTGTTGGAGAAGTATTTTCATTTTTGTTCTCGCCGTAGACAGCTTTTCTCTGTACTCCTCTATGGCATCGTACTCCGTCTCGAATTGCACTTGATCCACTCCAGTGGTCTGCATCTCTGCTAAAACCGCTTCATCTGCTAGCCGCAGTTGTTCAGCTCTTTCCAATAGCACGTCCATGGAAATCTCCAGTTGCACTAGATCCGGTGGTTCGGTCACTAAAAGACCATCAAACTTGGTCAGAGCACGAGTAAAAGATCCTCTACTCGCCGCTCTTCTCTGCGTCATTCTCTGCTTCAGATTTTCATGAGACATGATGATCACAGCGTAATTCTATCCAATTAACCGTATCACCGACACGTAATTCGTAATTGTTAACCGGTTATGCAATCTAGTTCTACGCACATAAATATTCGTAATCCATAAATTCGTAAACAACAGTTCGTAAGTGCGTAAAATATGTCTACCCAATTCGTAGCAGGTACCTATATTCGTAGTAAACGTACTAACGTCATCCCGGCAGGGATGCCAAATGTTCTTAATCGTAAATAAACTCTTAAATTATCCAGGATGATGTTGTGTGTCGTATGGGTTCAACGGTACCAAACACGTAAAAATGAAACATATATTTATTATTGGGTAACACCGTAAAGAACGGAGCGCCTAGACGCGCGTCCGATCTATTTTAATTACGTATACAGAGAGAGAGTTACATGGGAGGGGAAGGGGTTTTATCTTCTTCCCACGCATGCGCGCAGGCAGCAGAACACTTATTCGTAATTCCCAACATAAGAAAAGACTAAGGATATAATGGAGAAAGTTAAGACGGAATCGAAAGTGGAGACAAAAGCAAAGACATAGGGGTGATTATCATTGACCAAAGCCTATATCTACTAGGCTATATATATATATATATATATATATATATATATATATATATATATATATATATATATATATATATATATATATATAAAGGATTTATTTAATATTCGAAGCCAAATTAAGCTTTAAAATATAATTGAAGATTGTCAAGATGAAAACTAACGTCGGTCGTACGAAAAACGGCTAGGATGATTACTGATTTTATAAAATGTAGGATTATTTTTTTAAATTTAACCATGATGTGCCTGCCGATGCCTGAATTCACACATGAGGTTAATTCTATGGGGCAAAATTGATTTTCAATGCGTGTTCACGCTGATTTCGCGCATTTTGGCGAACTCTGCTAAAAAATATGGAACACATTTAAGTTTGTTGTTATATAACAAAACAGGTGCTCCTTTCGATGTATAACAAAACTCCAGCACAATCGTTATGATTATTTTACAAAAATATTTCAGATAAAGAACTTTGAATTTGTATGTAATATTAAAAAAAAAAAAAGCATTAGTCATTGTTAAATGTGTTGGAATAACTAAGTAACAACACAATTTGGCAACATTTTTATTTGTAAGAAATCCGATTGAGATAATTGTAGAAAATAAAACAGAGAAAACCTAATACCACTACACCACCTTCTCATATTTAAACAATTTCTACTTTTCCTGTACGCAAATATCGTTACCACGATAGTATGGCCGACCAAACGGTATAGTGGTTAGCGTGCTAGCTTCTAGACCACGAGGTTGCGGGTTCGAGTCCCGTGTAAGGCATGTGTGTTTGTAAATGTATGTTGGCTTGTCAAAATGACGAATGTTTCGGCTCATTATAGCCCTCGTGTTGCTGACGGTGCTAGATAATCTGTAAACAACCAACTAACCACGATAGTATGGAAGGTTACATCATGTACGGAATTACAATTTCATGGTGTACACAAGTCGTAACACATTCCTTATCCTGAACCTTCCCCCCCCCCTCCTCCCAACATATCATGCTACATCCGTGACTTAACACAGGTCAGTTCCACAAGTGGATAAACTTCTGTCAGGATCTATCCTCCAACACCGTTTTAACAATGTGTAACAAATGTAACCATGAGACTGACATTTTTATTATGTTTTGTATTCTAATTCTGATTCTTTACGATTCAACAACGCGCGTGTGGCTCCCTAATTCCGTATTTTCAGTGCATACCAACTGATAACATTTTTGGAAATATCTTTCTAAATAAAGCTACGAAATGTTTTGAAATGGAGGGCGAAGTATTTTTAAGTTATGAAAACGCGTCGATAGTATCATATGATGTATTGGCATTAACCCTTTGCACTCGTAATTATGCTTTAGAAAGTTAGAAAATAACTCGGAATTTTTATTTAATGTTCGATCAAGAAGAATTTTTTTGATGGAAATGTGTTCCAATTTAATTAGAAGGTTTACCATCCTTAAATCAAAAATTTATAAATATAGCCCCTGAATACACCCCTTGACCTAGGATGTGAAAGTGGCCACATAATATTTTATTTTTCAACGTGTCAAAATAATATATTGAAACTACTAAGAGTACTTCAGTATATTACACTACACCGCATTAACCCTTTGCACTCCGCTGTCCCCTCTCAGGGGGACATCGTAATTCTAGCATATCACTCGGATGTGCCCTCTCAGGTGACATTAAAGTTTATTAGTGATTTCGGAGAAGTAACTTTTTCCAGCACAACTTTTTGAGAAATACATGTTTTCCTGAAGTTTTCTCTTGAAATGGCAGAAGAAATCAAATCAAAATATGGTAAAATTATCATGATGTATAAAAAAACAACATTTGAGCTGGGTTTTGTGTCAAAAGAGAACGTGAGAAGTGTTGGTTCACGACGGTCCGAGCACTTCTCTGCGCCACTTGAAAGGAGCAATAAGGAGAGTTGGTCGATGGTTGGTTTGTTGAAATTTACTGGCGCAAGGGCAAGATGCGATGTCTCCTGTACGGGGACATACGAGCGCGATGGTAAAATGAGTGATGTCCCCCATACGGGGACATACGAGTGAAAAGGGTTAATTTTTGGACTTCCCTTGGGCATTCCGTGAGTATGAACTGGCTTTCTCTTCAGAGGCCATTTTCGAGGAATTCTGCGTTTGATTTCTTTTGTTTGATTATATTTCGAACTTTAACCCTTTTTATTTAGTGACCAGACTTACGTCCCGTCAGTTTTCTCAAAGTACGGTATTAATTCAAACTCATTGGAACTCATTGAGACTCATTGGAACTTTAAAATTTCTTTCTACAAAGTTCGTTATTCAGCACAAGCTTTTCTCTATGGAAACTTGTAAGAGACAGGTACATAAGACAATGCAAGGCCAAGATATATGCTTAGAAGATTGAAAATCGTCTATGTGTTGCATATAAAGAGAAATAAGCTTGTGTTGCCATTTAGCAATTGAAGAATGAACTTCATAGAAGTGGAAGTTCCAATCGGTTTCAAAGAGTTTAAATTAATACATTATCATTTGAAAATTGACAGGAATTGTTAGTCTCGTAAGTAAATAAAAGGTTAAAATATCATTCTTTTCCATTCAAACGTATCACATAATTTTCCAAAATGTTTCTAATAAGAAATTTAGCTGGGATTTAAAACCGTAAGTAACGAAAATGTATTTCTGTACCACTTCAATGGTAGCATTTTAGGAAGAACCTTAACGAATCAACTTTTCTTTCTTTTCTGATGTATTGGAGCGCGTCATCTAGTTAGTAAACGCAAGCGATTCTTATATTTATGCTCAAAACTACTATTCATTTACCTACTTTATTTATTTACCTACTTTACCAAATAACAACTTTATGGATGAAACAAATTAGGGGATTTTGTTGTTCTACAGAGTTCGTTTTCTAAAGTAAAAACACATTACTCATTGTGTGCTTAAAATATTTCTACAAACCTTGATCGTATTTTATTTTCAAGTCTAATTTCGTCGGAAAAAATTTGAAGTGTGATACCGATACAAATGTCTTCTAAAATAATCAATTTATTTCTAAAATCTAATATTTTAATACAAGCTGATTGAAAAACAATAAATTTAACTAGATATAGCAAAAAAAAAAAATGTGTCTTCTAGTACACAAATTTCGCTTACCTTCCGATTGGGTATCACTGTACCCTTTTGACGTTCTTTCTTATACATTCCGAAAAAGAAAGGTAGCATAACCTATGCCTAAAGACTTCCCATTCGAATGAACTAATTCTCTTTGGTGGGACACAATCGTTAATGCGTTTTACAAAACAAAATTGTGATAACTCTTTAAAAGAGCAGCAGGTTCATAATCTTTAGTAAACAAAAGATTACATAAAACTGATAAGAATTCATTGGCTTTAGCCCCACACTTACTTTATGTTTATTTACAATTATGGCTTGCGTCACTCGCTAATTTTAAATAATTGCCACCCATGAGAATAATGTATTCAAATGGGATCGTTTAAAAGTGGTGTTAAATAGTTTTAATAACAATCTAATCTAGTTTTGTTAACTGAAATTCATTAACATCTCTTCAATTTGAAAATGGGAAATGTAAGTGTAATGAAATAATTATATCATAATAATGAAAAAGCTGCCTAATATTGTTGAAATCTAAACTATTAATACAATCTGATTTTCCTGAGTTTACAAAACTGTATACGTTTATATTATACATATCACTATGTATAATATAAACGTTATTATTTAAAGCTAATTTGTATAGTTATATAAATTTAAACTCCCTGATACATCTATACACACAGAAGTACTTTTAGATTTTCCTTTTCTTCAAACCTCAAGGTGTAGCCCGACAATCCAATTCTAATGAATATGATTACCTAACATAAATAAGCTAAGAGACTCCTTCGCGATCAGAACCAAACCGACTTAAGGAAAAAGTAATCTGGTCTGTCTTTAAGGTAAACTTCATAACTGTAGAATTTAAGATGAGTATTATAACTTTTCTACTATATTGTGGCAGGAAGCTTAAATGTGAATGTGAAAGTTCATTGTCTATCCACTGGTCTGTCGGTCAAAGGACAATATTCTCAGCCAAAACTATAGAAATTATCTATACTTCAAACTCATAATCTTACCCAGATTAATTCCCACATTGGAAGTTTCGACTGAAAGTACGAGAAATGGTAAATAAAAATCTACTGGAAAATTCATACAGTATGTGATCTAAATCACAAAAAGGTGCCTGTAAGGTTAGTAAAAAAAAAGTAGTTTCAGCAAAAAGCAACAAAAAAGAGGAAGACCTAGAAAGTATTTTCACTGTAAATCATTGGAAAAGTCATAAGGGTGATTAGGTATTTGATGTTTGGCGATACGTTTTTTTTTTTCTTTCTCAAATTATCAGACTGAAAGAAATTTGTTGTTAAAGTCGATTAAATGGCAAGATTAGATGAAGGCACTAGAAGCCTGGCCAGTGGCCACTTTAAAATAATATCGCAGATAAAATATATGTGAGTAGTAGTTTCCAACTCTTGAATGGCATCACTAATCAAGAGTCGCGAGTGACAACGAACCGAAGGATTGTGATTTGTTTTTAGCAGAGTAAAATGTACAAGCGATGGCTGTGGTCACGCTAGTGGAAACGTCTCCTTTAATGATTTAAATAAAAACGTCATTAATACGTCAATTGATTCCTGCGTGGCTTGGTGGCCTTCTTACATATGTACTAAAATCTTCTCAAAAAGAGAACTAGATATTGTAAAAAAAACCCCGCCAAGTCAGCCAGAAAAAGTTGTGAAATCTAATGTTTGCCACCAAGCGGCCGCGTTTAGTTTCTTTGGAGTACTTGTACACAGTTTACGAATGGGGTACTTGTACAGTACCCCCCAAAAAAATCAGAATAATGGCTATATCTTGTGCTCTAATTGTTGAAATAACAAACACAACTTACCGTTGTAAATCGAGGAAGGTTTTTAATAATTGCATGTAGTTTTTTTTTCATGAGGGGTCATCTACATATCAAAACTGACCCAAACTTTAAAAAGTTCAATAGCAACCTCATAATATTATCCTATATTTGGATTCAGCATCCAAAAAAATGTCGAAATACAAAAATTCGTAGTTTTCTAATGAATGGTTTGTAATTTAAATGATAAAATGAAAATGATAAATTAATGTTAAATAAAAAGTTGGTTTTTTGGCCTAAATACTTAAATAATTAATATATTTCAGTGATTTTTTTTCAAAAGATAGTTTGTAAATTGACAAACATAAATAGCAATCAACTTTTGCATCCATTTCTTTTTTAATAATTAATTATTAATTAATAAATTAATTAAAAAAATTTTTTGAATAGAAACATGTATTTTTTTTTTTTGCTTTTATTAGATTTACCATGGTCTAAAACCCCCACACAATTTTTTTCTTTCCATTTTGACTTTTAGCTCTCAATTTATTAGAGAAAATGTAAAATACGCTCACTTTAAGGGACCGTATAATAGACGACTATTGGAAAACTATCAAAGATTAATTCAAGGTAAACTAGAGGTGTGGAAAATCGCACAACGTTCAATTATCGTAAAATGGGGTGAATCGGAACAGAATTTCTTGAAATTACAAAAAGAAATATTATTTTATACAAACAAAGCATTTTTACTTTTTATACATATTTTTTTAATCTGTCTAACGTGTTTGGAATCGTGGAACATATGTTTTGTGTGGTTTTCAACAGTGTTCTTTTTTTTTTTTTTTTTTAATCTTGATTCTTAAATTACATTTATTTAAAAGAACATTTCTAAGCAATTTCATTAAGTTATCCTTTAAAAATTTTACTGAATCATGTGATTTTTTTATTTTATAAATAATTTCAACGATCATGTTACATTTGTGTTTACAGTCAAATGTTTCTGTAAAATAAATAATCACGCTTTGCTGAATACTGTTTACTAATGCCTACATTTTGTATTTATTAATTTTCTAACTATCAGTAGTATACCTTTTACTTCTGCAATTACAGTTTTCGATATTTTATTTATTTCGTGTGAACAATGCACATCTTTAATGTTGTAAATAAATTATGTTACTTTTGCGTTTACTTGCTATTTTTGTATTAATCTTAAACATGACACTTAATCCAAGTAGTTTCTATGGAGTTTTAGACTTATATTTGTATTTTTTAACGTCGTGAAACGATGCACTGACCTTTTGATTTCTCCCGCTGTGAAGAAGACCCTTAAAAATACCTTTCGTTTTATGGAAATTCTCCCTGAAGATCGGTCAAAAAATGGTCGAAACATTATCGCTCATAACTGACGTGTTTTTCAACATATTGCATTGAAATTTCGTACTTAGGGTAAATGATGTATTCTAAATCGAATGAAATGATAAAAAATAGGGCTTCGTATTGAAATTTTCGAAGATAGCGTTACTTTTACTAAGTAAACGGTCCCTTACGAAAAAAAATTGCATCAGATATATAGAAAATCGTAAGCAAAACATTTTGGTGCAAACCGTAATATTCTACGATAATTAGAACCGAAGATATAGCCATCGCTCTGATTTTTTTTTGGGGGGGGGTACTGTACATAGGCAATTAGAACTTGGCAGGCTAGAGTTATTTCGGATTAATCTCATTTTATTTGCTTCTGCTACCTTTCCCTCATTGCTCTGAATTGAGATTAATTTTATAAAAACTCTAGCCTGCCAAGTACTGACGGGGCAACACGATGGCAAAAAAAATCAAAAAATCAGGGTTCTAGCTATAATAGAAGATGAGCTGTGAGGGGTCGAAAACGGGCCTAAGCTCTGTCAATATAATATACATTTCCATGTCTGCCGCTATGTTATCGGACTTGGCGGCGGAACACTGCCACGTTCTTAGACATTTTATTAGAAATGCCAACTGTGTCCTGTGTTTGTGATTGGTTTTGAAAGTAATATTGTCAGATTGTAGTTACAAAATGTATATGATTACAGCAAGTTACGAAGTTACGAGTACACTTTTTAATCAAATGAAATATATATATATATATATATATATATGTATACTATTTCCATAAATTAACTACATAAGAAGCCAATCGTAAGCCTTCTTGTAGATTTGGTTCTGCATTTAAAATGTATACCAAATCAACAACTATCATTCCAAACGATTTAATAGGGCCCAGAACATTTTAGAGGCCTTTATTTTGAACATTATATTTTACATTTTTACAACCTTCAAAGAAAATAGAAACAGGGAGTTTTTAAACTTTAACAATCTTCATCAACTGTGTTTTTATTCGAACATTTTAACAAGCTGTCAGTGTAGGGATCAAATTCTATTAGAACCTCTTCCCATTGAGAAACAGTATCTGCCTCTGAAATCTTATTAGGGTTTATTGGTGATAGACATTTGGATAATTCTTCACAAGACTCTTGCAAATCACCAAAATTTTCCATTAAGGACCAAAAATGTAATTCAGAGCTATCTTCCTCTGGAAGAGGCAGGCTTTCTACCGGATCAAGGAATCCGACGCATTTCTCAAATTCATTTTCCAGATTTTGACAGTCATCAGCTTGCTGGATATTGTCGCCAAACATATTATAATCCAAACGTATAGACATCAAATCTTCACTGTACTTTCCCGGAATTTCATCAGTGCTCTTCCCTAGAGGAGTGTCCTTCCAACGTATCGTTGAATTATCATCCTCATCACTTAAATTTATCAATAACGTATCATTGTTCAAAGTACCATGTGATGGACCCGATTCCAAAGGATGTTTGAATTGGACTCTTTTAGAATATTGAGAAGTTCGTAACTTTGGCGCCGTTTTAATTCGTGTTCCCTGTTGCAAGTGAACACATTTCAATTCATGCCTTGGATAGGAATTTTTCTTATTCGATAGTCCTTTTGGCTTTGAACTCAAGTGGGATTCCATGCAAACTTGAGTTGAATACTCATTCAGTTGTTTCAATGTTTCGAACTTGAAGGAAGAACAGGAGGGAATGTTTCGAATGACAGACTTCACTAGAAAATCGTAATTCCTGCTCATCTTACAAAATACTTCGCGATAAGGAACCAGAGTCTTAGAAAACAAATTACACCTAGAGAATAGGTACAGATCAATTTTTTGCATGGATTCAACTTTTGCGACATCGAATCTAACCTTTAACTTCTTTATATGTACTTGCACTTTCCGGAATTTCTTTATTTTCTTGTTGACGTCTGGATCGAGATCCTGCGACTCGTTCTTCATCCACATCAATCCAGATCTGTAAGACTTTCGCACCTTTTCCATTTTTGAAACTGTTTGTAAGACGTCGACCGTCGCTTTAAACTGGAATGTCTGAACCTCGTGGTAGAGTTCCATTATCGTTGACTTTAGTGCAGCTCTTTGGTTAGCACCTCGACTGATGGCCTTTCCACTTAAAGCCATCAACCTTCCAGCTTTGGTGGAATCTTTAATACCATACTCTGCAAGTGCTGAGCCCAAATTTTCCTCGGCTGTTATGATTCTGCACAGGGCCCTTTTGTAATCGAGTAAAATGTTCAATAAAATGTTGTAGCTATCGTCGGCCGCCTGGAGAAGTTGTACTCTACTGTCCAAGTCTGTGTCAGTTGATATCAGACAATCGTCACCATGGTTTCCAAGTGAGTTGCTGAGGTTGTGCTTGGTTTCCCAATACGCCTGTTGTAATTTTGTCATGGCAGATGAGTTTTCATTGTTTTGATGGTTCATGGTTGTTTACGGGTTCGAAAAAATTGGAACGAACTCGAAAATATACTACTGTGTTTTATCTGTTGAGAGAATGTTAGGGTGCAATCACTCAAAAATCAAGATTAAACTATAAATGAAAACTTATCTTAGGATTACCTTCAAGATTTAATTGACAACAATATTTAAAATTGTTGAAAAAGACAATTTTTTGTAAAGAGGAGGTTTCTACATCTTTTATAATCAGTCATATCTAGCTTATGTAATTAATAACTAATATTTTGAGAAACTTGTTCCTATTTGTGTTAAACTCTTAACGTTTATAATCTGATTTTTAACAGTTTACTCTGAATCGAAAGGATATACTGTTTCTAACACAAAATCGTTACTATGAGGATTGGAGGCATAATGGCTTTCCATTATTTGGCATAGTAACTTCTCTTTGCTGGTCTTGCAAAAAATTAGTTGTTTTTTTATATAAAACAAATTACTTTAACTAACTTGCCGAAATATGTTTTCGTAGTTACGAACTACACAAAAGCTTACTATGACAGAGTTGAACTATGTCATAGAAGGCCAAATGTTTTTATTACTATATTGGTACGCTTCCGTTAGACGGGTATCAAATAAAAATCGCCTAGTTTCAGCAATAATTCATTCAAATAACCTTCTGATCATTTATAACACCCCTATAAGAAACAGTGATAAATGTATTAAAAACTAGAGGTGTAAAACATAGCACAACTTTCAATTACACTATAATACTGTTGCACAAATTGTCTGTATATAATGTAAATAGTGACGTATTATTTCAAAATTCTATTGTAATTTATTTTTATCTTATTTTATTTATTAACGGCGATTATACAGGTTAGAAAAAGGTGGCAACACCTAAAGCAGTCGAGAATTTTCGAGATGTTTCTTTTCCGATGATTTGGCTGGAAATTTCTGGAATATTCTCTCGCGCCAACTATAAATATGACTGGGGATCGGGAAAGTTTTCAGATTGACTTCGGATTTCGTTGAAAGCTGATCGCTTTGTTTACCTATTAGAGTGAGCTTGTATAATCGCTGAATTCGAAGTTATTTTCATTGAAGCTTGTATTGATTGGTTGTATTCAGATTATCTGGCGCCGTCAGCAACACGAGGGCTATAATGCGCCGAAACATTCGTCATTAGACAAGCCAACATACATTTACAAACACCCATGCCTAACACGGGACTCGAACCCGCAACCTCGAAGCTTGTATTGAAGCTTGAGAGTAATTAAACTGTTGCCTGTGAATAAATTTTGTGAGTTTTCAGAAGAGAGAATAAATATTTTTAAACCGTGAAAACTGTGCCATCATTGCCTCAGTGGAAAAATTCATAACAATACTGATATCAATTTTTGCCTTTAACGTTTTTATATTTTTATCATTCATTTAAAAAATGGCCCATTTGGAGATATTTTTTATTATAATTCTTGTATGGATCTTAAAAAAAAACGTCTTTAAATAGATGATTTTGGCAGTATACTTTTCACAAATTCTTATATTATCCTTTCTTATAAGTGATATTGAGGAGAGGAGAAAAAATCATCGTTGATGAGGTATGCTCAAGGAAGTAGAGCTCTGTGGTAAAAGCATTCGTTGTTTTTTTAACTTTTTACGCCATTAAAGCATTTTTACGGAAATTTCGGAGGTGGGGCTGTTTAGAACACCTCAAGAGGCATTACCACGGCGATTTTTTACAAAATAGTTAAAGCCGTTTTTTTGGCAATTATTAAAAAACATGATTTTTTCGATGGCAGCTACCTTATGCAAGAGGCGCGATTTTGACGAAAATCTTAATGTTAGGTCTCTGTGCCATCACAAACCGGCACACCAAATTTGAACATTGTAGGTCAATTTGTTCGCGAGTTATGCTGACCACATACACACATACATACACAGACATTTTTTCTAGATCACATTTTTGAAATCAAAATTTCCCAAAATGTGGAGAAATGCAAAAAAAAAAAAAAAAATTCGACCGAATACTATACTTTTATTACCCTATGTATACATATGGGTAATTGAAAGTAATAAAAGTTCACGAGATTAAAATATTATTTTGGTGTAAACATTTCAGCATGACGACCATAGTCCGCGTTGGCGGCTTTTGGTACCCGTCTAACGGAAGAGCACCAAAATATTTTGGTCGGATGATACGGTTTTCTATATTTTATTTCGTCAGTAATTATGGTGGTTGGCTTTGGTCGCTCAAAAACTCTTCAACTTAAACAAAAACAGATGCGAATAATTTAAGCACAAATCACCATTGATCATTGTAAAAAAAAAATCGGCTAAAATTCCTAGTCCGGTACGGATTCTGCGCCAAGAATTGTTTACATAAAACCGCGCTAAATTATAGCAACCATAGACAGTTCATTTGTCATTTAAAGAAATGGCAGGGCTGTCATTTTTTGGCGAAAATCATCTTGGTGCAGAATCCGTACCGGATTTGGATTTTTAACCAAAATTTCTCATACGATTGTCTTACAGCGGTTAGGAAAGCCATTCACACATTTCATTTGTTTCAGAAAAGTATATTATAACGCCAAACATCTCTTGATAAATAAAACTTTTTTTATCGTATATGTTTTATTACAGAAATCCATTCTAAAAAACTGGATTTTTTTCGCGTTTCTCAAATCGCCTTGTACAAATTAATAATTTGTTAGAATCCACATACGATACACAATTTGGCGATACACAATACTTTACAGCTAAGTCTAATGATGAAATAGGTGTTATAATGTAAATCTTAAAACCTTGAAAAGGTAAGATGATTGTCCTATACATTTAACACAATTTCCTTCATTTAAAGAAGGTTTTTAGGAGATATAAAGTGTATGAATTCTGATGACATTGTCTCGTTTTACGACTAAAATATAGTTAAGTATTATTAATAGTAATTCCGCTTATCAAAGGAAAGAAAAAATCGCCGATTAATATTTTCAAATATACATGAAAGAAATTACACTTCCTCATGCCAGTTACCTATAATTTATTTTTGATAAACTGAGAGAAATCTATTTTTATACAAAAAGTAGTTTGATAGCTACAAAATCAAATTTCAATAGAAAACAACCCAAGTACTGTTGCGTATTGATCATATTGATGATTCCATTTACAGATAAAAATTGCATTTGCAGATTCTTCAAAAACCTGAATACTAATGTGAATTTTAAGATACTTACAAGTTGTTTCGCCTCTCTCAATTGCAAAAATCAAAACAATTTCTTACTAAGATTTATTGATTGTATTGATGCTTATTTTCGTCGTGGAAGAAGTAAGAACGACCTCAAGCGTGTCATGCACGTGTCTTATATGATGTATTTTCGTGTGAGAACATCATTTTTATCGACAGAGTTGATATTTGTTCGGCACGCAAGGCAGCCGGATTATTATCCAATGCTTCGAACGAAGGAAGATGCTTCTCCTGAATAAAATAGATACCGTTGTATTTATTATTCAGTGGTAAAATTACTTTTTGGGGTAATTATTTCAATATAGGAAATGAAGGTTTGTCGAAAATTGAGGTTTATTACTTTCAATTACCCATTTGTTAACATAAGGTAATAATAAAAGTACTGTTTTCGGTAATTTTTTTTATCATACTTACTTGGTCCTCATAAGGGGGGGGGGGGGAGGTGTATAGTGTAGCATTTACAAATATTGTGATTATTTTATACTTTTATGGGATTTCTTTAGAACATTACAAAATGTCTCTTTATGCAGTATTTTTTATTAAAAAAAAAAAACATTTTACAGATTTTTGTAGCGGGGCGAAATGATACCTTTGCAGCGTGTAGTTAGCGCTTATGGTTATAAATCGAACGTAATCTGCACTTGGTTTAATTTTTCACAAAACCAATAATTTTCAAAATATTGATGTTATCCTTGTTCTTTTTGTAGTGTTCGTTCAATATTAGAATGCTGTTCTATTATTTACACACCGAATAACGAAAATAAAAAAAAAATAAAAAAAATATTGGTCATAAAATTGAAATAATTCAAAATAAGTCAATAATAAAGTTTATATATTTTATAGGATATGGTTTTTGTCGTATTGATTTACACATTTATGAACCGATTGGTTGGTTGTATTCAAATTATCTGGCGCAGTCAGCAACACGAGGGCTATAATGCGCCGAAACGTTCGTCATTAGACAAGCCAACATACACTTACAAACACCCGTGCCTAACACGGGACTCGAACCTGCAACCTCGCGGTCTAGAAGTTAGCACGCTAACCACTATACCGTTTGGTCGGCCATTTATGAACCGATATCTACCTTTAATTGCTTAGTTCAAGCCTATAATTTAATTTTTTTTTAAATATTCGTGTTCATTTGAGTTTTATAAAACATCGATGCATCAATGCAACTGACCAATACCAGCATACATGTCTTTTTATACAACCAGGCGGAGCAGGTGCATGCCCACACAATGGCTTTCCTTTGCATTCCCAAACATTAAATGTGGACAGACACCGGAGTCCATTTTTGACCAATTGAAAACAATACTCTTGTGCTTATGGTCCGGGGAAATATATGACTTTCTGTTATCAATGGATTACCTAGATATAATCTCACCTATTGAATTTTATGTTCTAAATCACAATTTACATAAAAGAAACGTTTTTACTTTCAATGCCCTTATGTTAAGAAAGGGCAGGGACAGTATTGTATTCTAAGGGTGTGGAACATCGCACAACTTTCCATTACACTATAATACTGACGTGGATTTGTGCCATTTACAGTTTGTATATTTTCATCCTTCTTTTAGAATAAATAATCAGTTTGGCGATATTTTTTGTGATAGTTCTTGTATGTTAAAAAAAAAAGTGGTTTATAAAAAGTATCTGTGGTCAACAAAACTCTCGGACGGATTGACCTATGATGTTTAATTTTTGAATACAATTTAGAGTTGGTCATTGGATCCGTCATTAAGATTTTCGTCAAAATTGCACTCGCTCAAAGGAAAGAAAAATTGAAAAAAAAAAAAATAATAATTATGTTTTTCAGTAACTACTCAGAAATGATTCTAACTACTTGGATGAAAATTGATGTGGTAATGCTCCCTTGAAGTGTTCTACTCATTCCCGGCTCTGAAATTCCCTTCCAAATGCGATAAAGAAGTAAAACCTTAAAAAACGAATGTACTAAACATATTCTTTTCCTTTGAGCATCGTTCATCAACAACAGTTTCTCTCTTTTGTTTCACTTACAAGGAAGATTAATTTAAGTTTTCGAAAAGTATATGGCCAAATTCATCATTTTGACTTTTTTTTTTCTTTTTAAAACCATGTAAGAATTATCACGAAGCATATCGCCAAATTGATTTTTTTTTTAATGCATGAAAATATTCAAACGGTAAATAACTACAAACCGCGTCAAATTTAAATGCAGCGACAAGTATTATAGTGCAATTGAAAGTTATGCGATGCTCCACATCTCTAGTTTACTTTCCTTACAATACTAAAAATTATGCCATAAACATACCCTTATGTACTTTTAATAATTTGTGTAATAGATTTTCCAATTGTTGATTTATTTGGTATGTTGCTGATCCATCAGTTAAAAAAAAAAGAATGTATTACTTAATTTTCTTGGTTAATTTCAATTTCAATAATTTGACCTTATATTTTCACTCGTGTATGTTGTTTGATATGATTGTAATTTTTTTAGTTTCTGTTTTTCCGTTTTTACTTTCAATTACTCATATAGTAATGAGTATATATACATAGAGTAATGAAAGCATAGCATTCGGTCAAAATTTTTTTTGTTGATAGTTTTGCATTTCTCCACGTATTGAAACATTCTGATTTCAAAAAAGTGATCTAGAAAACATGTATGTCTGTGTGACTGTGGTCAGCATAACTCCCGAATAAATTGACCTACGATGTTCAAATTTGGTGTGCGGGTTGGTGGTAGCGATGGGACCTACCATTAAGGTTTTTATCAAAATCGCGCATGCGCACCTTTAAAAAAATCATGTTTTTCAGTAATTGCTAAAAACGGCTCTAACGATTTTGTTCAAAATCACTGTGGTAATGCCTCTTAAGGTGTTCAAAACAACCCCACCACCGAAATTCTCGTAAAAATGCTTTAATGTCGTAAAAAGTTGAAAAACGAATGCCTTCAACACAGAGTTCTCTTTCCTTGAGCATACCTCATCAACGATCGTTTTTTCTTCTCTGCTCAGTTTCCCTTACAAGAAAGGATAGTATTAGAATTATCGATAAGCATATAACCAAAATTCCCATTTTTAAAAAAAAAAAAATTATTTTATTTTTTAAAAGACCCATATAAGAATTATAACAAAAAATATCGTCAAACTGGCAATTTCTTCTAAGCGACTGATAAAAATATAAAAATGATAAATGACACAAATCTACATCAGCAATATAGTGTAATTGAAAGTTGTGCGATGTTCCACACCAATAGTTTAATTATTTTTGATGTGAGACAAAACTTCCTGCACCGTGTACCGTGTCCTTTTCACATTAAAACTAAATTAAATGAAACAAATACTTAGCCTAAACGATTTAATCAAATTAAATTACAAAAATATTATTAGCACGATTCAACGGCACAATTTAGAGAAATAAATTTTTTACTTAATCTAAGAGACAGGAAGAAATGTGTGGGTTTAGCATTGAACCTAAAACATAATAATCACCATTTACTTTTTGACAGTACCTCCGAGTAAACTTTATCAACTGTACTTCCGTTTTTATTTGAAACTTCAATTTATTCACCTGAGCAAATAGCATTCAAATCTGCATAAAATGTAACCGAACTTTCAAAACCAAGGTTGTCAGATTATCAGTCATAGTATTTTTTTCCTCAATCCGACAAAAAAAAAAAAAAAAAAGAGAAAAAAAAAGTGAAATCTTTCGAAGGTAAAAAATGTCATAATTTTACCACGTCCCTATCTGCTCCATATTTCTTTACAAATATGCAAAATGTCACTCTTTTAACATAAGTGTTCGGCATTGTGAGGCGGTGGAGCACGTTTGGCGGGAAAATTCTGGCGACTTTTTTTAATCCTCAGTTTTTTTTTAAGGTACCTTCATGAGTTTCCAGGTACGTAATAGCCATACTACTATAATCTTTATGCTACCATATTATTCAAAATACTATAGCTGGTAACACTTCATTTCTCTTTTAAAGAAGAAGAATAAAAATGAGTAATAAAAAAACATCGTTTAACCAAATTCAATTGTTCGCATCCGCTTCGTTACTTTTACAATCTGATTTCTGATTTTTTTTTTTTTTATTTGAAACCTGATACGTCCTGTCCTAATATGGTCCATTATTGGTTGGTTGTTTTCAGATTATCTGGCGCCGTCAGCAACACGAGGGCTACAATGCACCAAAACATTCGTCATTTGACAAGCCAACATACATTTACAAACACCCATGCCTAACACGGGACTCGAACCCGCAACCTCGCGGTCTAGAAGCTAGCACGCTACTATACCGTTTGGTCGGCCTAATATGGTCCATGTCATGGTATAATTTATTAAAAGAAATACATCTTTTTTCGATACATTATTAAAAAAAATAATTATCAATCGTTCAAGTTAAAGTTTGAGCTTTTTGAAATTGTATATCTAAAAACACCAAAAAAAGGTAGCTGCCATTGGAAAATTTATGTTTATTAACAATTGTTAAAAAAACGACCAACTATTTTGATCAAAATCTCTGTGGTAATGCTTTTTTAGGTGCTCTAAACATCCAAATATCCGAAATTTCTGCAGAAATGCAATAAAGCGTTCAAGGTGAAAAACAGAGTTATCTTCCCTTAAGCATCGCCCATCAGCGACTGTTTCTCCACTGGTTCATTAACAAGAAAAGCTAATTTAATGTTTATTCAAAAGTATATTGAAATTATAAAGTGTTTATTTTTGCCACTGAAATATTTATCGTCAAAAATATATCGCAATACTGGCCACATTTTAAAATTAAAATAGGAAAACGCCAAATTATACTAATCCAAGCCAAATTTAATTACAGTGACCAGTAGATTTAATTGAAACTCGTGCGATGTTCCACACCCTTTGTATTTATTTGATTATACTTCGCCACTGTAGATGGAATTTTTTTCTGTTGTGTTACAATGAATAATAAATAAATGTTGAACGTTCCCTTATATTCATGTGAACTTTACCGCCCTACATCACTTTTTCCTCTGCGATTTTCGATAATGATTGCATCAGTGGCGGCTCGTGATCGAAAATGGTAGTGTAACCGGAAACATGAGTACATCCCCCCCCCCCCCACACACACACCACACACTTTCCACAATCATTCATGAACGTTAAGTCTTTAATCTTAATAATCTTTAATACTCAAACTCAAATCAAAGTTTCCTTTCAATTTTTATAAAATGAATAAGAGGAGAAATCAATCCTCCTTTCTTTTAAACTTGCGAATCAGTCAATGATGTCGACATAAAATGGCGTTGTTTTGGTAACACACTCACCCCACCCAAGCAGATTCTAATATGCTGAGCCAATCAGCTCATCGAATTCTCAAGGACAGCCAAAGTTAGAAATAATATTTGATCGGCAGCACCGCTATTACATTGCGTAGAAGGAAGGCTTCTATTGCTTTCCATTGGTTACCATGGCAACATGGCTGCCCGAAACACGTTTCAGGAAACACGGCCGCTGTGTTCGGAGGAAGGTCACTTTGATTGGAAGCTAGTTTTTTCTCGTGAATTATTCAGGCAAGATTGCAGCTTATCGGATTTTTTTTCACTTACCGTAGAAATGGATCTTCATTTTAGAAAATTGTAGAATAAATAATTTTAGTTTTGAACTAATAAATTTAGATGCAGCCCGGCTGTAGTGCACGAGCTGCCACTGGATTGCTTCTTTATTTTGTACTTAGTTTGCTCACGTAGTATTCAACTATGAAAATAAATTATAATTATACGTGCGTATTTCTCTAAATGGCCTAAAATTGGTATAATTTATGAATATGTACATAGAGCATTTATAACATAGAAAAAAAAATTGCAGTGTGTTAAGTTGGGATTCAAAAAAGAGCATTTACCGAGACAAAGATTCTACCTTAGAGAGAAATACCGTTCTATTACGCACACCAATTATCGAATAGAGTTCATCAATCATAATCGTCATCGTGTCTAAACATTTCCAAAAATAAGGAAATTGGTTAGGCATGTTTCTCTACGCTTTGGTTGCAAAACATAGCAAACAATATCGTTCTGAACTAACATTAGTGAACGATTACAAGTGCACCATTGGCTTGGCGATATAGTTATCCAATGAGGATATCGTAATCTAAAACTGTACCTGTATTTTATATGCAATTAATTGTTTGCTTTTTTTCACGTTGAGCGTGGATATTGTAGTTGGTGATATTTAATCCCTTCCATCAACAAATTATCATTGTATTACTTGTAGCATTAAACTCTATGAGTCTAGAAATAGTCTAATAAAAAATATCGTTGTGTGAAACTCATACTGAGTCGATACCTGTAATGAGATCAAATTATAATCTTGGGAAGGGATATATCTATTTAGCCCACCCATTGCCTGTTGCATTACCCGTTGCCTTCCATCCCTTGTGCATTCAACAGTTTTGATATTTAAACTCTGCTGATATATAAAAATGCATTTAAAGTTTTGTTAAATACACTTTTTTTTATTAAGAATAAATTGCAGACAAAAAATACAGTAGTTTTAAATTAAAAATGAAAAAATAAATAATTAAAAAAAAAAAATAGTTTTAGTTTTACGAAAGAAGAGAAGTCTATTAAAAATGTCCTTCAATACTATTTCATTCATGTTTTTCAATGGAAATGAAGCACTGAATTAACTTTAATTATCCAATCGTTTCTCGCACAGGGTTTTGTTTGTTTTCCAGAAAAACTAGTGATCCGAACTTGTAAAAGGGGACCGTTTACATTCAAATAACGATATATTTAGAGTCAAATATTATTTTGGAGCGTTAAATACAAATCTGGGAGCATTTCGGTGACACAATTTTCCCGAGGAAAAAAATCCTGAAATTTGAGTACTGTCCCGTCAAATAGAGAAGCTGGTCGCTTTATCGTAACAATTTGTACGAATATGTGTAAAAGTCGATTTATGAGAAATGTAACAAAATTTGTTTCCTTCACCTACCTGCAAAGTGTGTTTAGCAATATTGATACAATCCGAAAACATATGACGTTCGTGTGAATGGTATTCCAGGTGTAGCATTTCATTTAGTATTGCGATAGAAATCAAATTTCGTTGCCATTAACCTATTGCCTTTCACAATACATTGACCGCTAAGAGTTAGGACGCAATGGGCGCATATTCAAAAATCATAATGTACCAACAATTAATTTCATATATACAACTACCAAAGTCATTATTAGGGCGTCAAATAAAGCCTTGTAAGGGTTCCAATGCAATCATTATGAGGTGTCAATTGAAACGTTATAAGGGTGTCAATACAAACGTTATATGCCGACCTGGTGGCTGAGGGTTTAGTGTTCTGGGCCTCTCATGACTAAAGGTACAGTTTTCGTATCCTGGGTTAGGCATGTATATACGTTGTGGTTCGGAATTCACGTTAAGCTGATTAGCCGTTATTTTGCATAAAAATAGGTCGTTGAGCGTACAAACCAACAAACCATACCTTTTAAAAGGGTGTCAATACAAACAACACAAATACAGTGTCAATACAAAGAAATTCATACAGACTTAAGTGAATTAAAATATATGTTAACGTTATAAAAGGGTGTTAATGCAAATATTATAAGATATAAAAGCTTTGATAAATATATTTTAAAGAAAATTTATTCTACACAAGTTCATTCTACAAAAAATAGTTACATAAAACATTAAACAACACAATCATAAAAAGGTTATATTTTTACAAAAACTTTAAGTGCTCCAGAAAAGGCTATGATATATATTTTTCATAATGAATGTATTGTTTCGTGGTGGAGAAGACACCTTTTAATGAAATGAATAATTTTATTAACTTGGTGCTTGACTTTTTATAGCTTTTTTTTTTTTCACCTTTAATTATCTTATCGGAATATATGCGGATAATTTGCACACAATATTCCTGTAAGAGCGAAACAAAATGTAGTTTATAGAAATGGTGAAAGTGCAACTGCGGCAATAGAAAGCATATTTCTATAATTTTAAGAGAATAACCTTTGTGCTTAGAAATTTTTATTGATATATACGACAAGGGGAAAATTTCAACGATTGTTACTGAGGTAATCGAGTTTTTAAAAAACGTGCTATTCTTACTAAATAGTACAATTAAAACTATGGATCATGTTTTTATGTTTGTTGTTTGTTTAGGGTTTACTGGCGCAAGGGCAACGCGAGGGCCATGCTGCGCCGAAATCATGTTTTTAGCATGAGTGCTTTAGAATGAAAATGTGACATGAATGCGACCGTATTAGGAGTTGGTATTGGAAAGATTTAGTAAAAGTTACAATAAAAGAAAGTTATATTATATAAGTAATCACGAACTATAAATAACTAGGGGTGTGGAACATCGCACAACTTTAAATTACACTACATTACTGATGTGGATTTGTGTAATTTACCGTTTTTATATTTCCATCATTCGCTTAAAAAAAAAGGCCAGTTTGGCAATATTTTTTTTCAATAATTGTAACATGGGAATTGAACAAACTCCGCTAAAATGGAAATTTTGGCGATGTACTTTTCGATAATTCTTATATTATCCTTTCTTATACGTGAAACTGAGAAGAGAAGAAAAAACGATCGCTCATAAGCTATGTTCAAGCAAAGAGAACTCTGTGTTAAAGGCATTCGTTTTCCCCTTTTTACGTCATTGAAGCATTTTTACGGGAATTTCGGAGGTGAGGATGTTTAGGACACCTTAAGAGGCATTAGCACAGAAATTTTTATCGAAATCGTTAGAGTCGTTATTTAGCAATCATTGAAAAACATGATTTTTTCAACGGCAGTTACCTTATGCGCATGCGGGATTTTGAAGAAAACCTTAATGTTAGGTCCCATGGCCGCCACTAACCCTCATACCAAATTTAAACATCGTAGGTCAATTTGTTCGGGAGTTATGCTGACCACACACACACACACACACACACACACACACACACACACACACACACACACACACACACACACACACACACACACACACACACACACACACACACACACACACACACACACACACACACACACACACACAACTTTTTCTAGAGATCACTTTTTTGAAATCAGGATGTTCCAAAACGTGAAGAAATGCAAAAAAAAAAAATCGAAATTTTTTTGTGACAGAATCCTATAACATTAACTACCCTATGCATTACATATGGGTAATTGAAAGTAAGAAGGTGGACAAAATGTTGCCAACATTTTAGAGTATCGTGAAAATTTTATACTAACATAAAATGAAAAAAGTCAAGAGTCAAGCAAATATAATTATGTTTCCTATCAAAGAAATCCATACTGTCTTAAGTGTACAAAAAATACAGGATGTCTATAAATTAATAGGGCAATGGAGCTCAAATAGATTTGTATAACTCATAAAACTAGGCATAATAAACTTTTTTTTTGAATATACAATGTCACGTTGAACATAAATTAGTTGGGAAAAAAGATGGGTTAATAATGCCTAGTTATTATTCAGATCTATTTAAACTCCATTGCCTAACTAATTTATAGACACCCTGTATATGTATTACGGCTTTTTCTGGTTGAACGTTTTAAGTTTTTAGTTTAAGGGTTGTGGAGATCTTTTCAGAAATGTGTTGTTTTTGTTATATATTTATTCGATTTCAGAGTAACCAAAATTGTGCAATTGAACTGCAGGGCACGAATCAAACGTACTAAACACAATGTCCGTCTGTCTGATTTCTGGCGTGATCCCAGAAAATACTATGTTTTGATGTATAGTTTTACACAATTATAAGTAAATTTATTTAAAAAAATGTTGGAGTGGAAGAAGGGAATAATTAATTTGAATTACCTAGTTTCAAAGTCATTACACGTAATAATAACCGGTGGTTTTTTTTTTTCTTTCTGTTTTTCTTTCTGAACCTTTTACAGAATTCGTAGGTGTATATCGAATCGAAGTGTTAAATTCCATAACGCCTTGTTTTACTGATAATGTGATACAAAGTGTTTTTACAAAACTTTCTTAAAAATATGCTTCTAATATAAACTCCCAGAATAAATTCTAAATAATTGAATAAAGTTATGACATAAAATGTTGATTCTAAAGTATTTATTTATAGTAACCATTCCCAAAATGTTATTAGATACAATTTCAAAACTGGCTATGCATTAAATTGAATTTAAAAAAACTTTCTGTCTGTAAATTTTATTGATTTTAAATTACGCACTGTTCCAATAAAATATCTAACTTTGTCGAAAAATTAAAATAACTTGGACAAACACAGCGGCAGTGTAAAAGTCTCGGTTTTTATTTATCAAAATACTGAAATAAGTTTTTTGATTATCTTGTATAATTTTTTTTTATGCACATTCTTGAAACTAGGCGTTTCAATAAACGTATACTTTGAAGGGTCAAAGGATTAGCATTCAAAGTGATAAATGTGATTGTTTGAAAGTTACAGGATAATAAACCTTTGAGCGTCGTCTTTGGGGCAGGGACTTTATAATTGAGAAATGTTTTGTTTATTATACCGTACCTAGTGATAGCAAGGAGAAATTGACTTGGAGGGAAATGGACACTTGGAATATTAATAGAAAGTAAGATGCAAATTATAGCACCTATGGTTTTCCGTGATTTCTCCTATTCTAGTCGAAAATGCGGGCCTTTTCCCCTTGAAAGACTTTTCAGAAGGTATTCCCCACCTTACACTTGAACAACTCCCAGCAATTTACATCCTGCTTTAACTATGTTATAGAGCAGCGTTCCCCTGCGTAGCTCTTGTAAAAAAAAAAATCCATTACGAGTAATTAACCAACAGAGCAATGGGTCAAGTATGCACTCTCGGACACCCCTGGCAACGCTGGGCCTTGCAGTTAAGAGTTAAAGTATTTCAAAATACATTTTTCTTTCGAAGGAGCTTCAGTCAATATTTTCCATTGATTTTTTCATCAACAATCATTACTAGAAAAGCATAAGCATAAAATCCTACCTCCTCACAAGTAGTAATTTACAATCCACAATGTTCCAAAGTCACAAAAAAATTTTCTTCAAATATAAGGCAGTATTTTTTTACAGCGAGAGTTTTCTCGTTGATTGTAAGAAGTTACACAAAATAAATGTATTAATCTCTCAAATTTTTTTCCAATTTGAAGATTTTAGTTAAAAATGATAAAACACGTAACGAAAACGAAAACAACAGAACACCGAAAACCTGCGCGACTACGCGCAAATTCTTAAAAAGACTTTTATATCTCGGAAGTTCAGAAATCGTGGATGTGACGTCAGTTTATGATGTCACGAAGCGATGCTCACTTCTGATTGGTTAATTCATGGTTAACTCGAAGCATGTGAGCACACAAAAATATTTAGCCGTTTGTGACAAAGAGTCAACTCCGCGGAAGAAAAAAAATATCATCAGCTATTGTTTTTTTGTTCTATTCGGCAAAGTATTCTAATAAAAGAAGTTGAAGTTAATTTGCCCAATAGAAGAGATTTATAAAACTAGAAAAAAAGGTTTGTCTTAAGAAAAAGATAACTTGCCTTTAGGGAAACGCATCATTGCCAATACATAATTAAAAAAAAATATGTCTTTTTGTTCTGCAATCTTTTGTTACATTTCCTCATCTTTGCATCGATAGTCATTAATCTACAATGCATATTTGAAATATAAATTTCTAAGTAGTTTCATCAGGAATGTTACTTTAAAGATACCTTCAGAGGTGCAATTAATTTTTTACTTGCAAAAGGATACTTTTTTAATGTAAAAACCCAAATATATTTATTCGCTTTGTCAAAAAGCATAACGTAAATTCAATATCTTGATACTTTTTTTTATAAAATAAAATAGAGAGAAATAAGTTAATCTTCTAAAAAATTGAATTTTAAAAGGAGTTTATCCTGTGGTATTTGACATATTCAAGGTTTACTAAGGCGCGACATTTTTCCAATACTATTCAACATAATTTCTAATTTTTTCAATAAAATGTATGCAAAAAGATGTCTAAATTATAAGCTGTTGCTTTTTCTTTGACACTACAATACATTCAAAACTAGGGGTGTGGAACATCGCACAACTTTCAATTACACTATAATACGGACGTGGATTTGCGTAGTTTACCGTTATTATATTTTCATCATTTATCTGGAAAAAATTGCCAGTATGGCGATATTTTTTGCGATAATTATGGTTCTTTAAAAAGAAAAAGAAAAGAATAATAATAATAATAATAATAATAATAATTAATACAAATAATTTAAATAAAATTACGAAATTTGAACTCGGTACAGTAAATGTGTATTTTGACAAGTGTATTTGTATGTCAATTGTATTACAATGGTTCATGTATTTGAATTGTCTATTTATATTTTGATTTTTTTAATTGGATTTTCCGTATATTAATCAAAAAAATCGAACATTTATAAAATTATGAATGCTTTGAATGTTGTATTTGAATGAGACTATACTGTGATATGCATATGGTCTACTGTATTATAAATATAGAGCACTGTATTATAGGTTAAGAGTTATTTAGTAGCGTTTATATACTAGTTTGCGTCGTTCAGTTAAACACGGGAGGAGGGGGAAAAGAGATTTCCAATACAAAATGTTCCCAAAATTACATATTTGGTGTCTGAACTTTATCTAACGTATTTATGTATGTAACGTGTGTAAAACCGTCTTTTTAGTAATAGTGGTAATCAAACGTTTTGTATTTATATTGGGGAACAGATTTTTCCCCTTGAATTATATTATGTTGGGTATAAAATACAGTTACTAATAAGTGTTTGTCAAATGTAGCTGGCAACTAAAAAATACATTTATCTAAATTAACGCTCCCCTCTCCTTAAATTTCAAACATACAAGCAGAAAAATCCAAAATAAAAATGGGAAATTTTTTTGGTTGATCAAAATACATTCCTTTAAAAGAAATAAAAGGTGTCTAAAATTCGTAATTTCGCCTATTTATTAAACTTTAGCCTATCTTGTTCATCGATATAGATAAACAATTGGATAGACTGCTCCGATGACAATGTAAGAGGGAAAACGAGCCGGTGGTTGATGATGATGATGGGTGGGTAATTAACCAATCACACCACAGTTCACTTTTATAGTTGGGTGGGAATACGAGAAACCTTGTAAAGTCCTAAAGTACATATTTTTTCTCTCCACATTATTACTAATTAAGATCTACTATTGACTGTTCTGATGCGTACAACCCAAGATTTTATTTTCAATTCTCGTCAATCCGTATTTTTTGTCCACCCAACTATCTGGCAACGGCTTCATTTTCTCAGTGTTAAGCAGTCTATCCAGTTGTTTATCTATATCAATGGTCTTGTTACGTACCTAAAAAGCTAATCAAGTGAGAGTACCCAACTTACAATAGCGTTCGGAGAAGAATCTCACTTCATCGGTTATTATTCTATACATTACGTTTCTCTTTAATAAATCAGTATTAAGCAACACACTCATGTATTACAATATAATGTGTTGCATAAAATTTATAATGCATCTAATTTTTATGTTTAAATGTTCTTTTAAGGGAAAATTACCCCAACGAAATATAACAATTCTTTGTTATTTTACGGAATCAAGAGACAAAAGTTTAAAATCTCCAGATCGCAATTATTAATTTGGAATATGAGAAATCCTCGCGGTATGATTTTCCTACAACATAACCAAATATTTATACATTACTATTAATTCCAGAACCTCGTGAATCCTTCGTGTACGAGCTTTGAATCCTATGAAATGGCTCGCGATTGTCTCATAAAACATTAAAGCGACTGCGGCGTACGACGATTCGATCATAGGAATTGATGATTTGGTTGTAATAAATGTCGGTTATGCTTCTTACTCATGCTGATACATACATTCCATGCATTCAATAAAAACCTCAAGGAATACATTATTTCTTCACCTCCAATAGTCTGGAAAACAAGACGTTGTTTGGAATATTACCACTACTGAGATGCCTTATGAAAGGCTTTATTTTGATTGGGACTTTTATAAAGTGACAGCACTACGGTCTGGCTTGAGACAAATCACAATAAACGTTGAACATAAATTCGTATTTTAAAATTCCATTAGCCAATCACAATCCACATTTTCTTTTAAAGCGAACATAGAAGTTGACTGTGATGTAGATATGCACAGTCTCCATTATTTCTTAAATCCATAGATGGCATCACGTGCATCCTTAGTAAATACTGCATTGCGTGTTATTTCACTACTAACTCAGTCTCCTAGATGATGTTATTTATGCAACTAGTTGGGAAAGTAATACTTTTTCAAAAGAGGCGAAATGCTTATTTGATGAGAGCGATAACGAGTCAAATAATTTGCCGAGTTTGAAAAAGTGATTTTCCAAATGTTGCATACAATATTTTTTATAATCACGGGCAAAAATATCTTTAATACATAAAAAAAACTAAAGTTGGCAATTCTAGTCAATGAATCTCTTCTGAAAATGTCATTTGTATACCAAAACTGTATAAAATTCGAGCACGAGGCGTGAGAGAAAATACTTTTTCACACAAGTGCGGAAAAGTCATTGCGGTAAAATGCTGCTTTCGCCTCGATTTCTGATTAAAAATGATAAAATAAAGCTTAATTTTTTGCATGTTGTTGTAAAAAATATGTTTTTTTTTTTCTTTTTTTTTTTTTCAGTCCTATTTCTTCATAACAATTTTTTTGTTGTTGAATCTTCAAAGTGCAAAATCAACTCAATGAGAGCCATCAAGGAGCGATAAATATAGGCACTTGTAAACTCCTAGCTATGGAACATAAAAAATAAAACCGATGAAAGTATATAATTCGCGGTCAAATATGAATACAATATAGAACTCTCTGTATGTTCCTGCTAGTGCTTATAAACAACACGTGTGTTATATTTCGAAGCAATATTAATAAAAACCGTCTAGATTTCTGAAATAAATAAGAAATTTATAGAGAGGAATACTCGAAGGCGGCATTTTTAAAACGAACTGATTTCAATACGTGTCTTGTGGTGCCCTTAATATTGGGAATATCCCGAAATAGTAGTACCTTAGACAAGTAATACCAGGAAACTGTCCGACAGAGTCTAAATGAAATGACACAAGCGAAAGGAGGCTAGAAACCTAGAAACACACACTGTATCACCATCACACCGAAGTCTGTGATTTAAGAAATGAGTAGACACGACTTCGATTATGGTAGGTAGGGTAGGTGCACCGAATGCTGGGCAGAGTGGTTGGAGTTTTTTCGGGTTGTCCCCCACAGGAGAAGAAAATGAGTGACAATATTAGATTGAAAGACATTCTGGAAGAAGGAGGGAGAAAGGTAGAAGGTAGGGGGGGGGGGGGGAGGCGAAGTTGGAAATAATGTTTTCCGTCTCTGGATAAACCCATTTTAGGCCAATGTGGTATAATAAAATGTGGTACTTTTTTTTTTATTGAAATAGGCTTAAATTACATTCATTGAGACCAAAAAAGATTCTTGCAAGAAAAATAATATTTTATTTAAGAAAACAAATGGTGCGTGTACGCACCATTGGACAAATCAATGAACAAATCATTTAGTGGGACACTTGTATTATAGTCGAATTTTTATATTTTTATGGAACTTTTCGAAACATTTTGGATGCAAATGTACTTGGCCTTTGGAGCACAAATAATTCATATGGTTTTTGCACACTTTACATCGTCTAAGGGGTTTTATTTTCATGCATTCGGTCAATAGTGCGTTAACGCACAATTAAATTTAAATAAATTTAAATTTTTTATAAAAATTATATATACATACAATTTTTTATGACATTTGCCTGTAGTGTATAGGTTGACAGTGTAATCAGAATAATTTTATTTGAGTGATTCTATACAATATACATGCCTAAGGGAATGTCGAAGCCTTTGTTTCTTAGAAAAAGGTACAATTCCATCGAATAAAAGAATACAATTTTAAGAAAACAGCTTTTAAAATAATTAAAAATCAATGTAAATCCTTAACCTATTTTTATACCAATTAATATAATGACATTGCTCTTTGTAAAGGTAGTAAAAAAAATAAAATATTTCTTTAAAAAAAAAAAAAAAAAAAAGGGAAAATATCTTTCCAACTCATTTTTATATCCTTCTCATGCACTTTAAATGACTGTCACCATTCATGACTTTACCTGTGGTCTCTTTTATTACGCAATATTAACAATAGCAGTATTAGACATTCGAAAGAATAAGGAACGGCAGAGGATGCATGGAAGTAGCATAATCTACATGTTGTTTTCTTAAGAATAAAAAAAGAACCTTGATGGAAGCGAATTTGTTCTTTTTTGAAGAGACAAAGGACAGTCTGTCAGCAACGAATAAAATAAAGGCAAACGCAAATTAGTCCTAATGATTTTCAGTTATATTATGTATATTGTTTAATGTCACTGAATCATAATTAAAGTTTCCTTTTTTAGAAAGACGTTTGAGCATCATCTGTAAAAATGAGGAAAAAAATAATAATAATAATAAAGGTTTTATAAAATATTTCAGAAATGATGTTTGAAGGACAATCAATTTAAGATGAATACCAAAACTTTCTAGGATTGTTTTCCTTTTGGTTTAATATTTGATTTATAGTTTTTATTTTAACCGTATGCCTATAGTTATTACATATGTTATTATATCTGGATGATATCTTTTAATGACGATACATTTTCTTCCTTTTGCAAAAATAAAAATGATATTGGTAAATGATATACTAATTTAATCGGTAAGACATCCGTTTTGAATTGTCTATTTACGATTTCCAATCATATTATTTGTTTGAAAATTTAACTTATAAAAATCTGAAATATTTCACAATTTTTGCGAAGTTTTGATAGTATGTAATAGGTGGCAGCACTATAGAAAAGAGAAAATACCAAATTAAGCACGTTGAGGAAAGCTAAAGAATGTTATATCATCAGCAATCCTCTTGCCAATTTTCAATGCAAAGGTTGCTCCCAAGCGCACTAGTAAGTCCTTATAGTGCCACATTTCTCTCTAGTTTGGGAATTTGAATTAACATTTTTCCTTAAGTCTCTTGATCATGATTAAGTCGGGTCGGAAACATTCAAGATCAAGACCATCACCGAGAGTAAGTTTAAAAATAACCATCTTGCTTTGGAAGAAAACATTAATTAGTCTGAATTTCAACAAGATTGAAAAGCCTTCCACGGTGGCTATATTCAACGGAGCTGACTATTATTTAAGTTTTGAATTTTAGAAACCTCGAAGAACTCAGATGAAGCCCCCCGACTACCACTAAACGACTACTTGTCACAGTCATCGTCATGTCTACTCATTTTTGGAAGCAGCTTTGATAGTAAAAATAAGAGTCTAAGAATTCTCAAAATCGACATTTCTTTTGCGCAGAATTCATATTGCATTATTTCTTTGTCGTAAATGTCAATTTATTATAGTTCTCGTTGTGTAAAAAATATAGTGCTCAATATCTATTTACATATAAAAGACTAAACAAAACTCTGTGGCTTGACTGTATGCTTTAACAAATATATTATGGACTTTTCCCAAAATTTTGGGAGGGCCGTCTCTATATCGGGAACAATGTTCAACCGAGCCTTAACCCGTTTGACCCCATAAGGTCATATGTGTCCCGCTCATAGCTCCAAATCACCACTGGGACATACTTCTGCTGGCAGAAGATGTCCCCAAATGCAATACCCGTAGTGTTATTTTTTCTGTTTTTCATGTTTTAAATGAAGGTCCATCTCTTTAATACTGACAGACAGCGACATTTTAAATCATATCACTATCATACATTTTAAATTCACCTTCTCATGAAAATCTTTTTAATTTCTTATATGAAATTGGGTTTTATCACTTGATTTAAATATTTATGTTTTCTTATCTTTGGATCTTTAAATTTTCATATAATAACTGAGACCTTTTTGTAACAATTCTAAAATTGATTGAACAATTCTAAAATTGTTGGAACAGTGTGTCCCATTGGCGTTTCCCTAGCTCTGTTAAACTCTAACTAACCAATCAACCACTGGGGCATATGAGTTCCATCTAAAAACACCAATGGGACACATGTGTCCCAGCCCCCTCTATGTCCCTTTAAGTTATTTTAAGCTTCTATTTTGACAGAATATTACTATTTCTACTATATTTGAGCTATTAAACTACTAAACTTCTTTTTTTTTAAAGAAAAAACTGGTATTTATACGGTTAAATAGTGGCAACTGAAAAAGCCTCTCTACATTTATACAGGTGTTGAGAGCGGCAAATATCAAAATGAAAAGTACCTCTTAAATGCTTTAAGTGTGCGAAGCTGTGAACTTGACTTTCAGCAAAATGATGTTCACAGGAAAAAAGAAATAGTGATAAATGTGAAAGTGCTTTTACCAGTTCCTCTTAAGTGGAGATAATAAAATGTCAAAGAATAGAAAGCTGTTAAAATGGCCGCCATATTGTTTCTGGAACAAAATGGAAGCTCTTCTGCGTAGATCGTAAATCGTTTACAGAGGTGAGAATTTAAAAGAAGCAAATGCCTGGAACAGGTTGGTTTTTGGTAAACTGTGTGATGCTGTGTCATACACGGTGATGCAGGAAATTATCCATCCTCTTGTTGAATTGAATTGTAGGGAAGTGTTTTACTTTCGAATCGTTTGTTGATGTGTAGAAGTGTTCATGGTCATTAACTAATTTGGCAGTTAAAACGTCCTAGTTTTTAGGCATAAGATTTATAACGATTTTCGAATGTTGATCAATATTTACATTTGGAGATGAATATTTTTCCTGAGTTATCTTGAGGGAACATTTTGATTCTCTAGCTTGGGTTAGTTTTGTATGTCTTATGGAGTTGAATCTTGCAAGAAAATTTTTATTCTTGAGTTTGGGTTAATTTCTGTATGTTTTGTCTTGTGGAGTTGAATAAACAAAAACGTTGGTGACAATTAAGCATATTTATTTAACGTGAATCTCATATTGAGTTTACCATTGTAAATCTAATTTTTATTTTCAAATTAAATGTGCCCAGAAAAATTGAACCAAAATTCACGATTAAAATACTTAGTTTATATTAATATATTCTATTATTAGAATATTAATATATTCTATTATTAGATTATTAATATATTCTATTTATATTTAGGTGTATCCTTTTTGCTTCGCCATCAGTACGAAGGCATCAATAACAGTAGTTGATTCCCTTCAATTTTCTGGAAGCCGATTATGTAATCGTTGTGAAATGTAACGAGTATTTTTTATTTTCTTGGATATTTTTGTAACTCTAAAAATTATTACATTTGGTTACAGAGTTACAAATAAAGCGCTTCAGCAGCAAATGCAAAGATAAATGTGAAGTTGAGAAGGTCTGAAAGGGAATTTATCAACATATAAAATGAATATCTCTTTCCAATAAACGATTAAATAGTTGCACCTCACGACTGACTAACAAAACCAGCTGATTTTTAAATAGGTATAATGTAATGTTAATTCATACTGTGAAGTACACAATGACTCAGCGTTTGAAATTTATTCTTAGGGAGACGGTAATTGAAGTATATTCAAACTCCGTAACTGTTACTGTTAGTTCGACGATACTGCTTATATCTGAAATATTACTACTTTGCTCTATGGTATTAAGGCGCAATTTCTTATATTTCCGATTTTTAAGTAATTACTTTTTCTAAATTATTTAATTATTATACTCTTGATAACTTATCTGTGGGGAAAAAGATCTACTTTTCAACATTGAAACACCTGTTTTTTTGGACTGCCATTTCTTTCTCGAGCTTTTTCTCTACATTATTGATTTCTGTGTGTACGTTTCCTTATATTTATGATTTACATTACTTTAATAATTCATTAACTTTTCCTTATTATCAGAGTTTATTACATAAATAGATTTTCTACTTACTAGATTTATCAGGCTGCATTCCAATGCTTAAAAAATTGTGTAACTGCTTCTGACATTTGTGTTTTTCCTTCTAATTTGATTCTTCACTCTTAATAGAAATTTATGTGCTTTGTGGAATATACTGCCGCACACAACAAGCGTGCATTTTCGAGTAAATCCTGTAATCCACAAAAAATATAGCTTTGCGTTTTGAATACGTTAAAGAAAATGATTGGAGCATTTAACTATCTCAGATTTTACGTCAACAACATTAGAAAACAATATTGAAAGCACATTTTCAGTTTCGCAAGAAGAGATATAAACTCCTTTTCTTATAACTGGATCTACTTGCACTTACAAACAGCAAATGCCTTCTATTTATTCAAATGATGTTTTTTATCTATATTTCGAGATCTTTAGCTAAATAGGCGACATCATCATTTGGAAAGAAACAAAGTTCTGACAACCCCTTCTTGAGCAAATGCACATATCTTGGTAATCAACCAGCCATGAGTAAAAGCGATAAAACACAATATACCATTTCTCATCCTTGGAGGAATGGCAATCGTGCCTTCAGCATAAAATGTCATCACGTATACGAAAGCCCGAAGAATAAAAATGGCGTCTGATGCGCCAGCAATGAAAACATCGTTTGCATATTTGTGTTTCACGCAGCCACCCTATCTCAAACCCATTGTTCTAAGTCGGCGGCGGGATGATGCTTTCCAATTCAAAATGGCTGCCACTTCAGGATCTTCTGAGAGAGAATTATCTGTCCTTTGTCACGATTTTCGAAGGAAGGGAACGAAACAGATTGGAAAAGTTCTGAAAGAGTAGTCGTGCGTCTGTAGAGGATTGCAGCGATGCTGGAAATTGATGACAAAACGCAGTAAATAAAAGGAAAGAAATGCAGTATTTCGAGGAAATGCTGAATAACAACGATGAGTGGAATAGCGCATTTTCTTCAACTTTCAGGCTGGTCAGAAACCATAAGCGCCGTTCTGTTCAGAGGAATGCAGGGTCTACTCAAGGGAAAGCGCAGGTGCAAAGGTTGTGTTTAAATCCTGTATTTTAAAAAAAAGAAAAAAGAAAAACAAATTTAATGCAGTCCTTTAAACTTCCCCACTTCCCTGGTGGAGTCTGTTAAAAAAAAATATCACGAACTTTAAAGGCAGTTATAAGAAACTATTTTAAAGCAAAACGGAAATCACACATAGTTTAATTAATATTAACCTTTGACTACAATATAACACACTTGCCGTCATCCAATCGAAACGAATATGGCTTATAGATTTGTTGTCGTCAATGTATTGTAGCAGGTTTTATAGTGTGTCACTAAAAGCCGCTGCAACACACGTTTATATTAACACACGTCAGATCCTGATACCAATGTACAATTTGGCGATACTTAATGACTGAAACCTTCTCTTTTTAAAGTTGGCAAAAAGAAAGTTAAGTTAGAATGGAATGGAAAGCATATTTTCTTCACACAATATAAATCTTCTATTCGAGTCCAAAATTGCTTAAATACGTTGTAATTACACAGAAAAGTCAGCAATGCATTCAAAGAGTTTGCAGGAAAAACTTTATTTTTGTGGTTACTTTATAAAAAAAAGTGCATTGTTTATGTGATTAACTTAGTTAATAGATTTCTTAAACAAATTTAAGACCAATAGACCAAATTTAACCATTTTAAGAATTTAATTCATTAAAATGGAATTTATAGTTAAACGGTATTGTTCAAACTGCTCTAATTTTTCAAAAGTAAAATATTGTTGAACAGTGTATTTTGGTTCGTTGGTTGGTCGGTAGGAGTTTAACGGCCCAAGGGCAACACGAGGACCATACTGCACTAGTATTCTGGTTAGTGCAAATGCTTGACTCACAAGGGGAAAACGGAAGTTTGACTGTTTTCCTAACGCGTCCGCGGGTAATTGACAAGATACATGTGGGAGATATGGGGCCGATCTCTTTTATCCAAAATAAACTCAGCAACGAATTTCCGTTTTGTTTCCCGACCGGGAATATCTTTTTCTGTCCTCTTAGGAATGGTCGACAGAATAAATAACTCAATAACCTTCCCTCCATATTGGCAGAAATATTTTCTGAAGCATAGGATACAAGAGGGCAGTTCTGCTGTCTTAACTATAAGTCAGTAGTTCCACATTTAGCCGTTTCGATATACGAAGGTTTTTGTAAATAGAGATTAAAACATAGGCTTTCGAAATGAGGGGAAAAAATTATATTGTGATCTTAAAAAAGGGAATATTAATCACAAGAGAGTGTCTAAAATAGACCATCATTATTTACTGTACCAAAAATATATAAAAACTATAGTATTAAATAATCCATCTTTAACTTGATCCAAAAAAAAAATATTGGTTAATACAGAAGAGATTTCGGTACTTACATATTATCCTGTCGACCTTTTGCCAGGCAAAATAGCTGTATTACATACCCGATATCGGGCAAGTCATATTTTTGGGTTATTCTTGTAACCCATCTGATGTTATTAAATGAGTTATTTCGATTCAAACCAGCTGCAGTCGTTCTCTTGAGTTTGTCGTCTTTATTGCAATTTCTGCAATTTAGACTGAGTTAGACCTGGTGTTTTTTTAGATACTATCCCACTATACGACTTTACAAGTTTCCGATAGCGAGAAATTTATTAGTGAGGTAAATGTTGAATTAAATCTTGTTATCGTAGCCTGTCTTTATGATAAATTACTTTGATAGTTGATTAAAGGAAGGTGAGGAGAACAAATTATTGGTTTAGCAACTATTCCATACCGAAAAAAAAAAAATATTAACGAAAATCTTGCACTCAGGTTCTACCAGCTACTGCCTATCACAAAAATAGCTCCCGTCACAATATCTAGTACTGTATTTTGCAGGGGGAAAGAAGCCAGTCACCCGGGACATTCCAGGAGAAAGACATGAACATTTGGTATATTATAACTGTTTTGGACGAGTCTCCTTTCTATAGTGATCGCCATCAATCAGACTATCTAGCGGGAGCTATTATCCTGGTAGTTAGACAGTATAATTGCGAGTTCTACCGTGTTAATATATTTCAATGAACTTAAGGACGACTGTTACAGAATAATGGGAATACAGGAAATTTTATTATAGATAGATAGAAAGTAACAATTTCGTTACTTGTTAATTTCGCTTTACTAAGGGAGTCCAGCAAGGCATTGATGAAAAAGGATAAGTATTTCCAAAACCAATGCATTTATATGTTGTAGTTTACATATCTGGGAAGAATTCAGTTTGTTTGCTAGCAATTACGTAGATTGGATATTTCGGCCAATATCCGGCCAGTCAAAACGGTACAGAATGTAAAACGTAGAGGGAAAGTTCCCGTACCTCCCCCCCCCCCCGTTTTTTTTTTTTTGGTACCCTCCAATCACTGCAAGTGCTCACACAAAATTGGAACCTCGTACTTGCCTCAGTTAAAAAAAATGGAGGTATTCGGCTATTGGTTTTTAAGAACCTATACTTATTCAAAGTCTATTCTCGAACAGTTACAGCCACTTTCTCCCACCAGTAAGTATACTAGTATTTCTTTACAGTCTATAAAAAAAAAAAAAAAATTAAAAAAAAAAAATTATGCTCGATGAAGTTAGACTAAGAATTTGAGTTCTTGTTAGAAAAAAATTGATGGATTTCACTAGATAAGAACTCTTGCACACATAGACGCACTGGTCATAGTGTTGTCCGGTGCAATCACCGGGCCGGTCAGGTTCAAAAGATTTTTTTTTTTAATTTTTCAAATTTTTTTTCTATATAATTAGTTGCTTTTCGTAATTTTTTTTTTTTTTTAATTTTAATGCATTCAAATCCTAATCACACCCACCAGCCCCCTATGTCTACATCATCGTATTTAGAATTTTACTTATTTTATAACTTTAAAAGTTAAATACATGCTATCACTCAGAAAATCATTTTTTAATAAACAAAATAGTTATATACATGGACTTGGACATTTTATATTTTGCAATTTTTTTTATTTTTTTTCAGTTTCTGAAACAACTATCAATGGTTTATGGAAATCAATTTCACTCAAAAGAGGTATAAATAATAGAGACTGAAAAAATTAGATTTAACTTACTATTAGAACAATACAATTATTAAACTTAATAAATAAAATTATGGAATTTAATTATTAAATATAAATATTTAAGTAATACAATATAATTAATTACTAAAATTACTTATTTATTGGAATTATTTTATTATTAGCAAAAACTATTAAAATCTGATCAATGATTATATTGAAAATTTGGGCCAGCATAAATCTAAAATCACCGGGCCGATTTTATGTCACAGTGCGTCCCTGCTTGCATACTATTTGACGGAAGTATGAAAGATATGGCAAGTGGTTTGTATTTCAACTATTCCAAGAGCTACACGAAACATCTTTGCAACGGCTATTCTGAAAGTGTCAAAGAAAGTACTCCTCAAGGTTCTTTATCAAGGATACTGTCGACATGTTTCGGATGGGAGAAGATCCGGAACATTTCCACAAGACCCCGAGATTCGACTATCTCTCACATCCACCGTCGTATCTTCTCCTCTTGAAATAGGAAATTATAGAACTCTTATACAGAGAATTAATCACTATGGCATACTGAGCGTTTCTTTTTTCCTCTGAGCGCCATGAGCACGGGTGAGCAGAAAATGACCTATCTTCGCGATTCCGCCAGCCTTATTCCCCTCCTCTTTCACGACACGATTCATCTTTTTTAAAGCTTTCGGCTGTGTTTGAAGAACATTAAACTGTGCACACGATGAATAGATTGAATAAACAGACGGAAGGGGGGAGGGGAAGAAAGTCCAGGGCATAGACCAAACAATTTTATTCAAGAGACTTTGATTGATAGAAGAACAATTTCTCTCTATATTAAAAAAAAAGTTAGCAATCGAATTTTGTGTCAGGTGTATCTCAATTTCTGGTACAAGGAGAACTGTGAAATTTGAAACATAAGTAGTTTCTGCATTCATTTAGTTTAAAAAGAATTTTTTTTTTAATTGTTAATTTTTTTTTAATTAAATTTTAAAATTTGGCCGTAATGGTAATCCAATGGGACAAATTTTTCCCCCTACGCTTCTATCGTAATAAACACTCGAAATTTTTATTTTTCAATTGAAAAAAATATGATTAGAATCTTTGAAATCTCCACCAGCCGATGGAATTAAAAATTTCGTTGAATGATAAAAAAAATCAATTAGATACATCATGTTTTAGATAGCACTACACCCCATTTTTTCTGCCTTCTTCCTCCTTCAAAACGGGAATTCCCCGTTTTTGATCAGTTGAATGGGAGCGTGCGGGAGAATTATGACGTAATTTTTACTTGTTATAATGCATAATCTCCAAGTACGATGTATAAAGCTGATTAATACTTTTGACTCTCTGCTAAAAATCTGATTATCAGCCATTTACTTGGTTGAATTTTTAATTAGTTTTTTTAACAACTGTAACGACACGGCAAGGAACAGAACAAATCGTTTATTCAAAACTCATAACAACACGAGCTATTATATACAGGTCACAGTTAACAAGAGTATGTAAACTATGGGGAATTAAATAGGCATTTTACTGTGACGTCATATATATGTATATGACATCCCCCTCTTTAAAAAGTTAAATTTAAAAAAGACTTTAAAATTTAATTCCAAAATTCTAAATCCAATGTTTGAAAACATCTCAAAAAACCTCTAAAAAAGTTAACAACATCCATATCTTTCCGGCTTTCTTACTACTCTACCCGATCTTGTCGTAACACAGCTTTCAGTCTCCACAGCAGGAGATGAAACACGGGGAATAGACTGGTCAGTAGAATTCGGTACATCATTCTGATCGCGAGGCAAATCATTAGTATCAGTAGGAGTAACGGACGTGGTAGGTTGTGTAGCAGTCAGTTGAGTAGAATCTTGACCATGCAGAGTTCGTAAGAACCAAGAATTTCTTCGAAATACTCGGCCATCACATGTCTTAACCATTTAAGATCGAGAAGTAGGTCCTAGAGATATTATCACCACTGGCTTCCAATTTCTCCGTTTTAGGCGTAACAAAACTTTTTGTCCCACTAAAAGAGGTTGTTGAGTTTTGGTTCCTCTGTCATGATATTCTTTATACTTGCTTCTTTTTTCCTGAAGTTTACTAGTCCAATACTTCTTTAAACACTCGGGCACTTTCTCTACAGTGGAAGGTCAACCTTCTAAAATTTGAGATTTTAACTGAGACAATTCAACGTCTTCAACAGTTGCAGTTTTCAATTCTTCTACCTTAACAGCGGTCATAGGTACACAAATGTGAATTTCCATTCGTTCCTTATCAGATGTCTGCGTTTCCTGAAGATGACAATCTCGGCTTAGAGTATCAGCAATAAAAAGTTCAGAACCCTTTTTATAAACTATCAAAGGTCTGTAAGGCATCAGGTCAAACATGATTCTTTGTAGTCTAGGTAGAGCACAATGTAGAGGTTTTTTGGCAATTGTGACCAAAGGTTTATAGTCTGTCTCTACAGTTAGACTTTTGCATCCATAGACATACTGATGAAATCTTACACATCCAAACTTAATAGCAAATGCCTCCTTTTCAATTTGTGCATAATTTTTCTGGGTTTTATCTAAAGCCTTTGTAGCATAAGCCACTGGTCTACCTTCTTGCATGAGCACAGCACCAACAGCATATCTGCTAGCATCTACTGATAAAACAATGGGTGCATTTATATCAAAATATTTAAAAACGGGTAAATTCATCAGTTGTGATTTTAAGTAATCAAATGCATCTTTGTGCTCTGGTTACCAACTCCAAGGAACATCTTTTTTACCTAATTCTCTTAAAATAGTAGTGCTATTTGACAAATTTGGTAGAAATTTAGCCAAATAAGTAAAAATACCCAAGAATCTTTGCAAACTTTTGACATCAGTAGGCTCTTTTATATCTCTAATGGTTTCAGTTTTTGCTGGGTCAGCCTTTAGTCCTTCAGATGTAACCAAATGACCAAGGAAGTTGACAGTATTAACTGAAAATACACACTTTTCAGCATTAAGGGTCAATCCGGCTTCTTTAAAAATAGCCATGACTTTACTCGTCAGTTCATCAACAGCCACTTTAGTCGGAGCGTGAATAAGAATATCATCCATGGCCACTTCGACACCCTGAATGCCAGCCAAAAGCTGCTCCATCACTTGTTGAAACACCTCAGGAGCCGAGGCTAGACCCATTGGCATCCTCAGGTAAGAGTAACGACCCCAGGGAGTAGCCATTGTGAGGTACTCACTTGACCTTTTTGTTACTGGTAACTGCCAGAAGCCTTTCTTACAGTCAAGCAAAGAAAACCACTTGGAATTACCAATCCGAGCAGCTACTTCCTCCAATGTATTCAATGGGTGATGACGCCTTTTTAAATTTTTATTAATACTAGATGGGTCAATGCATACTCTAATTTTACCCTTTTGACGTATTACCACCATAGGTGACACTGCAGGGGTAGGCTCTCTAACCGGTACATGAATACCTAGTTCCTGCATTCTATCTAACACAATTTTCACAACGTCTCTTAGAGAATGAGGAATTCTACGAGCAGGAAAAATTTCCAGTACAGCAGCGTTTCTCAACCTTTCAGTATTCGCGGCCCAGTTTTTAATCATAATTTTCATCGCGCCCCCGCTTACAATAAAATGTATACAACAATAATGTATATTAAGTATTTTGGATTCTGTTTTTAAATTATTTTTAACTAACTGGCAAAACAAGAGTAAAAGCTAGCCAACGTTGGCGAGAAACCACATCTGGCATTTTGCCAAGCGGGTGGTGAACACGACAATTGCTGTCTCGAGATTGCGCAGAGCAAATATTTTCTCATAGGAAGAAGGAAAATGTTTGATAACACAAGTTTCACTTCCAGCCAGTCTCATTCGAGTCGATCCTTCTATCGCTATCGAATCTATCGTGAATGTGTATGTTTTCGTGTTGCATTCATTTGCATTGCAATTCATCGTATTAAATATTCAAGGCAGCTGATTTATGAAGACTCATGGATAAATTTTTAAGAGGAATAAGAGAGCATTGGACGATAGTCAAGCATCAACAAGTACTCAGACGAGTGTGGTTCCGAAAATAAAATCAAGAAAATTTTCTCAAGAATACTTAAATTTTGGTTTTACCAGTACTGAAGTAAATTGAGAAAAAAAGGCCCCTGTGTATCATTTGCTCAAAAATATTGCCCGCAAACAGCATGAAACCTAATAAACTTAAACGACATTTGGAAACGCACGCTTCATAGTGAGTGCGTCAACAAACCCAGCGAATTCTTCGAATTCAAATTAAAATTATATAAAAAGCAAAAATCATTTTTCAAAGAAACTTTGTCTGTAAATAAAAAAGCTTTAATTGCATCTTAAAAAGTTTCATATAAAATAGCTAGATGTAAAAAATATCACACCATTGGTGAAGAGCTTATTATGCCAGCAGCAATTGATATTGTAGAAACTATGTTCGGAGATAATTTTTCAAAACAATTGCAGTCCATACCTCTTTCAAATGATACTGTTGCTCGTCTAATTGGTGATATAGCTGAAGATGTACAGTGTCAGCTTTTCTCGAAGTTGCGTGACAAATTGTTTTCAATACAGCTTGATGAAGCAACAGAGAGTAATAAAGATGCTCATTTAATTACCTATGTTCGTTTTTGTGATAATATGTCAGAGTAGAAGAACTAGTTTTCTGCAAGCCAATAGAACTCCAAACAACAGCGCTCGCATTATTTGCCATTTTAAATGATTTTATGAAAGAGGCAAACATAGAATGGGAAAATTGCGTCGGAATATGCACTGATGGTGCTCGTTCAGAGTCCGGAAGATTCCAAGGTATACAAGCACTTGTAAAACAAAAATCGCCTCAGTGCGTCTGGAGACATTGCATGATCGACAGAGAAGCTTTGACTTCGAAAGAAATGAGTCCTGGTCTGAATATTGTGTTAACTACGGTTGTAACCGTAGTAAATTATACAAGGTCCGGCTATTAATTTCCAGGACTGACGTAACTGTAGGAGAACGAAAAGCAGGAAGATGGTGCTAATGATTACATATTGAAGAGCGTTTTCTTGTGCATGTGCAGTGCAATCGGCGCCATTCTGAAGTAAGTGGTTCTCTTGAAAAGGCGCATTAAAACGTAGCTCTTAAATTCCTGTTGTCGAAGTGAAAATGGAGCAAAGAATTAACATTAAATTTTGCTTCTAATTGGGTTTCCTATCCAGGTACGAAGGTTCAGTATCAGCGTTGTCTATAAGTTCGCCACATGCGTCCAGTCTCAATTGCTTTTGTTCATCCCTTAAATGGTGAGGAACGAATCTGGAACATATCTTGCGTTTGCCTAGGTCTTGCTTCAAAATTCGCCGAACCGTCTCTTTGTCCATGTTCAATTCATTGGCGAGTCTCGATACTCGAATAGTCAATTGACGATCACGTTTCACCATATCGTGAACTTTTTCAATTGCTTCCGTATTGCGTACGGACTGTCTGTGGATCATCTTCGACGCTTTCGCGCCCGTCCCGAAAGCGTTTAAACCATTCAAAAGTTCTTGAGCGAGATAATGCTTCCTCGCCGTAAACTTGTTTTAACATTTCGTACCTTTCCGCAGCTGTCTTGCCCAATTTGAAGCAAAATTTAATGTTAATTCTTTGCTCCATTTTCACTTCGACAACAGGAATTTAAGAGCTACGTTTTATTGCGCCTTTTCACGAGAACCACTTACTTCAGAATGGCGCCGATTTCACTGCACATGCGCAAGAAAACACTCTTCAATATACAATCATTTGCGCCCTCTTCCAGCTTTTCGTTCTCCTACAGTTACGTCAGTCCTGGAAATTAATAGCCGGACCTTGTATAGAAATGAGACCCCAGAAATCGAGAATCTTTTCCGCACTAATCTCCGCACTTAAAGACATGGGTTCAGTATTATTGTATCAACTACTATTTTATTGCGAGGCAAGATGGTTATCACGTGGGAAATTTTCGCAACGTGTTTATGAATCAAGAGAAGAAATCGCAATTTTCCTACAAGAAGAAAACAGACCAGAAGTCGAGAATTTTCGCGATGGTTTATTTGTGATGAAATTGCGCTACTTGGTCGACATATTCGAGAAATTAAATAACTTGGATCTTCAACTCCAGGGAGCAAATACACATGTTGGATACGAGTGATAAAGTTAATGCTTTTTGTAAAAAATTGGAATTGTGGAGAAGAAATTTAAAGCAAAAAACCTAACAATGATTGCAAATGTGGATGATTGTACTAAAACTTACAAGGCTGAAGAAGAACATGTAAAAGTTGTTTTTGTAACTACTGAAAATCAATTAGCCACGCTGGCGAAGAATTTTAAAAAGTATTTTCTTGCTGACGACAAACTAATAGCAAGTACGAGTGGGTTAGGGATCCAATTCACAAGACTCATAATTGATGAGGAAGAAAAATTCATTGACTTCACGACAAGTGGCGAAACCAAAAGACAATTTAGTAATAAATCACTATTTGAATTTTGTTTAGGAGTAGAGAATGATTGATTTTTCTGCACTAAAAACTAGGGCATTTTGCATTCTATTAACATTTTCAACATCCTACCTTTGTGAAACTGGATTTTCTGCTGTGGCTTCTTTGAAGACAAAATATAGATCTCGGCTAAATATGGAAACAGAACTGAAAGTGACTATTTTTAATATTAAGCTTTCCTTCGAAAACTTTTACTCTGCAAGACAGGCCCAAGGAAATCATTAATAATTATTAAATTTGTTTTGAATTTAGTATGTTTTGATTAATTAAGTTTTGATTTAGTAACTTGTTTTACTTTATTTGTTAAATATGTCGAAATGTATATTGTTTTCTATGTGTATGTGTGCTTTCCTTTCAGTCAGTTAATCAATTTTTTTAAATAATATTTTCTCTTGGATGTTCTCGCGCATCCCCTCTAGTTTGCTCGCGTCGCCCCACAGGTTGAGAATCGCTGCAGTACAGGGTTCTCAATAAGGTCTATGTCATAAATAAAAAATTTTATACATCCTAACCCATCTTCCTGCTTCATCAAATTATCTGTTAAACCCAAACTTTCAATTCTCTTAATAAGTTTCAATGTCACACAGGCATCTTTACTGATAATTGTCTGAAAGTCTCCATTTACAACCAAAAATTTCAACACATATCTCCCACTTTTTACATGCACTTGACCAGAACAAGCACCAGCAACCTTCAATGAACTATTGCTGTAAGTGATAATGTTTCTAACAGTGGACAGTCTAACTTTCAAACCCGCCTGCTTTGCATAATACAGTGACAACACATTACACTGGGCTCCAGTGTCCAATTTTGCCTTCACAACACAACCGTTGTCCAAACGCAACTCTTCAAAACAAGACAATTCAGCAGATCTACTATTTGACATTTCATGCACAACGAAATCACCAGCTCTTCCAACATTACAAACAGAATCTAATGTCGACACCTGCTTCGCCTTACAAAATCTTGAAAAATTTCCTGTTTTTTTACAAGTGTGACATACCTTCTCAAATGCTGGGCACTTTTTCCAGGCATGTTTAGTACCATGTAGTTATTAGAAGAAGTATTATGAATTTTCTTCTTCACCGCATCAACCTGCACCGGATCTGATTTCAAAGATGTAAGCTGAGCTCTAGCTTGCTCGGCAGCACGACAAAACTGAACAGCTTTATCCAATGTCAAATCAGTAACAGATAGCAGATGAGCTCGGTCACTGTCATGAAAAACACCAATAACAATCCTGTCCATGACTAAACTATCACGCAAGGTATTAAAGTCACAAGATTGGCTTTTGCTCAGCAAATCTGTAAAAAAATTATCAAATTTCTGGTTAGCATCTTGGACGACCTGGTTGAATAAAAATCTTTCATAGGTGAAGTTGACCTTGGGAGTAAAATAGTTGTTGAACTCCTCTTTCAGCAAATTCAAGTCTGCCTGCTTACACTTAGGAAAGGTATTGAAAATATTCAGGGCATCTTGCCCTATAGCAGACACAAATACAGCTACTTGAACATTAGCAGCCTTTTTCTCCAGCTCCGAAACTAGAGCATACCACTCGAAATGCTGCAACCAGTCTTTCCACTGCCTAGAAAAGTTTGTCGCTGTTGCACCAAGCATTAACGGGGGCGGTAACCGAGCATTCGCGACAGCCATTGTTTTGCGCTAAAATACTTTTGAAAACCTTTAAAACTTTCTAATACAAAGTTAAACGTATGCCGGCCGCTAAATTAATTTAAAAAATACTTATATTATTCGGCACCATGTAACGACACGGCAATGAACAGAACAAATCGTTTATTTAAAACTCATAACAACACGAGCTATTATATACAGGTCACAGTTAACAAGAGTATGTAAACTAAAGGGAATTAAATAGGCATTTTACTGTGACGTCATATATATGTATATGACAACAACACACTTTAAAAGTTTGCATCACCTAATAACGTCCTTGGGTTCTTTTATATTTCTTATTTGGCAATGATCAGTTATTTTGAAATCGGCCAATCAACGACGTGCATGTTTGTTATTGTTTTAATTTTTTTGGAAGAAAAATCTAGAATTGTGTTTATTAGTATTACGTTACGTATTTATAATTTTAACGCCATTTCCTTGTTCACTTCTTGTCTTGTGAGATAGGAGTATTAAAGATAAAAGTTGTTCTTTACAGAGCACAATAGGGTATTTGACACCATCAACAAATAATTACCAAATTCGGCATGTTTATAGTATTTAACGAAATAATAATAATGCAAGTAGTTTTAACTCGAAATAATTGCTCAAATTTTTATAAATCAAATTTTAAAAATTGCTTTTCTGAGCTCCTCGTCACGTGATCAGAAACGCTCGGATAAGCTCCTCCCAGAATGTGACGTCAATGTTGACCATAAGACCATGGCCATAGGAGCCCATGTTAAATTCAACAACTTTGGGGGCATCTAATTTAATAACCGATTCTTCAATCATTATGAAACTTTCGCAGTCTAATATTTGGATACTTTTGAATACGTTAACACGAGATTTTCGTTATTTTTTAAAAATTAAAATAATTATGATTTTCTAAAAATATGTTTAAAAAAAATTATAAAATTTTAGACTAATTATTTAAAAAAAAAAAGTATGCTACTTATCAATAATTCCTCGTGTTAAAGTACTTAAATACATTAAATAAACATGTCAAAAAAATTTCAAGCATTTATGTCATATAGATTTTAAGCTATGTGCCCCCAAACATGAAAAAATGGCATTTTGAGAAATTCGGGTTTGAAGTTAAGAAACATGCATTAAATACCTATATTTTGTTTACTTCAAAATATTATAAATAAGATATAATTACAAATGTGGCATCATTTTAAAGACATAAATTTATATTTTAATAAACAGTAATAAACTCGAAATCAATAATCTGAAAATTTTTCATGTGACGGACCCCCTTAAAGCTTGGTTCATCTCTTTTCCTACTATATAAATTATGACTATTGAAGGTAACTTTTAGGAAATATTTATTTAAAGAAGTGTTATTGGAACATTGGAAGACGGTTTTGTAAAGGTATACATTTCGAATTTACCCAAAACAGATGTTTTGTTGGTGGGGTTCTTTTTCAAGTCAAGCTCAGAATTTTATTCTGCAGAGTTTAGAAATGTTAAAACATTTGTGTAAGTATCAACAATTCTCACAGTTCTTATAATTAGAAAAACTTCAACACCTTTTACAGTTATAATAATCATAAAAACATTAGGATAAAAAAAAAAAAAAAAGCAATTAATATAATTCGCTGAGTACTGTTAAAATGGAGTGAAAAGGAACAATTTTCAACTTTCAAAGTAAAAATATAGTGTAATAATATCGTTAACGAACATATTTTTGATTTAGGAACGTGGGTTCTATAATGTTCAAGCCCAAAAATGTTGGAAAAAACGTGACTTACATTGATTTTGATTTTTTTCATGTTGTTCCGATTCACTCCGCAGAAAGGAATGAAACGGAACACTCGTTATAATTTATAGCTGATATTATTTAAAAAAGACAAAAAGGTGAAAAAGACAAGTAATAATGCATTGAGGTGAATAGAAACACAAGATTATCGTAAACAAAATCCTTTAACCCTTTATCTACTGACGGTACTTATAAGTCCAGTCATTGTACTACATTTCTCATGGTACTGTACTGATTTAAATGCTTTGAAACCCATAGGGACTTTGAAGTCCACTTTTATGAAGTTTGTTCTTCACCTATTGAATGACAGCACAAGATTGCTTCTTTTTGGAAACATTAAATATTCAAAAGAGTTAGTAAAAATTATAAAAAACTTAGTAAATAAAGGGTTAACTGCTGTGATTGGGTGGTTTGATCTTTTTTGGCGCAAGGGCAACACGTGGTTCATACTGCTCCAAAAAATTTGGTGAAGATCAATTTAAAATTTCAGTAACAAAGAATTGGAAAAATTAATTTAAAGTCAAAGATTAAATATTTTAGGGGGTTGGAAGCATTCTACAAAAAATGACTCGCGGTCTGTCAGACCGCATACAGTAATTAAAGTTTAATATGACAGACAAAAAATGTTTTTTTCAAACCAATTCATGTAAACAAAACAAATATTTTGGTTTCAAATTTACAAAAAATAATAATAATAAAAAAATTTAAAAAAAAAAAAATTAAAAAAATCAATATTTCAATAGTGCATCAGTACTTAAACTTAATATTGTGTAGCTAAAACATTTAAAAAAATTAAATAAAGTATTACTTGCATCAAAATGACCTTCACAGAAGTGAATCGTAGTCTGTGGTGAAAACTAAGTTGATTCTCTTCTTGCAAGATTTAACCACTTTTTTTGTATTTCTGCTTTCCTGGGCACATGTGTACACAACTTTTCCGGAGTTTTAATTGAAGTACTTGTACAGTGGGGTACTGCATAATACCGATACCGGTGAGACATTTCTTGGAACGAAATCAAAAGAAAAACACATTTCGCGCTGGAAACTCACTCGCGATTGCGATGTTGTGTATGCAAGATTGACGTCACACAGACAGATGGGTTTTTGAGCAGCGTTTTAGGGGCGGGGCTTCTACTTGCATTTTAAAATGCAATTTTTAGCGTTTTGCGGCATTATTTTGAAAAAAGAAAAAATACGTGTCTTTTATTTTGTGCATACCTTTTATTTAAAACATATTTTGAAAATTTGTCAAATACCCTATTCCTTTTTTATCCAATTTTCTATTTTAGTTATAATATTTAGTTGGTTTCAGTTCACAATACTATTTTGTTGGTTTTTATTATTATTAATATAATATATTTAGTTGGGTTTTTTTTAGGATCGAAACTCGGAGAGAACATTGTGTGAGAACTGTGTTTATAAAATTGTGTGAGAAGTTTAATATAATATATTTAGTAGGTTTTTTTTTTAGGATCGAAACTCTGTGAGGAAATTGTGTGAGTAGTATCCCTGCTTTTTTATAAAATTGTGTGAGAAGTATTCCTGCTTTTTTATATAAATAATGTATGCTCTGTTTTCCTTTTGTACATGTCTTATAATGATTTCTTTTTATTCAAGTGTGAAAATCTTTTTCAATTGTCTAATTGTTATACGTGCAAAATTGGCCTGTGTGCGTGGGGGGGGGGGGGGAGAGGGGGGGGGGGATAAAGCTTAACTATCTGGTAACAGTTAAAGAAATATAAATGGTTTTCAAAGTACAGAATTATTTGATAACATATATTTGCCGAAAGTTAATTCTTAAAGAAAAAATTACTTTTTTTAGTTATCAGAAGAATTTGTGTGAGAAGTATCCCTGCTTTTTTTCTTTCGTACATGTCATATGTATGTTCTTTTTTTTTTTTTTTTTTAATATTAGTATAAGAGATACTACACCTGGACGCTGTGTATACAGGGAAAGGAGCATTATAGGAAATTGGAGCTTGGAAACTTGCAGCATTTCTTTGGAGCTTAGACACAACATTTGAGGTACACGAGTTTCTTTTTTCAAGGGTCTCATTTAAGTATTGTAATAGTGTACGGACAGACATTGGATTTTTTTATATTAGAAATTGCATGCTCTGGTTCTTTTTTCGTACATGTCTTATATATATGTTCTTTTTGTTTTTGCATTTTTATTTATCGCGTTTTTAATTCAGAGGGAGTTTTCTGAACGCCTAATGTCCTATACTACATCTGTTCTGTTTATATAAAGGCTGTGTACTATTGTATCAGCAACAATCGTCTTCTTCTTCTCCGCTGTTATTATGTCCATACTTGGAAAAGCATCTGAGGTGGGCCATTCATCTTCCTATTTTCGCAACCATTGAGGTCCCTCCAACCATTTCAACTAGAGTAACTTCTTCGCAGAACATCCTCGAGATGGTAGATCAGTTTGATTTGCAACTCCAGCGACATGTCTCCAGTTGTCAGAGCTGGTTAATCTTCTAATTTCCTGAACTCTATTCATGACAAAAGTGATCCAATTTCCATTCCGTTTTATCCAATACAAACAATTTGCAGAGTCTGACCAGTAGATAAGAGGTATATCTTAATAACCAAGATCAACAATAACCTTTTGCGCTAGCCTGGCTCCTATGAGACAAAATAGCAGTTCTAATCTTGGAATTGAAATCTTCTTTAAAGGGGCAACTCGATTACGAGCTTGAACTAATGAACATTCAATTTGGTCTTCAGTTTCAGATCTCAAAAATATACAAGTTGCATAAGCATTTTGAGACGCATCACAAAATACATGTAATTGCATCATTTTCTTTTTAGTGTTTAGAAGACATCTTGTAACTCTTATTTCTTGTAGCTTTGATAAAGTCTTCAGCCATTTTCTAAAGTCCTTTGAAATATCTTCAGGTAACTCAGTATCCCAAGGTAGTCTCAGTGTCCACGTTTTTTGTAAAATTATTTTACATAAAAGCATCACAGGATTTGTATAACCAATCGGATCAAATATGCTGCTAGATACGGATAGTACTTTCCGTTTAGTCAGAACTCCTTCACAATAAAAATCTTTAACTGCACAAGATAAAGTGTCGTCATTGATGTTCCAAACTAATCCAAGTAGGTTAGTTGTTTCTACTTCTGTTTGATCTAGAACTCTGGAGTATGCGTAACTGGTCCAATCTCTTAAATTAAATTGAGCATTTGATAAAAGGATGCGAGATTCCAAGATAAATTTCTCCATTCCTTCCACGTTATCGAAGCTAGCAATACAATTGTCTACATAGAAAGATGATTTCAAGTGCTGTGCAGTTTCTTGAAGTTCTTCAGGTGAGTTTTCTAAATGATGATCCGAAGTCATATTCAACCAGAAATGGACTTGATGTCACTCCAAATACAACTATCTTATGCCTATATTCTATTATATTCTGTTCTTCATCATACCAAAGAAATCGTAAGAAATCTCGATCAGTTTCACGAACACCTATCTGGAGGAATGCTTTATCTATGTCCGATGTTACCGCTACGGCTTTTAATCTGAATTTGATCAACAAGGATGGAATAGTTGCCACCATATTCGGGCTTTTCTTCAAACAATCGTTGAGTGATAACATCCCTTTCTCTTTTGCCGATGCATCAAATACTGGTCGTATCTTGGTGCTCTTACTGTTCTCTTTTATGACAGCTCAGTGTGGAAGGTAATGAACTCCCTTATTCGAAACTTCGGGCGCTCGCTCTGTAATATCATTTGACAACCAATCTTGAAAAATAGCTCCATGCTCATTTGAGTGGCCAGAATTTTCAAGTTTCTTCTTCGTTATGCAAAGTCTTTTCTCTGCCACGTCTCTGTTTGCCAGATTGTCTTTTTCATGTACCCAGGGCAACGCAACTTCATATCTTCCTTCAAAGTCTTTTCTCACAGTTCGTTGAAAGTGAGCCAACAGTTTCTTCTCTTAATAATTCTTCGCTTTTGTCGATTTGAGACTCTGAAATACCTATTAGATCTAATTTCCATATATTTTATAAATTGTGATTGAGAAGCGAAGTTACAAAAAACACACTGTTCTCGCTTCTAGCTTGAGATCGAGGAATCTTTCCCATCAGAGTCCATCCTAATTTAGTATGGATAGCAACAGGTCCAGATTTGTAATAATGTAATTTACCTGTTAACAATTTTCCGGCTACATCTGCTCCAATTAACAAGTGAATCTTGCTGTCTGTGCATGTACGTTTGTTTTCTCTATCAAAGATATAAATATTCAGACGTTCCATTTCAGTAATCCAATCTCCAAATGGTACTCGTGCTATTTCATTACAAATCTTCCTCTGGTCTAATACTTCAATTCGACACTTGAACGTATTTTCTAAATTGCTTAAGCTCAATAGGTATCCTTTATGAATTACTTCTTCAGTTTGCTTTCCACCAAAGAGCGTTTGGGCAATCTTAACTTCTTTAGTTGGCTTAATATTCAACGCTTCTATTATTTCTTGCGTAGCATATGATCGCTGGGATCCAGTATCAATCATTACTCTTATTACTATTTCTTCATTACAGCTGCCTATTCGTACGTTCAAAGTTTGAAGAACAACATCCATTTCATCCGTTTGGTTTGATAAAACACTATTATTGTCAGAGACTGTGCTACTTGTTTCCTCATTGGATGCTCCTTTAGTAACATTGGAATTGTCCCGCTTTCCATAACACATAACTGTATTTTGTCCTCGACCGCATTTCGAACATTTGATGTGAGCCATCATACATGAACGGGCATGGTGATTTGAACGTAAACATTTAAAACACAAGTTATTCTTAATTAAAATAGCCTTCTTTTCATCATATGGCATGTTAGGTGCATTCCTACATTCATGACTTTTGTGAGACTTTCCACAAAATACACAAAGTAACCTTCTATCATCTGTTGTCAGCAAAAATGACGCGGTTGGTATCTTATTTGCATTTTCACCAACTCTCCTTTTACTGTACTTTACTTCTTGATCCTTTGTTAATCCGAATCCAGCCATAGCCAATGTGATTCGTTCTTCTTCATCAACCTCACTTTTCAAAAAATTCATTAAATCGTCTAATCTTTCTTTAGCTTCAGTTTTAGAATGTGTGGTTGCACTTCGATTCCAAGCTTTTTAAAAATCTTGTGGAAAACAAGACTCTACCATTGGATAAAGTATTGAGGCACATTTATCAGTAGTAACACCTAATGTTTCAAGTGCTCTCATATACGATTCAAGTTTATCATACAAATAAGTGATAGATGGTTGCTCTTTGGTTTGCACAGAAATTATTAATTTTAACAATTCCCTCACATATACTTCAATTAAAAGATCTTCCTTGCCGAATCGAGTTTTCAAGTAATCGACAGCCTTAAAGTAATTTTCCCCGCTTGGTAGGAAACTGTCAATGACTTCTCTTGCTCTAGAACTGGCAACTGTTGACTGAACTACATATTGAAACTTATCTTCGGCTGCGATGTCTTCGTCATTGTGGATGTTACAGAATTGTCCCCAGAACGGCAACCATTCTTTTATATCTCCTTCAAATTTTCTAAATTTCAGCTTGGGTAATGTACATCTTCCTTTAGAATTGAAATCCTCATTAGGAACAGCTTGAATATTAACAAGTTTTGGATTGGCAATTTTCAATTCATTTTCTTGCTTTGCCAAATCAATCGCTTTTTTTTTTCCTTCTATATCTTGTTTTTCTAATTCGAATTCCTTTTCTTCTTGAGCTCTCTTAACTTCTAATTTTTGTTTTTCTAATTCGAATTCTTTTACTTCTTGAGCATTTCTTAATTCAAATTGAATTTTCCTTTCAATTACCGCCGTTGTGAGAAGTTCTTTAACAAATTCCGGATCGTTTTAGTCGCTTGATTTTCCAAAATTCTTGTCCTTATATCAGAGACTTCAATTCTGGCGATATAATTTCTCCGAAATCTTCAGCTATTGATTTAAATCTTCTTTTTTTTTTTTTTTAATCCCTTTACTTTAAACATCATTTCCATTTTGTAGCAGACGATTCAATAAAAAGCGTTAAAAATCAATTGTTCTTACTTATTACCAATCTCGAGTCCCGGCAGGAATGCCAAATGTCGTAAATTCCGACTAATTTTCACTACTTCTGTGTCGTAGTCTATTATGTCAAAATCAAGAGCAGACTCAATTAAAAAAAACTATTAACGTGTTTAATATTCGACATTTCCATTAAATATTACCAGGGTTCCCACTCTTATTGAAGAAAAAAATTCAAGGACTTTCAAGGACCTTTTTAAGAAAATTCAAGGACCTTTCTAGAAAAATTTAAGCACCATAATTTTAAATACTACATCAGATGTAAAATTATAAAACGGAGATTATCGGTGGTCAGGGGTGTAGTGGAGTGGAAACACGAGGCAAAGGCGATCCTTTACATTAATAGAAGGCGGAATGACGTTCCCTCATCTAATTCCCCCCCCCCCCCCTCTCTCTTTACGTGATACTGAACTCAAAGCCAAGTAAGCAAACAAAAAAGTCATTTCGTGGGAATTTGCTTTCGTCTGGGATCCACAACTTCAGAGCTGAGCAGGCAAATTCTAGTTTTTGTAAAACACTTGAAAGAGGCGAGGCAATCCACACATGGCCATTTCTCCTTGATTAGAAATGAACTGACATAATATATGTTTACATCTAGCTATGATTCATTCAATAGCAATTATCTTCTTCAATGAATGATCTGTATTTGTGGAGGAATTCCAGATGTCAAATTTGTATGGTTCGTCGTATATACAGTCGAAAACTTCCACCCACAAATTCACGCCAAATATCTACATTTTTAAAGAACAAAACTTTGGCCTAACACATACAGTTATTTGTGCGCTTTCCTTAAAAAATATTTCCCCTCCTCTAATTTTAACGGGAACACTAACCGATTTATATACAAAAGTTATGTAATTTTTTTTTTTAAATTTTTATATCACGGATTTAATAAATTATTTGTAAACCTCTCAACGTACCTAACAAATGAATTCGTTCAAAAGGAAAAAACAAATGACACAATCCAAAAAAGTTAAGCAAACCTGCGGTTCTGACAGAATCAACTGGTTAGTGCTAAAAATCCAGATAGGTAAGAGCAGAATGTTGATATTTTGTATTAGCTTTTAAGGTGTTTTGAGATCACGGAATTATAGCATTTATATTTTGTCAGATATTGGGAAATATTTATTTTATTCCCAGTTATTGGGAAAATCAAACTGATAACTTGTTTGAACATGGAAAAATATGTTCAAAATAGTATTGATTTTTAAATCCTTAATATTAACTTTGCTTTTGTATGTTTGTGAATTTGAATATGTTTAGTTCAACAAATAAAATGTTGCTTGAATGTATAGTAAAGAGACTGGCTTCAAGCACTCCGCTACGTTGTTGTGACAGAACTGAACAGTTGTTAACTTTGTTTCACTTTAACTTGGCAGTACTGATAATGCTTCATTAGCCAAATTGCAGCCCTTCACAACCCAGTGTTGAAAAGGGGTTCCAAGGCTTGCGCTAAGAGCAGAGGACTACTAAAAAAAGTAATACGTAGCAAAAATTAGTAATTTTAATAACATGTATTTTATTCAATTCTTATGAAAATAATTTTATTACAATTTTTATGTTTTATAAAAAAAAAATTTAATCCACGGGTTCCTAAATAAAAGCTGACTTAAAATAATATTATTTAGTGCAGAAAACTCTACGATTTTAATAGTTTGCACACATACCATATAAAGCACCCTTACCATTTTTGGAGTGTTTTTTATACCCATTTTCATTGTAAGGGGCGCCAAAACTCATTCTTGCACACATAGCATTTTACTCTAAGGCCCGTCCTGTATATTTGATTTTCCTTAATATAAAAGTGCTAATGGTTTTGCAAATGGGTATAATACATCGAAATTGGGCTGCGAAGAAGCAGGAAAGCAATTCAGATGTATTACTTTAAAATACAAAATTAAATTGCTTTTCGGTTTGAGAATGGGAAAGTTTTACGTTTACAGTTATTACAGAATTTACACCAAAAATGTAGCAGCAGTTCTTAAAAAAAATAAATCATACAGTGGCGGCAATAAGGGGAGGGAATTTCCCCGATCTTTTTTAAAATCTAGCGATTTTGATGGCAAATTATTCATATCGTATATATTTTGCAGTTTGCTTTCTCCTCCGATTTATGCCCATTTTTGACTATTATTGTCACCAATGTTGAAAAGACAAAATCGAACTGGTTAAGATAAAAAAACCAGCCCATGCAAATCTGGCAAGTAATGAGACTACATTGAAATATCCTGCTTAAAATTAGAGATGATTGAGATAGCACACAAATTAATATTTTATCAAGAAATTTTAAATCGACAGATGGATTTGAATTTTCCAATTATTTTATTAATGGAGCAAATTTGGAAAAGGAAAGGAAGGATCTATCAAGCAAAAGGAACTTCTCTACATTTTCTTTTTGAGAAGGAGAAAAGCCATAAAACTTTCAATCAACTTCTGTAACAATCCCAATCTTTTTCATTCATTTTGAAAACCTATTTTGAGGAGCTACAGAATCTAGGAATTTATCTGAACCCATTGCATCTCTGACATTTTGGAAAATTATTGTAAAAAATGTTTAAAAATTTGTGTCAATAATATGTTTGAAAATGTGTTATAATCCTTTACAAAGTGCTAAACAATCTTTTAAAATGGGTTATGCAAAGCAAATTATTTAAAAATCCATATAACTATAGTTTAAAAAAATTATTTGAATAAAAGAATAAGTCGAAACACGCAATTTTTTCAAATTTTTTTTTGAGGTACTCATGAGCTATTTTGAGATTATTATAGTAATATTAACAAACTATTTAAAGTTGTCCTTTTTACTTCCCCTTCCCTAATACACAGAAAAAAATATATAAGTTTGTAACGATGCAACATAGCGTTCCCGCACTTTTTTATTTTACACTACACCACTGTCATTGGTCACTTAAAAATTCAAGGACTTTCAAGGACCTTATCCTTTTTTCAAGGACTTTCAAGGACCAAATTTCATCAAAAAAAATTCAAGGACTTTCCAGCACTTTCAAGGACCGTGGGAACCCTGTATTACAAATCTCTTATGGCAACAAAAATGACTTATTCTAAACAGTTAAAAAAGAACAACAGAAAATGAAGCATTGTTTTACTTAAACTAAACTAAACGAAAAAACTGAAATTATACAAATTTATATTCATAGTAAAAGTGACGACATACACCTTACTAAGGTAACATTAAAATAAAAATAAGTTTGCATGTTCGTTTATTTCCGATAACTATTGTGTATTAATTGGCTGTATTCCGCCTTTAAGAAGATTTTCTTGGGAAATGCACAAAGTTTAAAAAAAAATCCTTATACTATTGTGTATTAATCGGCTGTATTCCACCTTTAAGAAGATTTTCTTTTAAGAATCATTACAAACACATTAAAAGTTTGATTTGTTTACATTAAAAAAAAAAAAAAAGAAGAAGACTTTTGCCAACTGTTTCATTTCCGAAGAAACTTTCTACTCCGACATAATTAAAGCACAGACGGCAATACGGCAAAAATTAGTTTTTATGTGTAATTAAAATTAGTCCAATTTCTTTTAGTGTATTGTCCTAGAAAGAATACCAAGCAATTTTTTTTGGTTCAGATTTAGAATAGAAAATTTTTTTGGCGCGATTTTATCTGGCATTTTCTTTTTGGATAAATGCAATGGTTTTTATTTTAAGTATTATTTCAATTTCATTTATTATTTATGTTTTAATTTTATTTTAGTTATCGATGGTGTGCAATGGGGTCTCTTATTTGTTTTTTTAGATAACAATGGTTTTTGTGTGAATGTTAATATGAATTTTATGACTTTAGTTTTTGTGTAAATTCTATTATTAATAATGATTTATTTTTATTCAAGTGTGAAAATCTTTTCTATTGTCTAATTGTTATATGTGCAAAATTGGCCTGTGTGTGTGAGGGGGGGGGGAATAATGCTAAACTATCTGGTAACAGTTAAAGACATATAAATGTTTTTCAAATTTGTCATTAATATTTTTCGATAAACACAGCGTCTTCAAATGATGAAGGAAATGCAAATCGGGTCTCTTATTTGGTTTTTTAGATTACTATGGTTTTGGTGTGTATGTTATTTATGAATTCTTATTATTCGAAAGCAAAAATCTTTTTCACATGCATCATTCTTATGTAGCATTCTTATGCAAATGTAGTTTCTAATTGTTTTCTTCGCCAATATTTCTTTGGCGTTTAATGTATGACTTTGGTTTTTTGTGTAAATTCTATCGTTAATTATGATTCCTTTTTATTCAAGTGTGAAAATCTTTCTCTATTGTTTAATTGTTATACGTGCATATTTCTTTTATGACTTAGGTTTTTGTGTTCCACGAGGAACCTGTCAAAAGCCTTTTGACCTTTCTTAAGGAATCTGGTTTTCTTTGACAGGGGGTCGTAAAATAAAGGGGTTGGTGCAATATTCCCTAGTGGAATCAGCACCTAGGCTCAACTGACCTCCCCATTCACTATGACTATGACTATGACTAGGTTTTTGTGTGGACGATAATTGTTTTTGTTTTATTTAACGTTTGCGGTTAAAGGCCAATATTTCTTTTTAGTTTTTGTGTGAATTCTATTCTTTGTTATGAATTTTTCAGGAGTAGCCCCCAATGGTTGTATTTTATCCGGGTGTCTATACGTCGGGAAAAGTTATGGAAGTTAGAAAAAAAAATTCCGTCAAATCGGGGATTACATATGCACCATTCTTATAAGTGCAAATGTAGTTTCTTATTGTTTTCTTCACCAATATTTCTTTGGCGTTTAATGTATGACTTTCGTATTTGTGTAAATTCTAATCGTTAATTATGATTCCTTTTTATTCAAGTGTGAAAACATGTTTCTATTGTTTAATTGTTATACGTGCATATTTCTTTTATGACTTAGGTTTTTGTGTGAACGATAATTGTTTTTGTTTTATTTAACGTTTGCGGTTAAAGGCCAATATTTCTTTTTGGTGTGAATTATATATTTTTTTGTGAATTAGCCTCCAATGGTTGTATTTCATCAGGGTGTCTTCACATCGGGATAAGTTGTAGAAGTTAGAAAAAACTTTCCGTCAAATCGGGGAATTTTTTATAAGTCCTGAATTTTGTTGCCACCCTGATCATGAATTCTTATTATTCGAGTTTGAAAATCTTTTTCACTTGTTTAATTGTTATACGTGCAAAATGAGCCCCTGAAGAAGTGGGGGGGGGGAGGAATGCTAAATTATCTGGTTGAAGGCATATAAATGGTATTCAAAAGTGTCATTGATATTTTTCAATAAGTGCAGCGTCTTCAATTGATCGAGGATGTGCAAATGAGATCTCTCATTTGGTTTTTTAGATTACAATGGTTTTGGTGTGTATGTTATTTATGAATTTTTATTATTCAAGTGCAAAAATCTAATTGTTTTTAACATAAGCTATTGCTTTGGGGTAAAATATTGTTGGTTTGTATTTTAATATATTAGTATTTTTTTTCTGTTTTTTTTTTTTTTTTAAGTAAGCCTTTATGTTATGCATGATACTATTATATAATGTTCTTTTGAGTGCAATTTTTTCAGATAACTCTGAGAAGATATCTTGTACTATGTTCTGTTTTTGCATTTTTATATTACAAAAGTGTCATTAATATTTTTCAATAAGCGCAGCGTCTTCAATTGATCGAGGATGTGAAAATGGGGTCTCTTATTTGGTTTTTTAGATAACAATAGTTTTTGTGTGAGTGTTAATTATGAATTTCATGACTTTGGTTTTTGTGTAAATTCTATTGTTAATTTTGATTTCTTTTTATTCAAGTGTGAAAATCTTTTTCTATTGTTTAATTGTTATACGTGCAAAATTGGCTCGTGGGGGGGGGGAGGAGAATAATGCTAAATTATCTGGTAACAGTTAAAGACATATAAATGGTTTTTGAATTTATCATTAATATTTTTCGATAAACACAGCGTCTTCAATTGATCACAGAGATCTGATCAGTTTATGAGTGGCTACCATGTATATCTAGGTTTGTTGCGCTTTCAGGTAAGAATAGTGTGATTTCTCAACAGTTCCGTTTTTGTGTGACTTCTATTGTTAATTAGGAATTTTTATTTAATTGATGCCTTTGGTTTGCATTCACCCCCTCTAAACAATATTTTTATTGCTTCTGTACCAATATTTCTTTGGTGTTTCCTTTATGACTTTGGTTTTTATGTTAACGATAATGGACGAGTTGAGCATTTTTTTTTAATTTTTTATTTTTTATTTTATTAAGAGTGACGAAAGACAACCAAAACTGGAAAAAGTTTTGAAATCCGTTCAATATTTCTCGAGTTATACCCGTTTCAATTTCCCACTTTTAAAAGCGCGGCAAAAACGAGACTAGCTTAGCTGTGACGTCCCCTACGTCATAATCCGACTTTGGCTTCGCGCGATCTTGGAAACTATCGTGAATTTATTCGTATTGCTATTGCGCGTTTTGATTTTTTTTTTTTTTTATCTTGTATACTTTTAATCGATTTAAAATTATGTCATCAAATTCAGCGTACAAACATAGCCTCTTCCCAATTTGTAAGAATTCTTCAATTTCCAATACTGCTAAATTATTTATCAGTGTGGCTAAACAAGCTGATATCCGCAGTATGAAATAAATATGAGAAAAAACAATAAAAAAATAGAAGCTTTTGGAGCCTTTCAAGTTAATAAAAGTTCGTCCTAGCGGATTGTATGCGAACATCGCCGCCCGACTGTTCTTACTAAACTAAAATTTTTTTTTTTTAAAGTAGTTCAAAGAAAATTGTATCAGCGTTTGAATTGAACAGGAATATACAAACACAGTTAAATTAAATGTATAAACAAAATTAAATTCTATTTGGTTTCTATTTTGCTTTGACAATTTGGAAGAATTGGTAAAAACGATTCATTTTATTTTTTTTAGTAATAAATGTCGCCAAATTTGTGGATAACAGGTGTACAAGTTGTTCAAAGAGGTAACAAGTGTTCTTGAAAATAAGAAAGTAAAATTTCTAGCGAAATATAAATTAATCTGAACTGAAAAAAAAAAATGCTATATTGAAAATAATGGCAAACTTCTTTTTTCACTTTATTGTATTTTCATTGCAGTTGTTTACATAACACGCCAAGTTACAGACATTTCACTTATTAGTAAACAATGTGGTAACTTCTACTATTTGAAAATTTTATTTTAAAAATAATATTGGATTCAACTTTACTACGGAAAACTAGTGTTTTTATAACTTTCTTAGGAGTGAAGAGATGTTGAAAAACGGACTTGAAAGTTTTCGAAATAGCATCAAAACATTTATGAACAAGGAAAAGGTCATTTGGTTCTTGTACAAGAATCAAATTAACTTGTATAAAAATGACTTGTACAAGAATAAAATGAAGATTCTTGAACGTGAATTTTAATCGAATATATAGTTTCTTGGTAAATAAGTTTTTCGTTTCGAATAGTTCGTAAGGAATGTAAATTTTTTAACTCCGAAAATATTATAAAAAAAATAGGCGACTGCAATGTTTTGCAGTTTAACTGGATGGAATGATAATTGAAAATAAAAACTTACAATAAAAATTAGTAATATTCAATCAAGTTTAAGAAAAATAAAAAACTGTTTGTAAAATAAGTACATACCTTTCAGATTTTACAGCACGAATATCAGCTCCTATTAAATTCGTAGGTCGTCGTAGGTAAACAAAATGAAGGAGAAAATTTTCCATCGTCGGATTATGACATCAAAGCTAACCAGCTAATGATGAAACATTTTGCGGTTACGTCACGATTTCACTGTTTTTATGATTTTTTTCTTTCGATATTTAATTAAATACATTTTTAACTGCAATATAACTTACATATTCGGAATCAGCTTTGCTTTCTTTATTAAAATTTATTGTTTCTTACCATTTTTAAAAAATACGCAACTTCTCTATTGTTTTTGTTTTATTTAACGGTTGTGGTTAAAGGCCAATATTTCATTTTGGTTTTTGTTTGAATTCTATTCTTCATTATGAATTTTTAAGGCGTAGCATCCTTCGAAGATTGCACAGCGATCTCCTTGTTTGCACAATGAGCGCGTTTGGGGGCATAACCACTTTTGGCATCCAAAGGCTTATTGTACAGAATAATTTAAACTTTTCATTACTGCTAAAACTATTTTTAAAAAATTACCGTATTATCTGTTTAGCATACATGTTCTATTTTATCAGAGTCTCTACACTTTGGGAAAAATTGTGGAAATTAGAAAAATGTCCAATCAAATCAGGGAATTATTTAGAAATCTATCAATGAACTTTTTTCCCTGCTTTTGGTGGCCACCCTGAACATGAATTCTTATTATTCGAGATTGAAAATCTTTTTCACTTGTTTAATTGTTGTACGTGCAAAATGTGCCCCTGGGGAAGTGAGGGGGGGGGGGGGCAATGCTAAATTATCTGTTTGAAGGCATATAAATTGTATTCAAAAGTGTCATTAATATTTTTTAATAAGCGCAGCGTATTCAATTGTTCGAGGATGTGAAAATGGGGTCTCTTATTTGGTTTTTTAGATAACAATGGTTTTTGTGTAAATGTTAATTATGAATTTTTATTATTCAAGAGCGAAAATGTTTTTCACGTGCTTCATTCTTATTTGTGGCTTAACGTCATACAAATGGTTTTCGAAATTGTCATTAATAGTTTTCGATAAACACAGCGTCTTCGATAATACGTGGCCAGCTCGAGAGAAAATCTGCTAATGTTAAAAATTTCACAGTTCTCCTGGCATCAGGTAAAGAGATACGTCAGTGACAACACACCGGTTCCTTATTTTTTTTTAATATAGAGAGATTCGAAACTAAAGTAATACAGCTAACCACTAATTTGCTATAATTTACTAAAACGACTGCAAGTCATGTATTATAACAGTGAAAGGGAGTAATTGTTATGGGATCTCGTCAATGTCGGGACCCTGTTATTGAGTTAATTTGTTAATATGTGTTTGTTAAGATTTTTTCATTTCATCTTTTTACTTCTAAACCTGCATTTTGGTTACAGTTTCGGTTTTCAAAATTGGAAAAGGAATAATTTGTAAGTAACGGGAATTTTAAACAAGCGATCTCAATATATTTTTTGTGTGTATACAAAAGTATTTAAAGTTTTGTTGGCATCCTGTAACGCCAATGATTTTCTTATCTTCTGAGCGTTAGGCTCCTTTCACATTATCCGACTTTTGTCGATCCGCAAAAGGAGGAAGACAATTTCGGTAGCACCTGCTTTCACACTAGACTCCTTTCACACTATCCGATTTCCGTCGGACGAAAAAAGTTGAGTGAAGCAAAGCGTTCCCACTATATGCACGTTTTTTCCATTACAAGTTCAGTTTGTGTTTGAGTGGTTATTATCGAGCTTACGAAATTTAATTTACAATGAATCACAAAAAAAAAAAATTATTGCATTATGGTTTTATAATCGCCGCTGAAAGAGGCAATAAGGTAAACAACGTGTTTGGGTGCATCCTATCAATGAAAGAAGAGAGGAAGTGGGTTTATTTTATACTTTGTTTGAGGATTTACGAGAAGAGGAAAATAAGTCATTTTCACGTAAATGATAAAAGTTTTTCAATTATTTTCGAATGTCCATTGCCTCCTTTGATGAGCTACATCAGCGTTTGTCACTAACTTTTAGAGGCGGGCCGTATAGATTTAGGTTGAAGCTTTTAGCGGTCCGGATACACCAATAGATATGTATTTTTAATTATTATCGATTTAACATTATATAGCATTTCTGACAACTGAAAAAAAATATTGATTTTTTTTTATCTTAATAAAGTAGCAATCGGTAATTAATTTTTTTTTCTTCAAATAATTAAAAAATAATTATTATCGTAATTGGTAATTTAAAGTCTAAAAAAGAAGTGAATCTTTTGTTCCAACGTGACAATGGGACTTGGTCCAACTTTTAAACTAAAAGTATTTAAACTGTGCTTCCAGTTTACTCACTCTGTTTTAACCAATATCAATTGTGAGACGATGGTGATCGAAATCGTTCAGTTTATTTTATGATAGAGAAGATGGGGGGGGGGGGGGGTTTGTTGCAGTATTTGTAGCAGTCAGTCTTAATAAATTGGCCAAATGAGATTCAGTTAAGTTATTCCTGTAATTTATTCTTGATGAAAACCATCTTGCTGAAAGCTTCTTTATGTAGATTCTTCGGAAACATAGTGGAAAACTCTGTTTTACATAATTAACGCATGCTATTTCGGGAAATTTACAGTTATGTAAAAATAAGTCCACAACGTGAAATTTTATTTTTTAATCCCCTGTGCTGTCGACGGGCCACATAAAAAATCTGTTGCGGGCCAAATACGGCCCGCGGACCGCGTAAGCTACAACTAAGTGAAGTACAACTAAGTAAGTTAAGTAACGCTGAGCTACATGAAAAACTCAAGGATGTCCTTCAGCGCCAAAACACACAATTTAGGAATTGCATACAAACAATTGAGATGCTGGCTATTTACATTGAGGTAAATATAAATAGTAGCAGTGTTATAGTATAATATAAATATAATATACATATAATATGCTGTATTCGTAGAGGATGTCCATTAAAAGACCGACCCATAGTGAACTTAAATACTAAAACAAAATTTTGAGATAAAAATTAAGGTACATTCCTATTTCGAATCTTATTTTATTCAAGTTTAAAAATGTAAGGGGGGGGGGGGGACAGTCCAGTCATTTACACTCTGTATTTACTTGTACTGCACTCGTGAAATATGTTAAGACGTTGGAAATTGAAAGAAAAATAAATTCAATGTGGTCAATTTTTTTAAATAATGAATTAACATATAATTAGTAATTTATACCAAAATCAATATTGTCTGCCAAACACATTTTTATTATTGACATCAAAAGCACTAAATTTAGGGTGTAGTTCAACGCAAACTTCATGCCAAGCATCTTTCGTAGCATTTCTCTCTTTGTTGGCGTCAAGTAATTTGTCCCACATCACATGTCCGGCTTCAAACAGCGTAATCAAAACTTCCAAATCAATATCTTCTATTATTTTATTAAAAAGAATTAGTCTGTTTTTATGTGCGTAATTATGTAAAAGTTATTAGTATTTCTTATTTATTTATAATTGATGAATAACCAAACTAATAAGTAATCAAAATGCAATTTCAGTGGCTCAAGGCCAACTCGTCATCCGACATAAGTCGGCTAATGTGAAAGCGCCCATTTGGTTACGTGGTCTATACTGAATCATCCGCAGACGGTCTGACGCCGGACGTTACAGTGGCACCCGACGGCTGCAAACACGCGTTCTTCAGACTTTTTGACTCTGTCCGATAATGTGAAAGGAGCAATTCACTTCTTCACCCCACTAAAAAAATTTCGTCTTCCTACTTTTTGCGGATCGACAACAGTCGGATAATGTGAAAGGAGCCTTACATTAAATGCCATGTTCGTTAATATTAAATTTTTTTTTTCTAAAGTCTTTTTTTAAAAGCTTGGTGCTTTCTTGTAGTCGCCAGGCAAAAATTCGCAATTAAGGTCTGTTACTACTTGTGTACCAATATTTCTCTTGTGTTTAATTTGTGAGTTTTGTTTTTGTGTTAATTGTGCTTGTTGCAACATTTTATTATTTCCGTTTTTAATTTTTCATCTCGAAGGTAATCGAAAATGTCAATTACCTATTCGATTTCTATATTGGGCCCGGGGAAGGGGGGGGGGGGTGGAATAATGTAAAACTCTCTGGTAACGGTTAAAGGCATGTAAATGGTAATAGAAGTTGTCATTCATATTTCAATAACATCAACAACATGAAGGTAGAGAGGCAAACCAAAGGCACCAATTCACGAATGAATCATAGGAATTGCGTTGAAAATCACCAGCTATTCTATTTCCTTGGTGTTATCAATACGCAGCCAAGGTAGGGGAGTCACCAAGAAGGGGGCGAAGCCCCCTTTGGAGATAGCGCAGCGAGCGCTTTCGGGGGTTGACGAGCGTTAGCGAGCAGGGGGCGGACCCCCTAGTATTTAATAAAATAATTCCTTTTAAATTAAATTGAAAGGCGTAAACTAAATATAAAATATAATTTGTACTAAAGGAATAAAAAAAATGAAAGAAACACTTTTTGTTTACTAATATACTTGTGTTTCTTTAACCAAATATAAAAAGCTTGTAGAAGTCAAAGCCCTCACCGACTGACTGTCAATTCTCCCACTTCCCAAATAGCATCAACTCTGAAATTTAGTACAAATGGCAACCAAGGATCAACGCAAAAAAAGTAACCTATTCCGTTCTCGATGAAATAATTTTAAGAGGACGAAACGTTCCAAACGAGGAATATCCCAGTTCCTCTATTCAATGCAGTCCCAACTGTGAAATTTAACATAAATTTCAACAAGCTCTGACATGGAAATGTAAGCTTGTCCTATTTTGATAAACCAACTTTCGGGGCTGAAAAGGAATCAAACTTCCCAAATGAGGGTTGCACGAATGTCTTTTGATGGCTAAAATGTACATGATAACATTCCGTAGCAAAAGACTGGTATCCAGCTACCTAGTTACGTTAAACTTTGCTGTACGGCACCCCGGTGCCCATGGTCAAGTAAGCCGGATTGGGCACCTCCCCTCCCCACGGGGCTGTTAAGCCACAGAGTTTAGTTTAGTTTAAGTTACGTTTAATTACTATTTTCTTTAGCTTTAAAATTTAAGACAACGTATAACCATATATCGAAAAGAGCTATCGAAACGTGTCATACGCATAATGACAACAAAAATGGGTATTCAGCTAGTTTGTTATATTTGTGTAGAAACGTATTTTATCCCTTTTATCAAGTTTTATTTTTAAGGGATCAACGTTTAAATTAAATAAAAAAGAAGTATTTTTTAAATCCTTTATATATATTAACTTCGACCTTATGTTTATGAGTTTGTACCTACAGGATAAATATGCGGATGTTTAATTTACGCACTTACCTTCATCCAGTCGGGTTAAAACTTGGTAGATAGATTCGTCAATGACAATCTCCGTTATCCCTCCTTTCATAGTTTCGTAAAAATTCAAAAAGTATGCATGCTGTATATCATGAAATTTTTTTTCTCTCAACTGTTATAGCAGTTAAGAGGCTGACAAGCACCTGGTTTATTTTATGAACATACGCTATACGTAGTGAAGCTATCATTACACTTTGACCATCCTTTAATTGACCAATGCTGTACACTCGCCATCCTTTAATTGTACCACGTGGTGGTTGAAATAATCCAAAATAGCGCATTGCAGACAAAGAAACTTCTTAAAAATTTATTTTTTGAAGTTCAATAAACAATAAAAAACAATCCTGGTTTCAGTCATGTTTGGTGGAGTATAGTATTGAAAAATCAGACTTGAAAATCATTAGCTGTAGGGGAGAGTAGAGAAGGGGGGATGGGACAGTGGGCGGGATGGGACACCAGCAATTATATCTAAGATATATATTGTTTTTCATTTCTGACTCTTGCACTATGTAGAGAAAACATATTATCATGTTTATTGCTAAGAATCATTTTAGTTGCAGGTTTATTTGAGTTTATATAATAAAAAATCTGCTTTGTAATACTAAAAGTAAAAAATACTTAAAGGTTCAATAAGTTTTAAGTCTCATTCATTGTTACTAACCTAATTTCTCTTAATGTTTTGTTGTATCCCTTCCTCACATAAGGGTTAATGAATCCCACTCTCGCATAAGGGAGGATGATACATTTTTCGTACAATTTAATTTGGTTTATAAAAAATAATATGTTAGTTATTAGTATCATATTTATATTTTTCAAGTGTGTTAAAATGTTTCCAAAATGTTATTCTGAATGTTTGAATGTTGTAACAGTTGAAAATAATTTGTAAAATATATTTTTGTAAAAAATGTCCCATCCGCCTCTACACTCCCCTACTTATTATAAGATATTTTTTTTTACTAATATATTACCATTTAGTTTCATAGTTAACAAAAAAAAAAAAAAAAAAAAAAAAAAAGGTTCTTCTCTACAAATTTCACAAATTTACTGATAGAGAATCGATATCGATTTTTTGAAAACATTAATTTCAAAAGTTATACATGTTAGTTTCCTTTCAATTTCTTTTCACAATGGACCCTTTTCGAAAAAAACACACATTCGCATAGGAACTTCCATGATTTTTCCTTTTAACAGTTTCAAAATACTTTCTAGTTTAGTAAAATGAGGGGGGGGGGGGGGGGGAAGAGAACATATTTTCATATTTTTACAATTAAAAATGTATTTTTACAAGCACTTGATTCATTGATTGTCAATCATTTGCTGATATGCAAAAACATCGTTTATTGTAAACATAAATCAATAATGTTTTCTTGAATTGCAATCTCAAATAATTAAAAAGGAAATTACTTTGCGAAATGATATCTACCATAAAACTAATAATCGTTTTGAAATATTAAAAGTAAAATGAATGGTAAGAAAATAGATGAAAAGGTTCTTTGAGTAGTGTAATTTAGTAGCGTATAATAAAATGTCCATTAATCAATAGATGATATTTATTTAAAAATGCATTCATAAAAAAAATATCAAACGATGAATTGGAAGTATAACAAGGAACAACGCACTAATGGTTCTGTTGCCATTTTTATAAATTAACCATCATTGTCATCAAATGACAGCAGCAAAAAAGTTCAGTACAAAAGATGTTGGTTCAAAAGATAATGGATACTTTCTATATTGTTGTGTTTCTCTTTAAAAATTACATTTTAAAGAAGCAACATAAAACACATAATTTAATAATAAATATATTCATTATTTGAGAATACTTTTAAAAATTCTATATCATTAGAGAGCAAATTTCTTTTAGAGTCGGTTCAGTTGCACCTGTCACCTAAGTAATGGAGATTTCAGGGTTAAAAATTGAGAACCAATACAATAAAATAATTGACTTTTAAAGTTATTTTTAAAGTGTAATACTTCTTTTTTGACGAATATCGTGTGCCTATTCGATGAATTTCTCTTAAATGTCGAGCAATTAAATAATTACTACCTTTTAGCAAACACTCACTTTTACTAGTATTTATAAACTTATTTTCTTAAAAATTAACTCACATAATGCAATACCATAAACTATAATGCACAAAAACTACTATACCCTTATACTAAACTATTTAGTTAAAAAATAAAACAATTAACACATCATTTTATTAAGTTTGCATGGTAGAATAGTGGAAAAAATTAAAAAATTTCCAAAGTTTACCATGACTAAATTGTTTTTGAAATTCAATTTACACCCTGAGCAGTTTATATTTTAGGCTTGTAGCTCAAATCTATTTTTCATAAGTTCTAGATACACACACATTGCCTGGCGATAAGGTCAAAAACCATCTCCTGCAATGTGAAAATTACTTACAAAGCAATGAGTTTGTTTCAAAACCAAGTCCATCTAAGTGAGAGAATATTGCCTAGATTATAAATGCGGTTGTTTGATATTGTGTAACTTTCCTCCCTAACAATTTTTTTTTTTTTTGTCTGAATTTTATTTTATTTATTTTTATTTTACGGCTAACTCAGCAATAGACTAAATTTTGTGAACACATTTTTTTTTTTTTTTTAATTTCTTGAAGTTTTATAAACTTTTTCTTTCATTTATATTGTTCATATTTTTGTACAACTTTTTTTTTTTGTTTTTAAATATTATTTACGTAGTAACTTTGTTTTTAAATATTATTTACGTAGTAACTTTGTTTTTAAATATTATTTACGTAGTAACTTTGTTTTCAAATATTATTTACGTAGTAACTTTATTTCGTGTTTTACGAAGTTTTCGTGTAGTAGGTAACTTTACAACAATTACTTACTGCATTGCAAATGGTTGTTGAGTGCTCGTTTTGCTTCGAAACCAGCTTCATCCAAAACATAAATTTCCAATAATTTAAAATTGTAAAAGTTGTGTAGTTAACCTTGACAACTTTTGCTATTTTGACAATGACAACTTTTGCCATCAAGGACTATGGTTCTTTGAATACTTAGTTAACCCACTGATGGTCATGCAAGTATATATACTTCATTTGATCCCCAGTATTTCCAGCAATACACAACATTTTTAAATTTATAAATAAAATATTTTTTAAATATTTTTATCAGGATAATAATTTATAACCTATCTAAAACAAAATAAATAAAAAAAAATTTAAAAAAATTATGAATTTGAATTAGAAATATAATTTAAAAATTAATGCAGGAAAAACAATTGTAGAATTTCGAACATTTCCATAACCGTCAGTGGGTTAAAGAAAAATATCCAAAAACTGATCGGCACAGCAAAGGGGCGTGTTTTTCTTCTTCTTTTCTTTTTTGAATTTAAAAAAAAAAATGCATGATGCTGGTTTTGAAACTACACACTTCAATTTAAAGTTTCATTAAAGATTTGACTTACAGTTTGCGTTTCAATTGCAATAAACTATGATAAATTTATGAAATTTCTTAGTAAATTTAAGCAGCAAAATTCACTCACCGTCATCGAACGCCCATAAGAGAAGCTTGTCGAAACAGAGAGAGCCAGGTTGATGCCGTAAGATACAACATGTATCACCATTCTTCAGTAAATGAGAATTTGCGTCACAAGCTTCACATCAGCAATTAGTTGGACGGCTCAATCTCTTACAAAAAAATAATCTCAAGCATAAGCACTTAGGCACGCAGAGTACGGATAAACGTCCTCATCAGGGGCTCCTCGTTCAAATGTCCTTTAATCTTGGATGTATTGAAAAGTATTTTGATGCTAAACGTATTTAATATGGTTTTTATTAAATTTTTCTTGGTTGTGTATTTATCGATGAATAAGTTTTTATCTGCTCAATGAAAAGGAATAAAATTTACCAGGACAGTTCAATTATATATGGAATACTATCCTCGAAAGAATTATAAAGAGTCATTGTCTTATGAGAGTGAAAAAATAAAAACATATAAAAAGCTCTTCATTTTCTTGGTAACTAACATTTTACTATATAGTTAAACTTTTGTCAATAGTATAGTAAACACGTGAATATTTTTTTTTTAACAAAATGAAGAGTTTTAAATTGTAGCCGAAGTAATTTACAAAACGATCTATAATCTTCTATTAAAACATTTTTCGATAGTAACTTTTTGTATATAATACCAAATCCATAAGCAATCAACAAGTCTCTTATAACACATTTCAATTAAATCAGAATCAAATCAACACTAAAGGAACAATTTCCACATCTAAAAGAATATCATATATGAACCATTTGCAGTTTATTATACAAATCTACTAGTTTGTCTTCTTTTTGAAAACGATTTGTAAATTCAATTATTAAAATTCGAATACCAGGACCATTACTGCTTATTACCATTTACATGTCATTTTCCATTCATTGTTTAAATCCTGGTGAATAACCATATTGCATCCTATCCATGAGTATATTATATTCCATTCTTACTTTATTCGCGCTGAAATAACCATTCTAAATTCAAACAATCAACACCATATTAAAGTTGAAGTGTATCTTCCAAAACATTTTGAATGATTGCACTCCAAAATATTTCTAACATTAACTCCGGCGCAGTTTCTAAATAAGTAATTCAAAGTCACTCAACATCCATTATGACGAACCCACGTGAGGAAGCATCAGTACAGAGAAATGTTCTTTAAGTCTGAGAAACCATTTATTCTTATCAGCCGAATTATACTTCAAACCTATCAGCATCCAATGCAGAAGATCCACATCAAGAGATTTATCATGCATACCATGAAATGTCTTTCAAGGACTTCCATTACCAAGAATCCATTAGAAGGAGAATCTTCCAGTAAAAGGTTTCATAGTTATCCAAATACAATAAATCTACATTCCATAACCAGTACAACTGAATGATAATTTAAATGATGTCGCTTGGTCGTATTCTAAATATGCGGCAAGCTGTATATTCTGGAGCCTACATTATGCTAAACATATTCAATGAATCAAATTCCTAGTAAAAGGAACATGTGCGTCCATTATGTAAATCCACGCACTTCTATCACTAAATCTATATCATCACACATTTCTAGTTAGCAAATCCATACATCTCCATCAAGTTCACACGTGAAGAAGCATATTCGTAGACATTACATAAACCAAACCAACTTCACATCACATCAAATCCTTTCAAATTGAAAACTAGAAAATAAAATCCAGGCAATATTCACTCTAAATCCAACCTCCTAGCACAGCGAAGCCGTTACACATGCTAGTCACGCAGATGGAGCAAACGTCTCGGAAGGAGTGGGGAACCATTTCCTTCAAGGCACAAAATAAAGTTCCACAGAAGTTGGGGGAGTTCACGGTTTTGCAAAAATATTCGAATTTGGTGTTCCGTCCATCAACGAGAGGGGATCATTTATTTATTTTAGCAACTCTTTCCAGCAACACCTTGAAACCATCAAGTACTGACAGGAATGCAAACTCTCTGCTGTTGTAGAACAGAGTTCTTTTTGATTTTCATGGGTAAAAAAGAACAAGAATATCCTCCTGTGTTGTTCTTCCAGAGCGAAAAATAACATCAGACGGATTTGTTAAGTTTGTAGGTCTCACTTTTGTTAGGCAACTAATGAAACTTATGAAATATTCCAGTTCGCATGAAACGGATTTGATAATTGTGAAATTTTGTTTTAACGATTTAAATGTCAACATACCATGACATTTAAAAAAAGGTGCATAATTAAAATGTAAGCCAGAGTTTTTTTTTCCCTTTTTATTTTAGTCAATAGAGCTATATTACAGTTATCTCATATTTTTTTTAGAAAACAGCACATCGTTTGTTAGTTTTCGAGAACAGAAATTATATAATTTTGATTTATTGTATATTTGTGAGTTTCCTTTTGGTTCTACAAATAATAAAGTGTTATGAAATAATCTTCTTTGTAATAAATGTATGTTTTGTTTTATTCTGCTTTTGTTATTATACTTTAAATTATTTGTAGTTAGAATTATGCTTATAATTATAAGCATAATTCACTAAAATCATTAAAATTGGAAAATATCTTTTACGGTTCTATTAAGAATTGTGAGACATTTAGATATGACAGTACTTAAATATTTAAAAGACTTACTGCAATTTTTGGGTTCTATGAAACTTATTTGTTTTTAAAGTCACTATTTCAGTTCTTGGTTATGAAATTTAGCCAGATTTTAGCTTTTAACGTCCACTATTAAAAATTTATAGTAAAAATAAACTATATAAATCGCAATTAACAAATGTTAAGAGGTCAAAATGCTCCAATAAGGAATATCTCAATATTTCCTTCCAGTATAGTTACAACTCTGAAATTTGGTACACATACCAACTAATTTGATCATAGAAAAAGTAAGCTTGTCCGATTTTGATAAATCAACTTTAGACATTGAAACGGTATCAAACGTTCCAAATGAGGAGTTCATTAATGCCTTTCAACTGCTAAAATGTGCATAGTAAAATTACGGATATTCAGCTAGTTGACTATGAATGTGTATTTTATTTAAAACTGCACTCCCTCCCTAATTTCTTTCATTATTTTAGAAATTTTTGACCATAATCTCTTTTAACAGAAAAGTGTTTGATATATTTTCAAATGTTGTAATGTCATCAACGTGCAGAATGCAATGTGTAAATAAACTCATGCATTATTCTCATTGAACACATCACTAAGCAAAAAGACCCTAGATCCACAAAAAAAAAAAAAAAAAAAAAAAAAAAAAATCAAATGTATTTTAATACTGCTGTATAAATTTGCATGAATTAGTCATAAGTAAAATGCCGTTGTCTTATGATTGAGAGATTTTTATTTGTCAGTTGAGTTATAGCCTGAGTCAACTTAATGCAGCGAGTGAAACGAGTGAATATAAAAAAATTCAGGTGGCTGATAAATTATCTCTGTAAACTAGCTTCAAGTATAGTTTTACTTAAATCAGCAACTTATTTAAGTTACACTAATGTATTATAATATAACCCATAAAAAAGTTTTTATATAAATTCTTTATATGCATTGCCAATTTTTATATTCATTAACATAGCGCTTGGCGCAGTGTGGCCCACGTGTTGCCCTTGCGCTGTTGAACTCCACCAACCGTTAATCGAGCACCATTTCTGTTGTCAGAATACGTTTGGTATTTTCATCGAATTTAAATATTAAAAGCATCTATATCAGCAAAATAGGCCTTAAACTACTTTTCAAAACTTATTAACTAAAAATGAATGTGAATTTATGCACTCTCATCCAAATATCTTTTAATTATTCTGATTAAAACAATTCTATTATTTATTTATTAAAACAGTTTTGGCAACAGGAAAGTGTTTCTTCAGCGATCCGTTAAATACTATTTCAGCGCTATTGAATAACGGCAAGTTGATCTATTAGTATTCCGTAAAAGCGACCTTTCAGTGAGTGAAAGCTCCCAAAATTTGATAGAATGCATTGTCATCGAATCGATCTGACCGAGTTTCGACTCGATTGGATGATGCCAGGGGTGTTAATCAGGCCTCCCCAGATTTGACCGCCATCAACAAACATACATTCACACAAAATCGAAGTTAATGTAAAGGATTTAAAAAGACTGAGTTGTTCTGCAATTTTTATTTTCCATATTTTCTAATTTTAATTTTTTTTTTTTTCTTTTCTTTTTTCCGTATTTTCCTGGTTATATAGTCTGATGCTTCATTGATAAAGGGGATTCAAGGTTATTCAATCTCCATCCCGTAACCCTATAAAGTCAAGCTAAGTCCATTGCACAATCATGAAACGTACTTTAAGTGTCCAAAGAGGTCTGAACTAATGTAGGTTACTGAATAGTAAAACAAACCAGAGTTCAAGTGTGTTAGTAGCGAAGTTTCAATACATTGGAAAACATCACTTTTCAAAAGATTGTATGACTATATTCAAAATTACACGGCACAGATTTCAGTTATCAGCTTTGTTTTAATCAACTACTGTTTACAGCAATTTTCAAAAATGTATGTTTACTTTCAAATCTGCTTGATAAAACTTTCCTATGTGTTTTCCCAAATGAAAAGTAGTATCCTAAAAAAAAAAAATATTCTTAAATGGCTTTCACTTCCGTCGAATTCGCTGTAAAAAGATCCTGAATAGTATAAGTTTCTGAGTTGTATTTGTTCTTTCAAAAGAATACTGTCTTCATAAGAAGACAACTCCTAACGTCAAGCAAACAATTGACAAGAAACTTTACGTCTCAATCACCATCCTGCTTATTCATTTCATAATTCAGAAGACCTATTATATAGGGACTCGATCTCGATACATCTCGCTCGCTTGCAATTTGTAATTTATTTATTTTTTAGAAGTCCTTATTTACAAATAGAGATTTTCGAGAATTCTATTCTTTGCTTGCAGTTAATGACACCAAAACCTCCACCACATCGGGAAAGGAAACACATAACAGCGAATCCTTTGGCTTTAACAATTCTAGGAGCAGTAGAACATCAACAACAATTTTCGGATTCTGTTCATGTTATTTCTGCGTATTCAACTGTTTTGATATTTCTTTCAAGAAAGCTTTGCGAAATTCTTTACACTTCTCGTTAGCGAGAAAACCAGTGAGCGACATTTTAAAATTTAGTCATAAATGATTATTATTTATAATTACTGATATTATTTATTAATATTATTATTATTACTCTTCTTCTTATTATTATTATTAATAATAATGAATGATTGAGAATATATTTAAGTTTAGCTAGTTCTTGTGAGTAATGTATAATTTGCAAAAGTATATATATTTTTTTTTCTGAAATTATTGAAATGAGTAACTGCATCGTTCATAAAAGATTAAACTATACTGTGATAGTAATTTTTATCAAAAGTTTGCTTATGCACATTTCTATATTGCGAAACATCAGATCAGAAAATTGTATTTTTGGTAACAAATTTTCTCGACATTTTTTATTTTTGTCACTCTTGTCAAATTAGATAAATTTTGTTTACAAAATGCTCCATATTGGCATGGTTTTTGTTATCGCATACAGTCAAACTTAACAAGGTAATGTTATTAAATGTCGTCAAATTTTAAATTATACCAAGAATTTGCAATTTGGCAACATTTAATGATTGAAATATTACCGTATTAAGTTTGACTACTTTTAATTAAAAAAAAAAAAAAAAAACTTACCAGTATGGAGTATTTTCTAAACAAACTTGACAAGGTTAACGACAGTGAAAAAAAATGTCACCGAAAATACAAATTATCTTTCAGTATTTATTTGTTAACGGGATTTGAGCTTTATATATTTACAGTTTCTCTAGTAGAATTTTTCCGATCGAACTTTAAAGAACTCTCGGTTGAAACTTATAGTTGAATTTCATGTAATCTTATAGAGCCCATCAAACTAACATTTAACCATTTATGTTGCATTCAAAGTTTGGATATAACGACTTGCAAATAAATTTACAATCACCATTTCCGGTACCTCCGATAAAATTTTCATACAGGAACTAGTTTTGACAAGACCTTTCATTTGACATATCGCATGTGTGTGAAGCATTTGCAATTTTATCTGGAAATGTTGATCTCGAACATGACTTTTGTCTAAGCTTTCCCTTATTTTAATGTAGTAATGTGTGGCAGCAAAAACAATGAAAATTTATTATTTGTATCAGTGGTATGGTAAGGTACTTTTTAGTGCTATGTTTTGCTCATTTTGATATGGGCCTAAAACGTTCTACGAAATTTTATCTTTGGACACATAATTTCCTATTACACGATAAGTAATATCAGATAATGAAAGCATGGAATTTTGTATAAAAACTAGGGTTGGGGATCATCACTCAAAGTTCAATTATACTATAATATTGGCCATTGCATTAAAATTTATGGTGTTATTTACCGTTTTCATATTGTCACTTATTTAAATAAAAATGGCCATTTTGGGGATATTTTAGTCAATAATTTTTACAGGGACTAAAAAAAAAACATGCCAAGATGGCGAAATTGCTATTTTATTCAATAGACATTACATTGTCCTTTCTTGTGCATGAAATAGAAAAAAGTGAGTCGTTGATGAGAAGAGAGCTCTGTGTTAAAACACTCGTTTTTCAACTTTTAACGCTTTTATCACATTTCTACGGGAATTTCGGAGATGTTTAGAACACCTTAAAAGGTATTACAACATCGATTTTGATCAAAATCGTTAGAGCCGTTTTATAGCAATCATTGAAAAACGTGATTTTTTCAAAGCAGCTATCTTATGCGCATGCGTGATTTTGACGAAAACCATAATGGTAGGTCTCTTAGTCACCACTAATCTGCACTCCAAATTTGAACAACCTAGGTAAATTGGTTAGGAAATTATGCTGACAACAGACAGACATTTTTTCTAGAAAACTTTTTAAAATCAGGATGTTCCAAAACGTAAAGAAATGCCAAAAAAAAAAAAAAAAATTCCCCACCTCCTTTTTTTTTTAAACCAAATGCTATGCTAAAACTACTTATGTTGAAAATTTCAAAGCTGTAGCTCAATTAGAAATCGTTTTGTAAAATATTTATTAATTAATTATAATAATTAATTAAAAAAGAACTCAATAAAAATTTAAAATTCTGTTTTTCAAAAGTCCAATTAGAAGGCCAAAACTACTTATATTGAAAATTTCAGAACTATAACCCTATTAGAAATCGTTTTGTAAAAAAAATTGTTAATTAAGAAAATTAATTAAAAAAGAACTAATTAAAATTTTAACATTCTGTTTTTCAAAAGTCCAATTAGAAGGCTAAAACTACTTATGTTGAAAATTTCAGAACTGTATCTCTATTTGAAGTCACTTTGTAAAAAAAATTAATTAAAAAAGAACTAATTAAAATTTTAACTTTCTGTTTGACATGTATACAATTAGAAGGCCAAAACTACTTGCGCTGAAAATTTCAGAGCTCTTCTCCAATTTTAAGTAGGTTTCTATAAATCCACAGAGCCACAGACAGACACACATGGCTTATTTTATAATTATTGATTACAAGCTTTAAATTTTTAGCTGTTTTTTACCAAGCATCAACAAGAATTTTTTTTTTTACTCTACAGCTTGTTAATTCTTTTAAGTTTATGATTAGTATTTGGATAACAAAAATGACGAGTTTGCAAATTTTCAGTCTAAATGCTTTAGCAAAAGAGCTAAATTAGGTATTCTACTTTTAGAATTTAAAAAAGTTCTTTAGCATTTGTAAAAAAAAAAAAAAAAAAAAACCAGCTTAATATCCCTGCTTTGAAAATGGGAAACTGCACGTTCGTGTTCCAAATGGGAAAGAATTCGGAATTTTTCTATCAGGTGGCATAATATATTCTAATGATAGTGAGACATCGCATGCTATTCGAGCGTTTGGCCTCTGGATGGTAAGTTCGGCACCCTCTTCACAGGAAACGCAATTAATGATAGCAGAGTTTTCTTACACAGCCCCCCTTTTTTTACCGCGTGGCCACAAAACCTGAAAATCAGGGAAATGTTTGGAAAATTTCTGATTCTGGCAAAAGTCAGGGGATTTTTTTTTTTTTTTTTTTTTTTTTTTTTTTTAAATTTCACGAAAGTCAGGAAAATTTTCTATTACTGTTCTGAAAGTAGATTCGCCCGTTCATCTGTATTTTAACGCTATTATGGTGGTAATTGTTCGAGGTTTAATGTTACCGAATAATTTAAACTTTTCATTACCGCCAAAACTATTCTTTAAAAATTGGCATATTATCTCTTTAGATATATGATCTTTTTCTACATGATCAATTTGACCAGTGTGGTTACTCTTTTGGATATTTTTAGAAAATTATCCCCTGATTCTGAATTTTGTGGCCACCCTGTTTTACATTTAACATTCAAATGAAAGTATAACACTGTGTCTCATAAAAATATGCATGCTTTCAAGAATTTATAAAAAAAAAAAAAACTATTTCGCAAAAGCAAAGTTTTTTTTATAAACCCTTATATGTTTTCGGCAACTTTTATGTTCAAATGCAACTTATTTAAATAACTTCCAGATTTTTCATAGATTCCAAATCCATTCCAGATTTCCAAATTCATAGATTTTGACCACTACGAAGAAAAAATTAATTCCGTACCATTAAATAACATTTCTTTTGCCTCAAAAACTCCATACAATGCAATGTCGTCGATAAAGATTCTATCTGAAAATTTTTGGCTCGATTGAATAACTGAAAAGCTGGTTAATTAGTCCTCCTTTGTATGAAACCTTGAAATTAGGTGAGTATAGGTACGAAAATGATCACTTAATGAAATGACATAAATTAAAAACACGAAAATAGCGTCTATTTATAAATGAAAATTTAAAAAAAAAGGTAATTGACTTATGCAAATGGCGCAAAGATTTCAAAGTAAAATAAAATATATTAGACGCTATTTTCGAGTTTTTATTTCATGTCATTTCATTAAGCGATCATTTTCGTACCTACTCACCAAATTTCAAGGTTTTATACAAAGTAGTTCCTAAACTAACCATCGATATAGATAAACAACTGGATAGACTGCTTAACGCTGGGGAAATGAAGCCGTTGCCAGATGCAATTGGTGGGATAAAAAATACGGATTGCCGAGGATTGAAAATAAAATTTTGGATTGTACACAGCAGGAATGTCAATAGTAGACCTTAATTAGTAATAATGTGCAAAAAAATATATACTCTAACACTTTACAAGGTTTTTCGCATTCCCATCCAACTATAAAAGTGAACTGTGATTGGTTAATCATCCCACCAGATTGGCAATCCCCGGCGCGTTTTTCTCTTTGCATTGACAATGGAGCAGTCTATCCAGTTGTTTATCTATATCGATGAAACTAACTGGTCTAGAATATTGTAATATAGCTAGTGTAGGGAATGATCTTTAGTAGGAGACACGCATAATATAACGGATTTTAAAAAAAAAAAAAAAAAAAAAAAAAAAAGGAAAATTGAATTGCGAAGTTTTTTTTTTTTTTTTTTTTTTTAATTTAAACGAAAGAGTTAAGCTGTTCTTCTCGACGCAAAATGTACCAAATTACTTGACCTTTTTTTCAGATTTACCGCCAAACAGTATCACGCAGGGACCTATTGATGTGTATTGCCTTGCCAACCATCATACCTCGGTAATAGCGTGACCCTATCACAGTATGGGGTTCCTTTTTTCCCTGCCACAAAATAAGGAGTCCTTTGATTAGAAAATTCCGTGTCGGAAAAGACATCTCTGGGGGATTTTTTTTTTTCAATCAGAATGCGAGATGACATTAGTTTCACGACATCAAAACAATTTGATTTGATAATTATTTTGGAAAGGGATCAATCAAGATTTTTGAAACTTTACATGAGGTATAAAACTTTTTCGAACAGTTTCAAATAAGAGGAACTTTTTTTTTTGTAACGGTTAAAATTTGCATTATAGTATTATAAAATGCTAGAATAAGTTTCTTGAGCAAAGTGTGTGGGAAATTCAAAAGTTGCGGTTTTATGGTTATACTAAAAGGTGACTTTATTGAAGAACGTTTATTATTGAAAGAACAGGATTAATCTTGCGTCTTTTACATTGTATGTACAATGTAAACAAAAACAATTCTTAGTTTTTTTTTATTAAAATTATTTTCTGACGTCTGCTTGCTTTGCTACATAGAACATGAGAAACACTTTAAAACAAACTATTTTAGAAAGATAATTTTTTTCTTTTTCTGCTTTGACATTCTTATTAACAGAAGCCGAAATTGAAACTATTTATTTCTTATACAATACTCCACCATTGAGAGTGTAAGGTAACATTACAATAGAGAAACCCTTAGGAATTGACGGTTAAGTATTTCTGTAAGAATAAACTTGTTTCAAGTGTTTTGTGGTTAATTTTTTTTTGTTGTTTACGAAACAAAATACAAGAGCGTAATTCACGTATTTGAGTAATTCACGCAAAGTGCTTATCAATCAATTTAAATTAACAATAGTGTAAATCAACATTCTTCTCAAATAGACCATAGAACTTTGCCACTCTACCAAAGACCAAAATTATCTAAACCTAAATCCCGGCTCTATCAGTAACACTTGTATAAAAAAAAATTTAAAAAAATAAAAAATAAAAAAAATCTTAATTTTTTATATTAAAAATGTAATTTTACATTCAGGTATTAGCTCAAGAAAACTACTGAAACGAAAAATCTTCACGGATTAACAACAATAAAAGTGCAATAAAATGATTCGGTTGTAGGTTATTTTCATAAAATCAAACTATACAGTTTGCAAAGAGATTTTCACCTAAATATAAACATCTTTAAGCAAAGTTTACCTTGGTAGTAGCCATTTTTTTTCACCGATTTCTTCTCGGCAAGCGGATAAGTACTCCCGCTAACCCACCAAGAGGGATACAAAATTCCAGATTCTTTTACAGATTCGTTTCGTTAGCTAGTGGTTTCATTTTCTGTAGTTAGAGAAAGAAAATAGCATAGGCCCAGAACTGAAATATACAATTCCAGAAATCCCGAGAGTAAAATAAATTATATTATTTTGCTTGGTTTTCAGTTCACATGCTTCTCAGTGAGTAACTAGACTAAATAAATAACGGAGATAATGATTTCTGCAAAGTGCAATTTGCATAAAATCTCGGTAGAAGTGAAAACAGAAGAGGTAGGCAGTTTATTTTTTGTGTTCGTTGGAAAGAGAATTACAGTATTTTGGTTAGTGCTTCAACAGGTTATTAGCAAGTGGAAATGATGCAACCTGTTTGGTATTGTCGATTCTTGCTGACGCAAATATTCTTAAAAAAGTTTATCGGTTTTGAGGCAAATAAGCGAGATAGCCTTGATGAATCTACCAGGAGGTAGAGACGGAAGATTCTGGTCACACTACAGAATAATGTATAAATGTATTGATATACAATGCAGAGTTGCATTTGAGCAGATTACCAACTGCTGAAATTTCGAAAAGTTGGAAGTTGAGAAAAAACTAAACTGTTTACTCCTAACGATGTCCTAACTAGTTCAGTGCAATCAGGTAAAAATAGCTCTGAATCTAGACATTTTCAAAAACCAAGTTGGAATCTTTTGTGAAACAGTCTAGAAAATTTCAATTATCAACCCAGAAAAAATATCGAAGAATAATGATGTAGATTTGACTGCAACAACCAATTGAAAAAATAATGATTTTTTAAAAAAATTATCTTTATTATTGGATGGAAAATCTATTTAAATATATTCCTTGTGAGTTTTTATTCGATAATTACAAAACGGCCTTTATTAGAGGAGAAAAATATGAATGCAAAATATGTAGTAAAAAAAATCTGTGATGTTCGGATTTCGCCATTGTTTTGACCACCTGATGGCTGTAGAATTAAAATTCAGATCTCGCAAGCCAAAGGTATCGAGATCGAATCCTACATTAAGAAGCATGATTGTTAGTTTTAGTTCGGAGTGAACGTTAAGCTCTAGGTCCAAATATGATTAATCGTTATTATGCATAAAGATAGGTCGGCGAGAATGTAAAAACCAACCAGCCATTGCTTTTTTACTACTGTGAAACGCCGAAGAAGAATAAAAATAAGTCAAGTTTCTAGTTTTAACCTGCACAGAATAATGACAAGATAATTATGCTGAATTGAAAATAAAATCAATATTAATATTTTTGTAATTGTGTCGAAATCCACTACAGGATTCGAAGCTTTCTATGAGTTGATCAATAGAATCCCCTGTCTGATTTGGAAACTGATTCATTGTGTTTTTGGGTGTGCCTAGATCGAAGTTTAATTACATTGGACAATACAGCAACATTCCCATTTGTCCTATATTCTTTTAGACCCTAGACACCACCCTCCTGTTTTAAATTGCATATTTAATTAATATAATGTTTAATTTATATAATTAATATAATAACTGTGTATTAATTAAAAATTTATTTAACCATTTTAGACTAACTAATCTTCATCAAAGCAGCCCCGGGGATGAAAAAGTCGCAATAAATTAAAGTTGTAGATATCCTCAGCTACTAAAACTGTTTGTTATGCACCCTCCATGTAAAATATTTGTTGTAGAATTAATCTATATCTAAATATTAAATAAGTTTAAAGACGGCTTTTTAACCCTATCATTTTACCCAACGACATTTTAGCCCTATTGTCTTCAGCCTAATAGGGCTAAAATGCCGTTTTAAAGACTTGTAGAATTAATAATACTTTTAAATATTTGCTAAATCCTTTATTTTTTTCAAATTTTTTTTTGCAAATCACTAAACGAGTTCTGAAAAACCTCAACCAATTGACGCACACTAAAATATCACATTTATCATTTATGTCCATTAAAGCGTCTGCCTCACTGTGCTACCGTAACATCAACATTGATTATGTCGCACTAATCCCAAGAAATTAAAGATTAAATACTCTATTCTCCAGGGCTTTCAGACGCAATATCATAATACAACGCTAAAAATCCATTAGAGAAAATCGCCAGACGCCCAGATCTGCAGTAAGAGGACTTATGTCATAGCTATCTGTGCTTTTGACAAAATTGCGTGCGATATAGTTAGATGGAGTAGATTTCAATCATAATAATTAGTGCTTTTTCCACTTAGTCATCTCTGCTAGCATGGACTATTCGGAATTTATCTTTCGTTTCATTCCACTCTGCGGACTAATATATTTTACCTTGGATTATTTTTTATGCACCAATAAAAATGATTAGGGAGCAGGGGTCAGAGCTCTTACCTTTTTCATTTTACATAGGAATAAGTTTTCTTTAATTTTGTAAACATAATTACAATATTTTTTTTAGTCCTAATAGTGTTAGAAAACTAACATATTTGCATATTTTTTTTTTCATTTAATTTTATTTATATAATTAAATAAAATTTAATTACCTATTTCGGGTCAAATTATCACAATACTTTTCTCATGTATCACAATAGTTTTTGAAACATATTCAAATTTTTAAAAATCAGTTGGGATCAACAACATCAACAGAGCAAAATTTTTATTGCGGGTATTGCTGTAGGAAAATTTGAATAAGTTTTTAATACTAAGTCGAACATCATTAAGAACATTTTATATTTTGCTGTATACGCAGAAATTAGAAACTCAAAAATTATTTACACTTTCCTATTTAACGGATAGGTCTTGCTTTGAACGTAGAACAATTTTACGAGAGCAGACAAACATTGATAGACTATAAGATAGACTTGTTATTAAATTAGACTTAATTTTTATGAAATCATTTAATTTTAATTAAATGAATGTGTTTATTTCTTATAACAGGTGGAACATCGAACAAATTTCAATTACACTATATCACTGCTGTCATAAGTTAAAAAGTCCTAAATGCAATATAATCGAATGCATGTTTTGACGCCTTTGTGTTTATTCTTTTAAATTACTTATTATTTTATTGTTGTATAGGTTTATATGACTTAAGAACTTGAACCATTCAATGAAATAAAAAGATTTTCTGAGGACTAATCAGATAGTGTCAAATTAGGCAATTGCTTTTTTTAAGATTTAGGCTTTTTAACTAATGACGGTAGAACACTGGTCATTGTATTTAAATTTGATATGGATAGGTATAACTTACCATTTTTGTTTTAATATTTTCACGAATTTAAAAATATTATCCAGTTTGGAGATATTTTTGGCAATAATATTTTTTTGGCAATAATAATTTGCCCATTCGGATAAGTGAAACAAATGAGAAACAGTCGTTGATGGGCAATGTTCAAAGAAAGAGTGTTCAAGGGAAGATAGCTTCATGTTAAATGTGTTTGTTTTTTACCACTTTGCACCCTCATCGAATTTATAGAAATTTTTTGAGAATTGGGATGTTTAGACTACATTAAAAGGTATTAACACAAATATTTTTATTAAAATTATACAGCCGTCAACTTGAAATTTCTGAAAAACCTACATATTATAATTGCGTCAACTTTATGCACATGGGCTATTTTGATGAAAAGCTTAATGAGAGGACCTATGGATATCCCTAATCCATAAAAAAAAAGTTGACCATCGTAGGTCAATTCTCGGGAATTATGCTAACCACAGACAGACAGACTCTTTTTCTAGACCATTTTTTGGGATTTGGAACGTTCCAATACGTGTAGAAATACAAAAACATAATTTTTTTTTACCGAATTTAATAAGTTCATTACCCTTTATGAGAATTAGAGTAATTGAAAGTATGAGTATTAGAGGTCGGCGATATATCGATACGACGATATATTTTTTGAAATATTGATATATTTTTTTAAAAGATTTATAGTAAAAATATCGATAAATCGATATTTTCAAACATTTTTAGTTTTTTGATGATCGTTTTGTAGTTCCATGTGTTTTTTCAATTTTCTTTATTCCCTTTTCAAAAACTTCAAAACTAAAGTTTTGACTTGGATGAGCGACAGTTAAAATGGCACCCTAACCAAAAAGAAAACACAATGTAATGGAAAGATAAGATAATTTATTAATAGTCATTAACATAGCGCCTTTTCTGTTGCCCACGTGTGCCTGGAATTTGCATCTAATTTTAAATATTGTAAACATCTCTATCAGAAAAATATGCTGTAAACTACTTTTCAAAATTTCTTCTTTAAAAATAAATGTCAATTTATGCATTGACATCTAAATGTATTTTATTTATTCTGATTGATAATATAATTTATTTATTGAAATAATTTGTATAATTTATTTATTGAAACAATTTTGGCATGAATTCCTGAAAAGTAGAAATTTTCCCCCAAAAACTTCGTTTCTGGCAAAATTAAAAATAAAAAAAGCATGCATCGATGTATCGATATTTTATCGAAATTTTTTCTATGCAACGATATAGTATCGATATTTATTTTGATCGATATTTCCGACCTCTAATGAGTATGCATGAAGAAATATAGTAAATATATCAGCTGTCGGAGATAAACATTAAAAGTTAGTTCTTTCTGGAATCCACAAATAAAGAATTAGATATAATTTTTTAGAAAAAGTTGTGTTCACATTGCAAAATTATTTTTTATCAGCAATCAATATCTAACGTTTAATATTCTGAAGAGAGAAAAAAAGGTTACGCTGCGTGGAAATTCAAGGGATGATATATATCTTTTAAGCTTACGAATGACGTCTCCAATTCTCATGAGAGAGTAAGGGGAAAATCAATCTTGTGATGTCATTATACCTGGAAAGAGAGTATTTCTAGAGAATACTTTTCGCGTGCATAAAATCTTACTATTTTTCTTTCAAACAATATTTATTTTAATGGTCTTTTAATTGTTCTCTTTAGAAAATGAAGTTTAGGAATTAAGCGCAATTCTTTGACAGTTCCAGCATGTTAAGAAAAAATCTCAATATTAAGAAACGTATTTTTAAGGTCTAATCTTAAAGCGAAAAAAAAAAACGAATGAGCGCATGATTCAGGTTGGCGTGTTACGGGACATTATAAAAATACAGGCATTAGGATAAAATTGCATGGAAACTACTTGAATTTTTAATGCCTTGTTTAGCGACAGATTAACACAAAATCAGTAAAGTTACCCAAAAGTAATATTTTTTTCTTTACAAGATGTCCCAATTTTGCATAAAGTAAATTAAATTTCAGTAAGTATAATTACGGAATCATAACGTATGCTACTGTTGATTATAAAATTGATAATTAATTAAAATTGATGACGACATTTGTAAACTGTATTAAAAAAAGTATAATTAATTTTTTCATACAGAAACTTTACACTGTAAACAAAAATAACAATCTTGAAGTTGTTTATGAAATGTAATTTAATTTATAAGAGTTTATTAAATGTAATTCAATTAATTCTTAACATCCGTGTCTATTTCTTTTAAGAAAGCATGAAAATTTGCAAGCAATAGTTTTGCACTATCCACCCTACAATCTTCATAATTAACTTTCCCGAATTTTGATATATTATATAGTATTATTACCATCTACCCAAATGTATCTATATATATTTCATAATTTTAGGGCTGATAGACGCAGAAAAAAATTTAAACTTTAGTCTTGCACAAGTAAATTTTTGTTCCTTCACGTCCCGTGTGTTAGGTCTGCATAATTTTGCTATCAAATAACATTATAGAAACGTAACAGGTAGATTCATCATAAGTTTACAATAATTATCTGTTTACGAGTAGAAAAAAGTACGCAAAAAATACCGCGTATCAGACAGAGGATCGCCTCCTTATGCCTTTTATTTTAAAAAGATCATTACGGTCTGATAGAAATACAATTTGCTATTTATCAATTTTTCCGTCACACACCAGGAAGATGCGTGTCCTTGTTTCTACAAGTGCAATTTTACAGTTCGGACAATTAAGTAGAAACACAAAATAATTCATTTTCAATTTACTTTACTAATGATTTAAACCCAGCGCCTAAAGTGATTCACTTAATCAATTTTTCTTAGGCCATTGGTTCCATTGTGCCTTTTTTTTTTAAAGATAACTTGTTTTCCAAAAAAGCTTTTTAAATTGCTTTATTGATGAAAGCATTAATTCTAATTATTTTCCTTCGGCAATTTTTCATGATTGAAAACATATCAATTACCTGCGGGGAGAGGAGGGGATCAGATCAGATCATAACAAATCCGGCTCCTAGGTGACGATAAAACCCCATTAGCTACTAGTGAGGCACATAATAATAGAATCGATATGGTAGGCATATCATATTTGAATAATGACGACTTTTTTTTTTTTTCGTGGTTGCGTGACCTCGACGCATAATTCCTTACAAACGGCTGGGAAACCTGGTTGAATAAGAAAGAAAATAATTTCAATCCGGCTTGTTTGAACAATGGAAATTGAAAATGTAATTGGAAATTTTTTCAAAAACTGTCGCAAACATGTTTTGATGTTACTATTGGAGAAAACTAAGCTCAGTTATGGTAAAATGATGAAAATTGTACTCTTGTTCTTTGAAGCATTATCTATTTCTCAAATAGTATAGAAGTAGTAATAAAACACTTGTTGTTTATTTGCGAAAATAAATAGAGAACGTTAATTTTCGATGATTAAAAGAGAAAGTGATCGTAAACATTTTGCGAAAAATGATAACTCACTCAAACCTAAGCTATCTACCGTTACAAAACATAGTATGGGCTTTATATATGATGACATCACAGACCATTGGTTTTTCGAAATGTCTGGACATCACCACAAAAACGTCATCAATTATCACAACACCTGTAGAAAAAAAATTCCTATATATGGAATTTTTTAAATCGATTAGCTTATCAGAAAGCTGTATAGCACTCTTGTGACTCAATTTGACAAATCTGGCTATCTATCTATTTCAAAGTTAGTAACATTTAGGCATAAAACTTGTTCTGATATTACTACTTGTTCTTTATAATAATTGAATTTAAATATTGTAAAACAATGTTTAAATATTCATTATGCTTTGATAATGGTAATGGATTCATATGTCAATTATCTTTCTTTCTTCTTCTCTCGCCACACACCTTCTATATCCCCCCTCTCATCCCATCCTAACCCTAACAAGTAAAAAATATATTTTTAAAATACAACATCTCAATTCAAAATTATTTGAAAATAACAATACAAAAATTACAAATTTAGGCAATTTTCTCATTAATTTTTCAAAAAAATAAAGTCGATTTTTTTTAGGTCTAGTCCATGAAAAAGCCCTTTATCTTCTATATGGTTTATTAAATAACTTGAAGGAGTAAAAATTGAAGCTAGAAATAGTCTCTACAAAACTATAGAAAAACATATCTCTATAACAAAACCGTTTTAATTTTATAGCTGAAAAAACTTTTTTTTTTTTTTTTTTTTTGAAAAAAATTGCAGATTTAAACTTTAGGGCTATTTTACATTAAACTTCGACAATCTCCTTTTGGCACACATTTTTATTTTCCGGCTTCTTTTTAGGGATAGTTTCAAAGAAATTTGGGCGCCGATTTTTTGCGATCCCTATATTATACATTCTAACAACATTATAAACGATGTTACCCTAAAAATTTGCAAACCCTCTCTGAATATTTTCGGAGAAAAGAATCTTTAAATATGACTTCTTATTTCTTCAGAAACGAATTAAGCTCCCCGCAGGAAATAGCAGGTAATAATAGTATCAAAAGTATTGTTATTCTCGCTAAGCAAAGATGCGACATCGATTGTATTTTTAAACACAAAGTCGTTAGTGAAGGATTTGTGATGAATTTAGGGTCACCAAAATTGATAACTTATAATTTGGAAACGGGAGTAAAAATCAAATAACCTGTTTTCTATGTATATATTACAGTTAGCTTCTACGTATAAAGTTATGGTTGGTTGGTTGTATTCAGATTATCTGGCGCCCTCAGCAACACGAGGGCTTAATGCGCCGAAACATTTGTCATTAGACAAGCCAACATACATTTACAAACATCCATGCCTGATACGGGACTCGAACCCGCAACCTTGCGGTCTAGAAGCTAGCATGCTAACCACTATACGGTTTGGTTGGCGTATAAAGTTATGATTTTATTATCATTTGTCATGATATAATATCATAACATGTTATTTTTATGTTATAATATTATTAGATGTTATTTTTTATATTATGTTTACGAGGATAAACAATATATTTATGGCTCAAATCTTTTCAGCCTGGGATACTGGTTCACGTGATTCCTTTTTATACTAGATCAAACTATTTATTTCGTCAAAACACATAACAGACCATAAAGAGATGCAGTATTTGAGAGTTTGAAGTCGAGTAGGGTGGACACTTACCTGCTTGTAGATATTGGAAACACGGATGCCCATTAAGAGGTTGTCATCTGCGAGGTAAGAAATTTGAGGCTCGACAGCAGGCTTAGGGACGACTTTACCACGCATCCTCCACCTTCGACCAGACTTCCACCTGAAACCAAAACAGAGTTTGGTTATTTTCTTCTTTTGACTAAAAACTGCACGAGAGTTATATTTCAAAACACTGTAGCCACATTAGAGTTTTTTAGAGGAGGTGGTACCTTTCGGGACCGATTTCTTTTGGGAAATTGACGCGAATTTTAGTCAAGAATGGAGGGAAATTTGAAATGTAACTAGGACATTGCGACAATCCACATAGACTATCTCTCACAATCAATCGCTGTCGTTTACAATTAATTTTGGAATCAGAGATTGAAGATTATCTATTTGAGTTTGACCAAGATCTTTTGCTTGCTAAGTTGTGAGCCAGAATTTTTCACGGAAATAGAGGATGATATAACAGAGATGGTCTGTGTATTTTAGGTTTGTTAATGTAATTAAATAAGATTTTTAGTTTTAAGAAAAAAAGTTTATATTCCTTTTGAGTTTCAAATGTAATATAATGATACAAGGGATCTAGTTAAAAGAATGATCCAAAGTTACGTGTTGACCGTAAGCAGTGTAATCGATTGCACATACGTAATTAACCATAAGCTTAAACAATGTTATTACTTGTAGTTAATTCCAAATATATTAAATTTAAATCTTTTCCCAAATACCAAATTGGAATTGTTATTGCTGAAAGAAATAAATTTGAAATATTCACTTCGAAATAAAAAAATATATAATGAGGTTTGCATTTAAATGATTTTAATATGGGATACTTCAAATTTACCACAATGGGAAATCAAGCAAAGAATATACTAACAGTCATAATTTAGAATTAAAATACTGATTTCTGTTCACTTTGTTTTAAGTTACAATACCTCGGATGAAAGATTTGCATAAAAGGCTGAACTTTAGACAGTAGAGATCTAGAAGTATACAAATTTGCAGGAAATATTTGCAGTTCAAAATGTCAACAAATTGACCTATGAGGATTATTGCTGTAGTTTAATTTAAACTCATAATTTGAAAAATTATTACAGGAAAAAAAGTATATTACACTTACTTATTATTACGTGTACCTGTAAATGTGACTGGATTTAAATTGCAGATAAGAATACGAAAAGATAGAGAGATTATTGCTGTGGCAGTTTAAAAATAATTTAACGAATCACCGTTATATTAAATCTATAAGATATAGAGTAATTTTTCTCTTTCAAAATTGTAAACAACTTTGATATTAATACGTGTAATGATGCTTTTATATTTTTTCCATAAAATGTTAAAAGGGTATGGATTTTTTAATCACTGTATCGTATACTTCAGCGTCAATTACAAGGAAAAATTGTATGACAAATTGATTTGACCGTCTGGCAACATTAGTTCAAGCGAAGCTTGAATGAAGTTTGACGAAAGTTGTTTAAAAGACCAGGGGTGCAATGAATTGTCTAAAATGCATAAAATATTTTTTGAAAGTGCACATATTTACTGTTATACAAGGTTTAAATTATCTCTCAATAAAAGTGTTATATTGAAAAGTCTCGAATTTCTCAGGTTCTCGTATAAGCAGAGCACACTAGAAACCTTACAGCGTGTAGTGATAAGATCAAGTTTGGAATTTCCAGGTAGGAAAGTATTTATTTGGCCTTGTATCCTTCATCTAGTACAGAGTTCGCCATTAACTTTTAGAGGCGGGACGTATAACTTATGTTGGAGCTTTTCGCGGGCCGGATACACCAATATATGTATCTTTAATAATTATTGATTGAGCGCATTTTTGAAAACAGAAAAAAAATGTCTCGAAATAAAATTACAATTGGTATCTAATTATTCTTTTAAATCATTAAAAATAATAATTTTCATTATTAGTAAATTAAAGTCTAAAAAAGAAGTGAATCTTTTGTTGAACTAACTTTTAATAAAAGTATTTAAACTGTACTTCCAGATTACTTTGTTTTAGTCGCTATCAATTGTGAGACTATGATGGTCGAAATCATTCAGTTTATTTTATGATAGAGTCGATGTCTGTCGTAGTATTTGTTGCAACCAATTTTAATAAATTGTCCAAATGAGATTCAGTTAATTATTCCTCTACTTATTCCTGGTGGAAAGCATCTTGCTGAGAGCTTCTTCATATTGCTTTTCCGACCACATAGTGGAGAACTCTGTTCTTTAAAAACACATACTATTCTGGACAAATTACAATTATGTAAAAAATAAATAAATCTATACCGTGAATTTTGATTTTTTAATCTTCTGTGCGGCCGGTGGGCCGCAGAAAAATCAGTCGCGGGTCAAATCCGCCCCGCGGACCGCGTAGCGGCTAACGCTGATCTAGTATAACGGGTGTCAAACATTTTATAAAAGTAGGTAGACAAATCATGAACAAAAATCTCCTTACAAAATACAGAAACTAAAAACGTGGAGTTGCGATTCCATCCCACCTACCCACTCCTGTCACCGAGCTACTATTAGACTTAGTATAAGTAAAAAAAAGAATAGTTAATTTATCTTTAATTGAAGTAGTCAACGAAGTTTATAGTAATATTTTGATTTGTTGGCACCTAATTCACAAATGAGTGAAGAAAATTTGGTATAATTGATAGGGCCATTAGTAGTAGAGACCAATGATCTTAAGCACGCCATCAAGCATTGGTGGCTATTGTATCATTTAAGGGAAAAACTTGCCATTTAACTACAATAAATCCAAAACTAAACCCATACAGAAATTTATTGCTTTTATTGGACGACAGTATATTAAACCTTTCGGTCTGAATGGGGATATATGTCCCAGTTTTTGTGGAATATATTGTCTTAATCATTGGGATAATATATCCCATTACTGATCAAATTACTACAAGGTTATATATTATGTGGGCCTTTATGAATGTGGTTGTTATCAAAATATCCTAGACGATTGGGAATTTCCAGGAAAAGTGAAAAACTATTAACTCATAGCGTATTTCTTGTAGTATGTCAACATTATATTAAACTACTTTTCAAAATTAATTTTTAATTATACACTAGTCGAGTCGAAATGGTTAAAACTAATCGCTTTAAAAAAATGCTTTGTTATTAAAGAGTGGTTACAAATCAGCCATACACTTAGAAGCTATGCCAGCAAAAGATAGTAAAAAAAAAAAAAAAAAAAAAAGGTAAATTATGATAACGGTTCTCATATAAGATTTTATTAATATCGGATAATAAATTATTTTATTAACTTATTGCCAGGTAAATACTTTTTAAATCTGAAATTACTTGGAAATATTCTTATTTAACTTTTTAGTGGTTAACTCCTTAGTGATTTTTCTATTATATTATCTTGTTTTAGAATTTATATTGTATTAAATTGTACTGTTGTTTAAAATTAATGTATTTATTCTCAAAAGTTGTGATGAAAATCAATGAGCAATTACTTTCTGTTATTACTGTATTTCTGATAACAACCTGCAATCAAAACAAACGCCGACTCCGGCCAATCAGAAAATGATTAAAAGACTAATAATAGAAATTCAAATTAAAATATTAACTGTTTTACCAAGTTGTTCTTTCTGTTAAGTTTATTATATTTTTCAAAATGAAAAATTAATTTGTAAATACGTTTTGTTCATCGTAAAAAGGACCAGCATATTTTGTAACATTACTATAACCTGCCAAAACATTAAAAAAAAAAAAAAAAAAAACCTTTTCAAATCTTAGTTCATTGAACCTGAATCATTAAGAAAATAATGAAATTTTAATAAATGTCTTCAGAAAAAGGAAAAGCGTTAAGTGTTAAGTATTAATTTTTTTTTTTTTTTTTTTTTTTTTTTTGCTACATTGAATCAAATGTGTAGATTTTGAAATATTTCCCCTTACAATCAAACAATATTTTCCATTTCTTATATTCTCCAATTTAAAAAAAAAAAAAAAAAAAAAAAAAAAAATTCCTTCTTTTTCTCAAAACAATTTTGTTAAATTGAATTTTTTTCCCCTATTTATATTGTGTGCAATACCTATACATTTTATTTTGGAACTACCGAGGGATAAAATATCATTACATTAAATGTCGAAAATATTTTGATTTTGGTGAATCTCATGGATCTTAAGACATTGATGGTTTTAGTATATGTTATGACTACTCATCTATCTCAAAATATCAATCCAATTTTAATTAATTTTTAGAATTCACCTTATCTGAACAGTCTGAAAATTAAATTTTCGGGTGTTATACTATAACGAAAAATTCTAAAAACATACAAACTAACAACATAAGGTTTTGAAAAGAAAAAAAATTAAAGTGATGGGATATATAAGGGTCTTATTTTCCCTCTGATATGAAATTCCAAAATACACCCAGTGCTAATTAAAGCTAAAAACACCTTTCCAACGATATTAAATTTACGTTTTTATAATGTTACGTAAAACAAAGCAGTGGGACGTTATTAACGACTATCAAAATTAAACTAGAAATTTTGTCTTCAGTTATTGAATTTTGCTCTCCTTATTAAAATGGTATTGAAACGTCCTTCTTTCCCTTCTTTCGTTATGACAGCTTTATATGCAAATTTTTGTATAATGCTACCAGATCAAAATTTGGGGATTAGTTTTAAGGGAAACTCAAACAATGATATAAATGTATGTACCACTTTTCCATAAGTCGCGTTTTTTATCATCCATTTTTAAAATTAGGGTTTATTTATTATTATCATTATTTAATTTTATTGCAATTTAGTTGGAAAGTACTTCGAATGCTATATCTTATGTTACTTTTTTTAAAAAACTTTTTAAGGCAAAAAAAAATAAATTACAATACTGTATCAGAAGATGTTGAAATAATTCTCCTAGGGAAAATCTCAGTAAAAAATAACACACTTAAGCCCAAAGTAATGCTATAAGTACAAGATTTTTCAGAAAAGATTCCTTAACTTGGAAATGGTATAACTTGCAAAACAATATGATGCAGAAACAAGAGAAAGGTTGTGTGTTGAATGGAATTTTAAATACATTGGTTTGAAAAATTAATAAATGGGAGAAAATTTGAAGACGGTTACGTATGGTTTACCAGTAAAGCCCAATTTTATTCAGTTTGGTTTGGTTTGTTTGTACACTCAACGACCTATTTTTGTGCACAATAATGACTATTGAGGCAGGGACCTACAGCTTAACGTGGATTCCGAACCACAACGAAAATCCATGCCTAACCCAGGATTCAAACCAGGAACCTTTCAGTTTTATTCGAACTGATTAGTCATTAAACAAAACTGGTGAATATGGAAGCACTGAAATTTTTTTTTCTACATGTCTTACAAAAATCTACTGCATTATGCAAAAGGTGCGGTCAGCACTATCCAGTAAAGAAATCGTTGGGGCTTTTTCGTGAAGGTACTATTCCTCTGTATTCAGATTTTACAACAATTTGTTGCCATATTTCAATGATTTAACTGATTTCACAAATCAATGTATTTAAAATCCCATGCCTGTCTACCCTACATACCACCTGTCTCTTATTTCTGTCTCTCTCTGTCACGCAGTAATGTCATTTCAAAGTTAATGAGTCCTTTCTAATACACCATGTAAATGCATTTAGAGTGTTGTTTGAAGTCAAGTGGATCTTCTCATATTCCAATATATATTATTAATAAAGTACATATATACTCCAAATATATGTTATTATTAAAGCGCGGTACAATTAAATACAGTCTACACCATTATTTATGCAGGTGGAATTATTTAAATAGTTTACTGTCAGGAAATAAAGTGTCATTAAAATCTACATGTTGAATCAAAGAACAGGAACAATTAAAAAATACCAACTAAAAACAAACATTTGAATGTACATCCGACATCCTAGGTATTTTTATGACATTTTCAGTAAAATTTTACTGCTGAAAATAAATTCTTTTTCCGAATATATTTAATATAATCGTGAAATATCCTATTCTGTAATATTTAAGCGCCCTTTGGCATCTAAAAAACTATCCAAACGTTTTAAAATTTTATGTCTTGTTTTTTATCTACGTTGAAAAATCCAAGTTGAAGTTCAATAAAATAAAAAAAATTAACAAATTATCTTACCTCGATAAAGGATGTCCTAACCTATTTAACCGATGACCCAAACAAATTTAAGAGGGTGCTTTGTTAAATTTTTATTTTCAACATTATTCTTTTGCAGTATTACAAAACAAAGCTGCTATAAAGAGTGGAAAAAAACAACAACATTTAATGGCGTTGTGGTAGGAAAATGTTTTGCAACAAATGTTAGACAACTTTCTTTTGACTTGGCCTAAGTGAATGAAATGGCGGTGCAGTTTGGCCCTAGTGTTGTCCTTGCGCGAAGAAAACAAACTCAACCAACCTCTGAATGGAAGGGCACTCCACAAACTCGTGGGTTCGTAGTTAATTTAAATATTAAGTATTTTATTTTATTGGAGTAGTTCATTGGAAAGTTGTACGGTATAAATCACGCTATTGCAAACTGAGAATTCACCCTGGACACTTAAAAATGCTTATTTATATAACAGCACTTGTCAAGCTATTTACAAATTATATTAATCTTAGATAACTAAACTTATATCAGAGTTGTTCCGTAACTAATCATTTGACTCGTAGACTACGAATTCAAAACAAGTATATTTTTATATTTTCTTTATTTATTTCGAACAAATTAGTGGCATTTTAAGAGAAGCATCATAATATCTGCATTAATAAATAGAAATGTGCAAAATTTAACATTTCGATGAGTTGGAAGGTTGGTTGGTTGGTTGGTTGGTTGTTTTCAGATTATCTGGCGCCGTTAGCAACACGATGGCTATAATGCGCCGAAACACTCGTCATTAGACAAGCCAACATACATTTACAAACACTCATGCCTTACACGGGACTCGAACCCGCAACCTCGCGGTCTAGAAGCTAGCAAGCTAAACACTATACCGTTTGGTCGGCGATGAATTGGAAGGAGTTGGTGCCATAGAAACATTTATAATCTGCTAAACTGGAAGTTATTACTCGAATATTGAGTTATCTAGGTTTAAAAGGAAGTTCTAGTAAGGATCATTCCCTATATTCGCGATGTTACAATCTTCTTAGAAAAAGCCGATCAAACGTTATAGTGGTTAGCGTGCTAGCTTCTAGACCCCGAGGTTGCGGGTTCGAGTCCCGTGTTAGGCATGGGTGTTTGTAAATGTATGTTGGCTTGTCTAATGACGAATGTTTCGGCGCATTATAGCCATCGTGTTGCTGACGGTTCCAGATAATCTGAAAACAACCAAAAAACCAAATTATCTGGCGCCGTCAGCAACACGATGGCTATAATGCGCCGAAACATTCGTCATTAGACAAGCCAACATACATTTACAAACACCCATGCCCTTACACGGGACTCGAAACCGCAACCTCGCGGTCTAGAAGCTAGCACGCTAACCACTATACCGCCGTTTGGTCGGCGATTCTTACTAGGACTTCCTCTTAATTACAAATGAAAGACGCATCTAAATATCGTCGCTATAGAGGAACAATGACACAATTGCAAAATTTATCAAAACGGAATAAATGTCTCTATTGTGTCAAGGAATACCTAGCGCATTGTGGAGAACAAAGACTGAACTGTAACACTTATTGCAAAAATATCACACATCCATTCCAAGTTGATATTCTTCACAAAGCTTACAGTGAAATCATTTCGATTTTTCACGGTTTTTTTTTTTTTTTGTAAAATTCCAAATTTCGTAGTTGCATCATTGTTCCACATAACGGGGATATGATCCTAATAGTATAACCCATAAGAAGCAGTTAAGCAGTTTCTGAAAAATCCTTTATATGCATTGTCAATTTTTTTATTCATTAACACACCGCCGATATCGAAAACATTTCTATTAGCAAAATGTGCGGCAAACTACGTTTTCAAATTTATTTATTAAAAATGAACTTGAATCTCTCATCCAAATATCATTTATTGATTCTGATTAAAGTAATTTGATTATTTATTAATTTAAAAAAAAAATTGTCAACAGGAAAGCGTTTCAACAATGGTCGGATTTTAATGCGATTGAATGATGGCAAGTTGGTTTATTAGTATTCCAAAAAAGTGACCTTTTAGTGACAGCCCCAAAATTTGATAGAATGCATTGTCATCGAACCTCTATACCACATTTCAGCTCGATTGGATGACGGCAAGTGGGTTAATTCGGCCACCGCAGATTTGCCCACCATCGACAAAACATAATCGAAGTTAATATAAAGGATTTAAAAAGATACACTTATGTAATATATAAAAAGATTCACACTTGAGCATACGTCACGATAGATTGGTTAGTTGCATTGCATTTGAAATCAGAAGAACTGTAGGAGGGCTATACTACACTAAACAGAATAAGTTAAGACCACATCAATCATTATGTTTTTGTGAAACGTATCGCACCCTTGCTACCAAAGAGACACATTTCAAAATTCTTCATTCTGAGTTAAAGCATTACAGATTCCTAGACAAAATGTTACTTGATGGGCGCAGAAGGGCCCATGTGTTGTTCTTGCACCGTTAAACTCCAATCTACATGTATTTGAAGCTGGTTGAACGACAAAAGATTATTTTTGGGGGCTTTCCACAATTAAGTGCATTAACACAGCCAAATACGTCTCGTAATTCTGAGCATCTAGATAGGTTGTTTTCAGATTATCTGGCGCCGTCAACAACACGAGGGCTATAATGCGCCGAAACATTCGTCATTAGACAAGCCAACATACATTTACAAACACCCATGCCTAACACGGGACTCGAACCCGCAACCTCGTGGTCTAGAAGCTAGCACGCTAACCACTATACCGTTTGGTCGGCTCTGAGCATCTAGAAGAATAAGAGATCGAAATCTTCAAATGTACACCCCTCTCTCCATCCTCACCACATCAACGAGAGGACTTTGAGGTCGCGAAAGATTTAATGTGCACCAGCCTCTTTTAGGTTCGTATACACCGATCTTCGGTGGCCGTCACAGAATCGAACCCACATACCTCCGATCATGAGCTCGATACACTGACCACCAGGGCCCTGCACAAGTTTGTTTTCAAGTTGAAATGAAACTGAAAATGACTTATTCCGTTCTGCCAGATTCAAGTTCAGGTAGTCTCTGCTTCTGGTACATTACCTTAACCTTTAACTGCTGTAAGCGGTCTGACAGACCACGAGTCATTTTTTTGTAGAATGCTTCCACCCCTTAAAATATCGCATCTTTGACTGTTATGTTAATTTTTCGGTTACTATGTTTCTTAAACTTTAAACTGATGTTCACCAATTTGTTTGGCCGAAAATGGACCATATGTTGCTCTTGCGCAAAAAACCTCAAACCACCCAACCACAGCAGTTAAAGGTTAACTCAAAAATCGCGATTTGTGCCACTTTTATCTACAAAGGGGCGACATGTTTAATGAATAAATGAGATAGCTCCTCACACTCAGTATTCACACTAGGAAAACTTCAAAGTATTGAATGCTCAGCGGATTTTACTCTTCAAACGTCACTATTATTCCATACACGTCATTCTTTTTTGTTTTTTTTCTAATGGCGGGCTCAAGTACTTACACAGTCACTTGGCCACTACAAGGCCGGTAGCGATAGCCACTTGTGAAGGGGTACTCAGTGGGAGGACCATTGTCAGGGTCCTAGACATTGGAGGGTCCCTCCCCCCCCCCCCCGAAAATGTGTGAAATCTTGTTTTAACACTTCCCCTTCTTTTTTTTGTGTAACTTGTTATATGTATTCGATCAAATTTTCGACAATACCCCCTAAAAAAAGTCATTTACACCGGCTTGGCCATCGTTGCCCCTACCTTAGGAGTCTTAAGACATCCATGTCTTACCCCGAATTCGAACCGAGATCCACCGGCGTGGTAGTCAGATGCTCTACCACTATATTGAATGGGCGACTACGGCATACTTTTCTAAATCTCGGGTTCGAACTCGCGATCTACCAATCATGACCATAATCCCTTTCGGACAGCACTTAAAGTTCAATTTATATATATATATATATATATATATATATATATATATATATATATATATATATATATATATATATATAAAAATCTCCCCAAAAGATAGTTCTAAAAAGTTCAAAAATTATTCCTTTAAACCAAATGCTGGACGCATATATTGGATGCAGTTAAAGGTCTGGAATTACAGACATATCAGATTCGACCATCCACGTAAGTATTCTAAGTTTTAACATAAAAATGAGTGCAAATGATTTCAATTGTGAGGCTAATACTCTTTGGGTAATAAGCGGGCTGCCTAACTTGATTTTTCATATATTTCAGACACAAATACTGGGTGATATCTTTTTGAAAGCATTCCCGGGATGCATTTCCCTCTTTAAATTCAATATTATATCATATGAAGATGTTACAGTGCGGTATAGTTCTTTCCCCCCAAAAAAACAACCAGAATGCGATTGCGATCCAAACTTTAAAGACCCAAAATCCGAATTTTTTTAAATGCCTATTTTTACAATTTCTTGTTCTTCCTTTAAAATTTAGCTTTTTATGCCATTAAAAACCATAATCAACATCAGGAAAATGTTAGTATATTTTCTAAGCATGGATTAATGAGATAGTTTAAAATGTGCATTTAAAAATGGTATTTAAATCCCTTCGAATTAATGAGTTTTCAGAATAGGTTTAAAACTGAGAAAAGTTTCTTCAATTTAATAAATATGATTTTTCAAAAAGTAAAAAAAAGTATTTTTTTTTTCCAAAATATAAATGTCTTTTCTTATTGTTATGTTGCTGTTTACAATTTTCTAATTCGCAATAATAGATTTCCGTAATATCATTAAATTATTTTTGAAACATTTTTTCACATCTTTTAAAAGACACAATTTATCATTACAGTAAAATGAAAGAATGTTTTTATACATTTGAATTAAAGAACATAATATCGGTACACAGTAAGAAAAACATATAATTGGAGTAGGTGCAAAATATTATTAAATATTTTAGAATGCTGCTCACACCTTTAAGTTGACACAGACTAAAAAAACCTAATTGATAACATAAACTTACCGATATTGTTGACACGAGTAACATTATTCAAAACGAGAAAAATAATCTCAATATTCTTCGAAATACTTAATTTCAAATCAAATTCCATCCACAAGTAAAGCCTCCGCAACTGTGACTATTTTTAATATGTTTGTTTTGAAACACAAATTCGAACGATCCACTTTCCGAGAAAACACTCCTACTTCCACCGCGTGTTCAGCGTCTCAACCCGAACTGTCATCAGTGGCTGTCATCAGCGCCCCAATTGCCCGAACTTGATCTCTTTTCTAAGGCTACGCCCCATGCTGACTCAGGTGCCAGAATATAGTGTGCTGGGGCTATTGTCATTCGCTTTTTCGGAACCCCTTTTGTGAGCTTTATCGCTTCTTTGGACGCTGCTTGGCGTTGTTGTTTTAAACCGCGTGAGATAGGATCAAGGGATGTAGTGGTTGTGGAACGGCGTTCCTCTACTTTTTACTTTTAATCACCCATATGTTAACATAGAGCAATGAAGTATTGTTTTCGGTCCAAAAAATGTTGTTTCGATTTTTTTTTGCATTTCTCCACGTTTTGGAACAACCTGACTTCAAAAGAGTCGTCTAGAAAAAATGTATGTGTGTACGTGGTGAGTATAACTCTTGAACGAATTGACCAACGAAGTTTTAAATTTGAAATTTGGTGTAAGGGTTAGTAGTAGCCATAGAACCTATCATTAAGGTTTTCGTTAAAATTGCGCATGTGCATTAACATGAAATAGTTACGTTTTTCAGTAACTACTAAAATACTCTCTAACGATTTCGATCAAAATCACTGTGGTAATGCTTCTTAAGGTATTCTAAATATTCCCACACCCGTAAAAATGCTATGAAAGCGTAAAAAGTTTAAAAAAAACCAAAAAAAAAAAAAAAAACACAACTGTCTTCAACACAGAATTCTCCTTTTTTGAGCATCACCCATCGATGATTGTTTCTCTGTTGCGCTTACAAGAAAGAATAATGTAAGAATTATCGAAACGCATATCGCCAAAATCACCATTTTTGTAATTGAAAGTTGTGCAACGTCCCTCATATCTATAGTTTGAGACATAAGGACCCACATAATTTTTACTACTTATTTAATTTGCGGGCAAACAAAAAGGAGTTAAAATGCAGATATATGTTACTTTTTACCTAAAGATAAATATTGCGTGACAAATATTCCCCAATGAGTTTCAAATTGTTTAAAAGGGAGTTTGAATTCTGTCATTTCCAATGGAAATTTGGTGTTGAATTTTGATTTTCGGTAACAGGATTTCAGTCGCAGAGTTCAAATATTACTGCCTATTTATCAGGGGAATAGCTCCTCCCAGATAGTCTGGTTGTTGGCGGTTGCTATAGAAACAGGACTCGTCAATTTAGAATAAGGGGGGGTGCCATGCATAGCGTCAAAAAGCTTAAATACGACAAATATAGATGTCATTCTCTTATAATCCCTCCCCTCTCCCCCCCCCCCTCCCTGTAAAAAATAGGGCTATTTTTGTTTTCGACGACAACAAGCAACGCTAGTGTTTGTGACACAAACCATTCTTGTGATAGGCATACCTTACATTTGACAGACAGTCACATGACATCTCAATGCTAAGAAATAGAGAGGAAAGTTGCTAACAAGAAGCCATACCTTCGTACGTTAAGACTGTAGGAATCAACACTAACTTATGGAATCCCTTATTATGTATTGGAGCAGTGTGTAGGAAGCTATTAAACAGTGCTACAAGAGTCCCACACTGCAAAAAATGGCGTCTTACTAGCGATACAAGAGTCAAGCGATTGCCCCAAATAGGTAGTATACCACAGGCATCCTGGATAGCTTATTAGCAGTTTGTGCTCTGTAAGCAGATAAAGCCCAATGAATAGCAATCATACTGTCTCCCATCAATATTACGTAATTGTTTGCCATTGGTTACCAACATGCGCTAACTAATTTAGGAAAGATATGCTAAAATATAGATCTCTATGGGATTGTTAAAACTTCTCCGGTAAAAAGTCAATGACACCATGCTTTATTCAGAAGTTGCATTTAGAGATTAGTGCAATATACGGTTGGTCGTTGTTTTTAGATTATCTGGCGCCGTCAGCAACACGAGGGCTATAATGCCCCGAAACATTCGTCATCAGACAAGCCAACATACATTTACTAACAACCATGCCTAACATGGGACTCGAACCCGCAACCTCGCGGTTTAGAAGCTAGCACGCTACCACTATACCGTTTGGTCGGCAGTGTGCAATCTACGAACTCTGTGGCTTGTGTATGTATTTGACTCTACACCAACAGTTTAGAATGTGTTATTTTATTTCACAAAATAATGTACTTAGGATATTTTTTTCCCCTCCAAATTTGGTACAATTGTATTTTAAATTAATCAAGAAAGAACTTTTTTTAATGGAAATATCAAAATAATACGAGACATGCTTAATATAGGAATTAAAGCTTTTGGACATAGATGTGCTCATACACTGGCTGTAAAGCTACCACTTTTGCCTCGAATATTTAACATACCAGTTTTGAATTCAAGGTAAGCTTTGGTGCTCGTTGCGATTTGGAGTACATTTAAAGTTGGAGGATTTAGATAGTTTAAATTGCCAAAAATGTAACTGTTTACAAGCATTAATGTTCTGTTCTTGGATTACCGTTTGTCCAAAAACTGCTCTCGATTCGGTTTGGTTTTATACATTATTATGGCTAAATTAGCAGCTAGGCAATGTAAACTTCTTTGATAAACAATAAATCCAACCGAGATTTCCAGGCTACCTATAAAGACTTTCCATGTTTTTCTTCTATTTGAAATGCAAATGAGGAAAAACCACTCACTCTCATCTGAATTTTTAGATTAATCTCCAGAGTTCAGATGTTCTTAGAATATTTATACTTAATATTGCCCTCGTGTACTTTAATTCACAACCCTCCCCTAAATTTGTTGCAGCTTTAGCTTTTATTTTCCAACGGGCTAATAACGTGTTTATTTCACCCCTAACCACATGGTTTTGACTTTTACTCGTTGTCATTACTAACCCGAAAATTCTAAGTAAACACCTAAAGTATCCGATTGGTTGTTTTCAGATTATCTGGCTCCGTCAACAACACGAGGGCTATAATGCACCGAAACATTCGTCATTAGACAAGCCAACAAACATTTACAAACACCCATGCCTAACACAGGACTCGAACCCGCAACCTCGCGGTCTAGAAGCTAGCACGCTAACCACTATACCGTTTGGTCGGCCAACCTAAAGCATCCGAATTCAGATAGTTCACTTCTCAGGTATCAACGTAACTCTCCCACCCACTTCCCTTGAAATACCTCTCGCAAGGCATCCCCCACTTTATACTGTTTGTCGGTCACAATAATTTCCACCGCCACAATGTCTAGCGGGTTTTGTTGTCGTGGAAAACAAATTTCCTGCATGCATCCTCCCCTCTATTCTAAATCGACGAATCTTGCTTTTATAGCGACCGTCACCATACAGACGACTTGGCGGGAGCTATTTCATGATAGAAAACAATACAGCTCGTGACCTGACGATGTTCAGGAGCTTTGTTCAGAACTTACATCAGAAGATTTCAATGCAACTAACCTGTATCAGCTGCAAAATGGAAAAACATACTTGAGAAAATTATAAACGTTTATTCTAATGCAGAAATATACCACTTTTAAAAGTTAAGTTTTTATAACATATGTAAATTACTTTTAGCTTTTCATTTAATTTTTTGTATTTATTCGACAGTATTTGACTTTAGTTTTAGATCATACAGTTGGGATTTTTAAATTTGGCAACGTTGGCGAGATATTCCGTCCTGCTTAGGGCTGAAACGTGATGAGGACGAGCCCACTTTCTGCGTCATAATTGTTAGAGGCCGTAAACTATGATTTTGAGAGTGTGGCGGTCTAAAAATATCGTCGCGTTGACGGAACCACAAGATGCTGAAGGGAGATACTTTTTATCGCTCATCTTTTTTGGGCGAAGTAGGTCTAGGGAGACAGAGATAGAGGTCAATGTCTGGGTTTCATATTTTCACATTTTAGAAACGCGTTGAAGAGTTTTAGCTTCGTTTTGGTTGAACTCTTGCTTTCGATTTTTCATGCCTTTAGATCTACACAAGGACGCTATTGTACTGAAATACAGAATAGTTCAAAATTAGAACTTTCGACCCGATTTCCTTGTGACTGTGTGAGCTCTTTGATCTCGTATGCTAAAGGTGACGGGCTTGAATCCCGTTTCAACTCAAAGTTACCATTCTACGAAAACATAGTTTTTGGTAATTCCAGAAAAGAACAGAAAATTCGATCGGGTGCAGTCTGATCTGGACAGGCAACAGGGGAACAATCCGACATTTCACGCTGATACGTGATCGGTAGAGAATGTGTTAAGTATAGCGGTTTCTCCAAATTAGTGACATTCCATTCGGACACATATACCAATAATAGTCGACTGATACTATTTGTCTTAATCGCTTAGGATATTGTAATAATTGTACATCGTAAACTTGCTACAAAAGTGATGCAACTCAAAATTCTTCATTTTGATTAAAAGCACACACAAAATCACTGACTGCATAATATGAAACTGATTGAATGACAGAAGATTGCTAACAAGTAAAATTAATGTTGAAACTGAGCCGACCAAACGGTATAGTGGTTAGCGTGCTAGCTTCTGGACCGCGAGGTTGCGGGTTCGAGTCCCGTGTTGGCATGGGTGTTTGTAAATGTATGTTGGCTTGTCTAATGACGAAATGTTTCGGCGCATTATAGCCCTCGTGTTGCTGACGGCGCCAGATAATCTGAATACAACCAACCAATGTTGAAACTGACTTAATAGCATTCTCTCAACTACAAGTGCCGACCAAACGGTATAGTGGTTAGCGTGCTAGTCTCTAGACCGCGAGGTTGCGGGTTCGAGTCCCGTGTTAGGCATGGGTGTTTGTAAATGTATGTTGGCTTGTCTTATGACGAATGTTTCGGCGCATTATAGCCCTCGTGTTGTTGACGGCGCCAGATAATCTGAAAACAACCAACCAACTCAACTACAAGTCTATGTAATCTGTGAGACTGCATAGACTTGGAAGTTAGAAAAATAGCATTCTTTGTGTACTTTAATTGAAAAATGAAGAATTTTGCGTCATGTCACTTTTGTGGCAAGGGCGATGTAATCCTATTGTAATTTGAACATAACAGGGATTTATTTTCCCATTGTTAACCCTTGGTTAGTCGCGCGGCTGACAAATGTCCCCCACAATCAATTTCTTAACTGATGGCAACCCATGATCAAAGCTTTCTTACAGTTTTTTTTTTTTTTTTTAAAGTTATTTTACAAATGTTTTTTAATTTTTATTTTATTCCGTTCATTAATCTTGTGTTTTTAATTAAAGTACCCACCTACTTTGATATTTCGTCACGAAATTAATGGTATGCACGAAAATTTGAATTTAAGGGACATTTGTCCCTCCACGCAATTAACCGTGTGACAAAACGTCGCGTGTTTAACCAAGGGTTAAATGTAATGAAACAGTATTGTCCTCTAAAATCGGGATGTATACGCTTATTTGGGGCAAAATGGATATGGCAGATAACACATTTTCGAAGGATATTTATATGGAGAAAGTAGGCAAAACTTCTACTATACAAACCGACAATTGACATTAAAATATCCAGATGAATTTCCGTTTGGTACTTCGATTGTTCTTAAAAGAAGAGTTTGCAAAGCACCGACTCTGAAAATTGAAGTCAAATTCTAAGGTTCCTTCAGAAGCATCTTATCCATGAGTTCGGCATGGATTTTGTAAGAGAGTGGTTCTGGTTTAATGTTTGCCGACCAAATGGTATAGTGGCTAGCATACTAGCTTCTAGACCGCGAGGTTGCGGGTTTGAGTCCCGTGTAAGGTGTTTGTAAATGTATGTTGACTTGTCAAATGACGAATGTTTCGGCGCATAATAGCCCTCATGTTGCTGACGGCGCCAGATAATCTGAAAATAACCAAATGGTTTAATGTTTGGATTTTCCTGATAGAATGCCCATCTCATGGCCATGTGGTTAGCACTCTGGCCTTAGATGCCAAAGGTGCCAGGTTCGGATCCCGGGTTAGGCATGGATGTTCGTTGTGGTTCAGAATCCACGTTAAGCTGTAGGTTCAGGCCTGATTTGCCTTCATTAAGTATAAAAATAGATCGTTGATAGTAAAAACTAACCAACAATGGAATGATAATGCAATATCTAAAGTGCTAAGAAAATGAAACAGTAGCAACATCTAAACTGCTAAGAAGATGAAACAATAGCAAAATCTAAACATTGGAAATTATTTGCAGAGGAGTTTGAGTGGATTGAATTTTCTTCTCAATTGGGAGAAAATCAGGAAAATTGTCGATAAACATCCCAAAAAGGGAGGTTGGCTGTATTGTATTTTCCTCGGAGAAAGAGCTTCACCATTGACAAGTGAGGTTAGAGAAAGTCTCAATATATAAAGCACCTACAAATTTCTGATACCAGAATGTAACCCTTTTAGCCTTGATTGTTGTATATGCCCCGGTTTTAGCGGGATATACTGTCCAAATTGTATTTAGCAGTGGATCGCATATGTGATCAAGATTATATATACTAATTTTTTGCTATTATATGCTAATTTTGTGTAGTTGCTCAGTTTTTGTAATGCTAATTTTTTTGTAGTTTCGACAATCTCCTACAAACTTAAAAATATTAAATATCTTTTAAGTTCTTCAGTAACATCTATAGCAATAAATTTAATTCCCTTGCTAGAATTGAAGCTTTTGAAAGTATGGTAATATCACAATGAAAATAATTAGATGTTTAAAAAATCAATTTCTTAAGTTGATTTTCACAATGAATCACTGAACGAAATATTGTACTTAAAAAGACCAAAACCTTTTTTTAAAGGAAATCCAAACGTCATAGTACACACCCATATGGACACTGATCAAGGGCGCCTCCAGGGAATTGCAAGGTTGTGGTTGTGTGGGTTTTAATGGCACAAGAGCCAATATTGGCTAAGATGCGCCAGGAATTGCAAGGGATTCCCTGAATTTTAAAAATTAAAAATTATGTGGAGAGAAGTGGTACGATTTACTGGAAACAGAAGTATGTTATAGGTTTTAAAATATCTACCGAAGCAAATTTATACATAACTATTCAAACTATTAACTAAAATTCCATTCTGTACATAATCGTTAACTAAAATTCCATTCTATACATAACTATTAAAACTATTAACTAAAATTCCATTCTATACGTATTTATTAACTAAAATTCCATTCTATACATAACTATTAAAACTATTAACTAAAATTCCATTCTATACATAACTATTAAAACTATTAACTAAAATTCCATTTTAATTGTATACATAACTATTAATTAAAATTCCATTTTAATTTTATACATAACTATTAACTAAAATTCCATTAAGACATCCCATAGAAAAATCAAAGTTAAAACAAAAATTTAACCCCCTTGAACCCCTTTTAAGGTCATCTACACCCTCCAGAAGTTAATTCTGCCGACGATTATGGCATTGATATACCTCAAACGATTTTTCTAGCCAAATCACCTCGGGTCCAAATCCCTCCATTATGCAAATAACTGGAACCCCTTTCCATTTCTAAATTACCTGCAACGAAAACACATAATACATTACTTCCCCTGTCCCTAATTACCGTTATTTCTGACTGAGGGCCTTTTGACCTTCAATGAATTGTTCATCAATTGATGCGGAATAGTCGTATTCTGTGCTCCCTTATGTGGCTTCTGTCGAGGGTTAAGCTACATCTGGAGATGTGATAAGATAAGTAAGGCGGTTTTTAATCTTCTCTAACCTGAGGAAAGGAAGGATCGATCTTTCTAGAAGCCATGTGAAAGAACTGTTGAATGGCGAGCGCATATGGTTGGTTGTAAAAGTTATTTACCTTTAACAGCTGTATGCGGTGACAGACCCCGATACATTTTTTATAGAATGCTTCCATCCACTAAAATATTTCATCTTTGACTTTTATATTAATTTTTCTGATGCTATGTTTCTTAAATTTTAAACTGATGTTCATCAATTTGTTTGGCGCAGTATTGACCACTTGTTGCCCTTGCACCAAAAATATCAAACCACCCAACCACAGCAGGTAAAAATTAATCGTGCAAGAGCTACAGAAGTAAAATATATTTTTTAAGTAACGTTACCTTAGTTTTTCCAAGAACAACAAGTATATATGTGTAAGATATATTTTGCTAAGAAATAATTCATTCTGTAAGACAGCTGAATTAGACATGGAAAACAAAATATTGCTAGAAACGTGATAAAATACGTTCTAATATAATATGGCTTACAACACTTTGTTTGAAAATGAAAATAAATTCATATTACAAAATTTTTTAAGGGGCACAAATACGAGTTTTTTTATTTTAATAAATACAATGTGATGTTATTAAGTTTATTATTTTTCTGATCCCAAACTAACAGCAAATGAAGCAGGCAAAAATTACTGCTATTGTGTGGTATCAAGTTAACCCTCTAAGTGCATGATTTTTTCTTTATGATGCAACTTAGAGATCATGTAACTGGTATTTATTACAAATTGTATGCTAATAAAAAACTTTTTTTATGTATAAACAATCTTGGAATGATTGACATAATTGATTGTAATTTCAAATTGCAATAAAATATGTTAATTATTACTTAAATTTTACTCTCATGTAACGTATGTGCTGCATATATGCTGCGCTATGCACTAGAGGGTTAATTAGGCTGGACATTTAACGGTTACTTTTTCTTATTTTTACTTCATGTTTTAGCTATTAATGTCTTTGATATCTTATAAACAGTTAAAAATGATTCGTTAAAGTTTTTTAGCTATCAACTAACTTTTATTTCCTTATATATGTGAGCAAAACAGCAATATCAATGAATTTCCTGAAAATAAGTTTTTGATGTCATAGTTCCAATTTTCCCCGTCAAAAGTTTATTCGAGTTTAAACTGTAATTAAGTTGAAAAAATTTGGATTAATGACTCAATCTCTATTTCATATCCAAACGAGCATAGGTCGTAATCGAACAACTTTACAAGATGGTAAAAAACCTCAATAGCACTACCATTTGATTCCCTATTATAATACTATTTACTAATTATACTTTAATAATTTTTAAGTTAATTACGATTTATGGTTTGATAGAAAACGAACTCTTAGATAGAATCTGAAATAAAACAAATAACAATTTAATAATGGGCTTTATTCATCAGAATCATTGTATCAGAATTGTTATATTCTGATAATACATTTGAAGTCATATACGCAGTTAAATGTTCAACGATAAAACTTAACTACTATCACTTTCTACAAAAAGTTGAAAATTATTAACGTTAGCTATTCTTTTTACAATAACACTCGAAGATAAGAAATGCGAATAACAATTCGTAAAACTAGAGGTTTCTTATTAAGTATATTAAGTGGTAACGTTCAAAAAAAATTTTTTTTTTTTTTTTTGTATCAGAGTTTGAATATTATCACTTCCCATTTGTATTAATATTTTAAAATTGTATGAACAAAGAACTAAACAATGGAAAAACACAACGTTTTATAAAGTGATTCTATAATTAATTTTTTTTTTTGTACTTAGAATGTGCTTCGAGTATAACAATAAAAAACAAAATTTAAAAACTTAAACAAAGACATTCACGAATATTTTTTTTTTTAGATAAATTATCTTGATTTCAGATTTGAATATTTGATTTTATGACTGTGTCGTGGGAAAACATGATGGAATTTAAGTTATTTAAAAATATTTTTACTAAATTCATGCTTTATAAAATATTTTAAAGTCTGAAGGAAAAAAAAAAAAAAAAAAAAAAAAAAACATAAATAAGAAATTCATTTTTAAGATTTTTGACTAAATGTAGTTAATGTCCTTGTAGGAAGACTGTCAATAGTGGACACTTGAAAATTTAACAAAAACAAATCCAAATTTGGGATAAACAAATATAAATTAGTGTCAATGAATAGTTACACCAATTTTCCTTTTTTCCATATTCCGATTTTTAGTAATAAAAGGAGAAAGCCTTTAGCCAACGGAGGATAGCCTTTAGCCAAAAGGAGAAAGCCAACTACAACATCGTTTTTGATTGATACACTAATCCTATTTCGTTCTTAAAACAAGATATTAAAATCTCCAAAAACTTGTTATATGTACCACTATGGTATTTTTTTAGTGTTTTCTTTTAAAATTTAGATGTATTGAATATTAATCTGCATGACGTCGTGTGCAAGCGTTGTGACTTGATGGTGTTCATTACAAAATAAGATTCTTATAACGATGAATTTAAGTATAACAAAACAAAGAAGTTAGCAAAGAAATTAATGTGAGATTCCTGATTTTGGTTTTTATATATAAAAAAAGAAACATCTAATTTCCTAAAACCTAAACGAAGAATATTTTGCGAAAACTCTTTGTCACTTTAAGCTTAGAATTAATAGCTTCATCAAAACTGTTGGAGAAACTTATTTAGCTGGAATACATAAGAGAACTAGTTAAATGACTCCTTCGGGCATGTGGTGGTGGGGGGGGAGATGCTCAAGCCCCTCCCTGCGTACTTTAGGGATATAAACAGGCTCGATGAACTAACTCTCTGATCGAGTACATAAAATTCATAGCTACTAGGAACGTTTATTAACATGCCCATACCGGAATTATTTCCAACTAATCTGTTTCAATAATACCTGCAATGCATCCACAGCTGCCATATTTAGTGTTTATTTATGTAGATGGTTTTTTTACAGTTTAAAATTGTTCTGAAATGTAGATTAATCTTCCTGCACCTCGAAATCCATCTGTTCTAGGACAAAACCTTCACCTGTTGTTTCATTCTGAAAGTCGTCATCGCTACAGTCTTCTACCTTTTCTGTTTCTGTTGTGCATTCCATGCTTTCGAAATTGGTCTCATCTTTTGAAATGGAGTAGGCATTCAGAATAACGATCTCAGGTTTAGTGGATAATTTAGAAGAAGACGACTGTTGATGATTGGCTTGGTGAAACTGAGTTTGGGTGAGCGTGTTCAAATGGAACTGTCCATCATATGGTGCAGGTTTCTCTTGGCGACACGTCGGACAATGGGGGAACTTCGAAGATACTTTCACGTAACATCTATTGCAAGTCTGAAAAATTACCCTAGATCTAATTATTAGGAAATATATTTGTACATTAAACAGTCATTTAAATATACATTCCAGAAATGTTGTGAAGAAAATCATTATACTTATGATCCTTTATCCTGACGCTTATCGGGTCTTAAATATTTGCTACTATTTAAAGTACTACGCCAATTTCGTCTATTAACTTTAGTAAAGGCTTTTGAAGTCGAACATGTTATGTGCATGTGTATATTAGATATATAACATTACAATACAATGTATCCACATGAAAAATGCAGAGCACCAACTAAATTTGTACAGTTTTTATACCTTTAAAAGATTTATTCCTTCTCACTGGATCTTATATCTTTAACCTATTCACTCCCAAGGTTATTGGGGTGCAAGTTGGTTTATAAATAGATGTTTTATAAAAACAAGTACCAAAAAAAGCTTTTATCGATATGGTAGGAAACTTTGTTAATAAATATACTTTTGAAAATATATTTGAAATTTTAAAAAAATTAGATGGAAACGTTAAAAATATGTATGATACCATTAATATCACTGGTGCCAAAAGGTCATGAGATGGCTTTTCAATTCATTTTTCTTTCACGTGCTGACTATATAAAATAAATGCGTGAAACAAGAAGTGAGAAACACTAAAATAACCAATATATAACACCAAAAAGTTTTAAGTTTCTAATGCATAAATCAGAGAAATGTTTAGGTCCATTGTAAAAGATGATTTCCTCTATGCACAATGTTGAAAAATGAAAATCCTCTTATATGCTACATGTACTCTTTTTCTATATAAGGCTGTTTGCCATCGGCTCTAAGAGAAATGCGAGTAAGTGATTATCTTCATCAGAAATAAAATTTAAATATTTTTCAAAAGTAAAATGTGTCAGTTGGATAGTTCTGCCGTGCTAATTACACAGGTTATAATTGCTTTTCTTTACCAAACTGAGCTATTGTTGCCAGGTACTTTGTAATTTGTTCTACATAACGGTAACGTTTGATGGTTGTATCTTTCCTAGAAAATTTTAAACAAGTTAACAAGTTAGTCAATGAGTTATCTTAACTGCATGAAGTTGTTAAAGTTGAAATCGCAATATCTCATTTTGAGCTGTGCAGATACGACTTTTGTGCTTAGTACGACAGAGTTGGACAGTTTGGAATTAAATATCCAAATCTACCGTACTAAGCTCAAAAGTCGTATCTACAACTGAGATTAAAATGAGATACTGCGATTTAAAGTTTCGATTATAAGTTTAACTCATTTTAAGAGATGATTTCTTTAATCTTGGAGATGTACAGGTTCAAATAGCTAAACGCAAAAAAAAAGGCTACATTACGTTTGATTTTAATTTTTCCATCTAAGAATACTTTAATACATATAGCTAGGTCGTTCCACGGACCACTTTGCTCTGCCACTGGTCCGAGTTGGGAGACTTTGGAACCGGTATATAAAGTCCATTAACTGTTTTATTAGAAGTAATGCAAAAATTGCATCATTAAAAAAAAGCAATACCTAGTTGAAATTTTTCACTATTCTTAGTTTACAGTAAAAGTATAGTTTAATGTCTCAATCTAAAGTATAATAAATTAAAAATACAAACTTCTTACCATGCAATGCTGGCCATTTGAAAAGCAGCACTGTCCACAGAACGAGCAGTGATTTCTCGGATTTCGTTCCGGATAGCAAACAATGACTCGGCACCAGGAGAACTCTATCTGGACATTGCATTCGATGTTGGGACACAAGAGAGCACCTGGAATGCAGTCTTGAACACGAGCAAATGTATTGCAACAGCTCAGTTTTACTTCTCGTAAAAGAAAGTCTAAAAGGTTTGGAATCTGAAACAGAAAATATAGACAACCTTGATCATGATGAACATTTAGATTTTTGCCAAGAACTATCGATTTATAGAAACAAATAATTGAAATGTGTAAACCCAAGAAAACGACCCAGATTTAAAGGCTGGAGTAAAGTTGTGTATTAAATTTTGAATACTTATGGCAACATAAAATAAATTAATTAGAAATAAAATGAATCAAATCGAAAATTGGACGGCGATAAGCAAATATTAGTCAAGCGACAGATTCTCAGTTTTTATGTATATCTCTTTCTAGGTATTTTTCAGGTAGGTTCTTCACATTTTTCAATTTTATTGGCTTAAGTGAATATTGCTTACTACGGAGAACAAAGCTAAACCGCAAATATATTGTTACGAATTTTTCCATTGAGGCAATGATGGCACAGTTTTCACGGTATAAAAATATTTATTCTCTCTTCAGAAAACTCACAAAATTTATTCACAGGCAACAGTTTAATTACTATCAAGCTTCAACACAAGCTTCAACAAAAATAACTTCGAATTCAGCGATTATACAAGCTCACTCCAATGGGTAAACAAAGCGATCAGCTTTCAACGAAGTCCGAAGTCAATCTGAAAACTTTCCCGATCTACAGTCTTATTTATACCTGGTGCGAGAGAACAATCGAGAAATTTCCTGCCAATTCGTCGGAAAAGAAACATCTCGAAATTTCTCGATTGCTATAGGTGTTGCCACCTTTTTCTAACCTGTATAATCGCTATTAATAAATAAAATAAGATAAAAATAAATTACAATAGAATTTTAAAATAATACGTCACTATTTACAATATATACAGACAATTTGTGCAACATTTCCCCCTTCTTAAAGACTGCACGTCCCGGGCAGTGAAGTCCTTAAGCCATTCAATGACTTCTACCATAATATGGGCTAGCCTATTGTAGTGCACAACACTAGGTTTACAGGAAGGTGTCCGTTGAATCCTCACCACGACGTCGTTGATCTTCTTAAGGACCCCATACGGCCCTTCCCAGTTCGTCTGGAGCTTAGGGGAGAGTTCTTTCCGACGTTTAGGGTTCCATAACCACACCTTGTCAACTTCCTGGAATTAACGGTCAGTGGCCTTGGCATCGTACCGGATCTTCATGCGCTCCGTTGATTCTCTCTCTGGCGAACCGATGTACGGCTTCCAAACGTGCCTGCAGATCATCTAGATACTGGACAGGCGAGGAAGGAGTGTCCGGTGGTCGTCCAAAGAGGAGGTTGCAGGGGAGCCTAAGGTCTCTTCCAAACATCTTTCGAGATGGAGAAAATCCGGTGGTCTCGTGAGTTGCACTCCCGTATACCAACAGAAGCGGTGAGAGTTTCTGATCCCCATCTTGCTGGTTACATGATTTTGAGATTGGTTGTTGATAAGAGAACGCAGTTGGTTGGTTGGTTGGTTGGTTGTATTCAGATTATCTGGCGCCGTCAGCAACACCAGGGCAATAATGCGCAGAAACATTTCGTCATTTAACAAACCAACATACATTTACAAACACCCATGCCTACACGGGACTCGAACCCGCAACCTCGCGGTCTAGAAGCCAGCACGCTAACCACTATACCGTTTGGTCGGCATAAGAGAACGCGAATGTTCCAGATTTGAACTCCGTTTTAGATGAACGTCGTCTGCCCTCCAGACATGGACTTCCGGAAAGAGCGTTCCCATTCCCATTCAACCGAACATCATCTTCAGTAAGTTTTTCTGTGATTGCGTCCGAATCATCCGCGGGTGCAGCTGATAGATCCCGGGACCTCCGTTCGATGCTTGTAACAGGAGCACGGATGTCGATTCCCTCTTCACTAACTTTGTCCATTCCCACACGAACAACTTCCTGGGTGGGTTTCATCAACATTGCTTTTTTCGGTTCTCTTTCCGGGGCTGGAGAGGTACTTTTCATAGATGTGGACCCTTCAGCATTCTCTATGACATTGTCTTCATGAGCCATAATCCAATATACGCACGGCTCTTTCCTGTCTAGATCGTGTAAAGGAACTTCACCTCTCCATGTTTGCAGCTTGCCTTTCTGAAAATTAAGCGTAATTCCATTTTTCTTCAAAAAGTCTAGTCCGAGAATGCACGGATCTACAATTTCGGCCACATAAACGGTGTGCTTGAAGGTGTTAAATCCAAAGGCAATGTCCACTTCCAATTTCCCGTGCACGGAGATATTGCCACCAGACACAGTTTGTAGCGAAAACGAGGGAGCTGTGTAGAGAAGTCGGCTGTTCAGACGACGAGCTACGTCCGTCCTTACGATCGTTACGTTCGCTCCCGAATCGACGATTAAACGACATGGAGTTCCGTTGATCTCCCCCTTCACGAATAAACCCTGGTTTCCTCCTTGACGGGATGAGACGTGGAAACGACTGGTCGTGGCTTCACCTGTTCTACATTGCAGCTTCTGCACTGCGAGATGGCATCTTCTTAGATTCAATTGTTGAGTTTCCGTGGTAGTGTTATCCCTTCTCTTTTTCAAATCAAGGCAGTTACGTCGTAGATGCCCTTCCCGTTTGCAGTGCCAGCAAATGACTCTTGTCTTTCGATCCCAGGCTCCTGGATAGCTTCTCATCATTCTATCCATTTTGCTTTCCAGTTCTCGAAGCTTACTGGTGAGAAGGTCAGAAGAATCCTCGGCTAATGCACCACACACATAACGTCGGTTTTTTCCAGAAGCTAGCTGCGCGGCTTCCACTCTCATGGCTTACACGAGGGCAGACTTCAGGTTTTTGTTCTGGGATAATCTTACCGCCTGCTGCACATCGAGATCTTGAATAGCGTCGATGAAATACTGCAGAGAAAGATCCTCTCGCACATCCATGGGACAATCTGGAAACGCCAGAATTGATAGTCTCTCTATATCAGTGGCCAATTCCTGAAGAGATTCTCCGGCCTTCTGCCTTCTCGTTTTCAATTGCAGTCTGTTGTAATCCATTAGATGCTGCTCCCCAAACCTTAACTCCAACGCACTTGCCAGCGCCACGAATTCTCCTCGCTTCTCTTCAGGTAGTGTTTGTAAAATGTCAGCAGCTTCACCTCGAAGAGATGCTGCGAGATGGAATGCTTTCAAAGTATCGTCCCAACCATTCGCAGAAGCAATCATTTCAAACTGCGTTTAATAAACGCGCCAAGACGACCTCCCATCAAAAGTGGCCACTTTGATGCTGGAACGTGGCGCAATAAAGGGAGTGGAAACATTATCCCAATTAGGTGTTGCAATGGTCACAGCTTCGCGAGTTTCTATTTTCCGTAGCCTTTCTTCTACAGCATCCATGAATTTTCCCTGCTCTTCTTTGATAGTGGAAACCTTTTCTTCCATTTCATCTCTTACCGCAGTGAGAACGTCTTCCTTCACGGATTGCAGGACCGATGATGTTGTCTCCATAATAGTAAATTCTACCATTGACGCTAGCTCGGTTTTCATTTCTTCCCTGATCTTGATTACGGCTGCGGATGTGGACTCGCACTTATCGGCCAAAGCTTTCATGTCAGATGACGTTGCGTTTTGCAAAGCTTTAAAATCTGATGATGTCGCTTCTTGTAAAGCTTTAATGTCTGATGATGTCGCTTCTTGACTGGCGGCAATTGCGGCGGCGAGTTCGGCATTTGTCGTTTCTTGACGGGCTTGACCAGCGGCGATTGTAGCGGCGGTTGATTCTTGTCCGGCTTTTATTTCGGCTTTCATTTCAGCGGCCGTGGATTCTTGTCCGGCTTTTATTCCAGCAATCATTTCCATTAATTGTTTCATTTGGTCTTCCATCATTCCTCTAGTTGTCGGCATTCAAAATTACGAAACCCCACTTCTGACACCACTGTTACGAATTTTTCCACTGAGGCAATGATGGCACAGTTTTCACGGTATAAAAATATTTATTCTCTCTTCAGAAAACTCACAAAATTTATTCACTGGCAACAGTTTAATTACTCTCAAGCTTCAACAAAAATAACTTCGAATTCAGAGATTATACAAGCTCACTCCAATAGGATAACAAAGCGATCAGCTTTCAACGAAGTCCGAAGTCAATCTGAAAACTTTCCCGATCTACAGTCTTATTTATACCTGGCGCGAGAGAACAATCGAGAAATTTCCAGCCAATTCGTCGGATAAGAAACATCTCGAAATTTCTCGATTGCTTTAGGTGTTGCCACCTTTTTCTAACCTGTATAATCGCTATTAATAAATAAAATAAGATAAAAATAAATTACAATAGAATTTTAAAATAATACGTCACTATTTACAATATATACAGACAATTTGTGCAACAATATGTTTGAGTTAAACTTCTTGCAGCTAAATCTAATTATAGTCGATAAAATATCCAAGATATCCAGCAGACAATATAGCTGTAGAGTAACACATGTTTTATAATTCAGTTTCCCCCTTTCGTGATACGTAATACCATGTTCCCACTTTCTGCTAATTCTCTGATGCCCAATATTATTCATGAGAAAAAAAATTCTGTAAAAAGCATCTAATGTTAAATATATTCTCAGATTCATTCTATTACTATAAAACTCTACTTTTAACATTTGAAATTGATACACTTTTCTTCCATTAAAGGGACAGTAAAACTTGTACAAGCAAACTTATACAAAGAAACGTACTCTACTATATTTGCATGCCACTACATACATTAAACGATAGATATCTGTGGAAACTCTTGCAGTCGTTTGTGCAATTAGAATTACCAGGTTTAAAAATTTAAAGGATTTTCAACTAGTTCAGATAGAGCTCGAGTAATAGTACAGACAAATTAGAATCAAATTTGGGTCCAAACGGAAATAATTATTAGAAAGCCGATTCCTTCTGAACTGAATAAGTTACTTTAATTGCATGGTTGATATGTTGGGACAAGGATTGCACGAAGGTTGCACTGTACCAGAACAATATTAGGTCATTATCTACATTATAGTAGAATATATTATGGCAAGTCTTTCAATGAATAACCCTCTACTGCATTTACATCTCGAATGGGAGGAAAACTACCACTATAGGCAGCCCGACTACCGACACGAGATTGAAACGAATCTCCACCGAATCTACTCATTTAGGAAAGCATAGACCCTCAAAACGACGGTGAGGCTCGATGTCCAGAATGTTAGAGGAGCATTACGTCGCCAAGTCATGAGTGAGGTCTCATTCATAAAGGTAGAACTGTAATTAAAACTCTGAATACTATAGCACCTACCCTATAAATATTCTGAAACAGACAGCGATCTTTGAGTGAAAATTCGATATTTATTCCTATGGATTCCAGGACATTCAATGGGTTGCCACAGTTAATGCAAATGCAGACTGAACTACAGCTTTTAGCCGCCTTAGCACACGAGCATCGCACAGAACGGCAACTAATTCTACAGGAGCACATCTGAGGCTTCAATATTTCGATGTCATCGTCAAATTCTTCTTCGTGCTCTGATGAATCCCATTGAGGAAGACGACGAATGCAAGCTTTCTTATCTAAAAATATAAACCATAGCATCAAATACCAAAGTTAATCCGAAAGTGTCACAGAAAGTTTAAAACACAAGATTTGATTTAGTTAGTCATCAATTAATTCTTCTTTAAACGCAACGTAAATCAATTTATTTTACAAAAATGATGACAACCATAGGGTAATGCCAAGTTTAATACATTTATTGCACAGTTATTTAATGACTTATATTATTTAATAAAAATAATTTTTTAAATTTTTTTTTATTTAATACATTATTGAATTCTGCAGAGTTTAAAGTGAAGTCTTACTAATTTCTTTATTTAATAATAAATCTTTTGCAAAATAAATGTTTCCTGTTCTCTAAACTGAAAGTTATTTAACTGCCTCTTGGCCCAGTTTCTCTTCGGTATTGCAAACCCTTTAAATTGAATCTAAACCCTTTAAAATCACACACAGATAATTTTAAAAAATTTAATAAACTATTTCTTTACTCCAACGTACATGGCAACCATATTTAAAGTAACATTGTTAAAAACAGTCTCTAGCCGGTCGAAACCAACAGGTCCTTATTAAAATTTTGATTATTTACTGTTTAGACTCTGTGAAAAATGATCTCTAAAAATAAAATAAGAACTTTTTAGTTAAAATAATAAACAATGTAATTTTATGAAAATGGAGCTTTAAAAACTATAATGCAACGACCGATAGTAAAAACTTTATTGCATTATTTTCTATTTGATCTCAAACAAATTTACTACTCTTCCACGATAAATAGCAAAATAGAAATCCAGCCTATGTAAAGTTAATCTCCATATAAGTCATTAAAGTGCTTGTGGGGGTAAATATTTGAAGGGGTGTTTATTTCTTCAAATACCCTATGACTTAAAAAAATTCCACCCCAAATTTTATGAAAATATGTTCATTAGAGCAGTATCTTTATTGCTTTAAGCACCACAGCCCTAAAGAGAACTGTTTCAAGCTCGTCGATATTATTATTGTTATTATTATTTTTCAATATATATATAACTAACATAATGTTACGAATTTTTGTATATTTGTAAATATTTCGTAGTGTTAATTTTGTAAATAGGAAAATTTATGTACATTCTGCATAAGGCAGTGCAATAGTTCGCCTTTAATTTATTTCCCTGCAATGAATCTCTTGATGCTTGATAACGAGTTTTACAGAGGTAACTCTGGGAAGCGAGTTTTAAGGAGCAGGGCATTTAACATTATGGTAATGGCAATCTCGCCAAATCGGCGAGAGATAGAGCCAAATTGGCGATGGTTTTGGCAACTAATTTTTGTCGCCAAATTTGGCGAGAAATCGCCAAATTTCGCCAAACTTGGTGACCATTTGGCGACATTTTCGGTCCCCATGCATATGTATAGGACTTTTCGACTACGATCTGGAAAGTTCTCCAAATATCTACCTCTAGAAGTCTCCAGAAGGTTCGACTCCTATAAAAGCCCTGCCATGAGTCAGTAGACAGTTAGTAGTTGATTTTGAGTCACTGAGTTAGCTGTTAGCTGAGTCCGTTAGTTGACTGGATTTACTGAGTCTCAGTGAACATTCCGAGGAGTTCCAAAGCGAACTGTATTGCATTGTCTTTTGCGGCGATTTAGCAGTTGCGTTGTCAAGTTTTTAACTGCTGTTTTGTGCTCTATTGTTGTGAAAAGAGCTGTATTGTGTCTACTAGAACGAGAAGTTCTGGAGCTGTTAAGAGAATCTGTGAAGAATTATATTGAAATAAATTTCTGCAAGTTTTTATCTGCTTTGGCTTCAAATCTTTCGAACCCGTCCACGCAACAATAATAACTCCAGAAAAATGCATTTACCACAAATACCAAATTTTAAAAAATCCATTAAAATACACCCAGTATCGAAAGAATAATATTTTTACACTTACTTTTAGTTAAACTCTTTTTCAGAGTTGATGGCGAGAGTTCTCCTTCAAAAGATAAATTTGAGCTATGCATGTCGCTTTGAGATCTGTCGTTATTAGAGAGGGCAATAAACTTTGCGTCAAACTGGTACAGAACAGATTTCAGTTTATTCACTTGTCTTTTTCTGAGAACTATCTAGACAACACAGAAGGAAATTGCGAATCACCTATGTTACTAGATATACTTATAAATATACATATAAACGAAGTTTATTAAAGTCTTCTGCATCAGGGGGACTTAGCTTATTTAAAACACTTCATATTCCAAAGATAAGCATAGCTTATTCTTCCTCTATTGAAAAGACTGTATTCCAAGTTTCTAAAATGCATGTTTTTATTATAAATTCTAGACTTTTGGAAAGTAATCTTTTTATTCAATAAAATGTACCAAATTCATTACCCTAAATATGATATAAAAACGCACTTTCTAATATTTTATGACTTATATTCCTGAGAACAGATCTATTCTTGTCCATGACTATCTCATTATACAATCATATTTCTATATCAAGATATTTTATATTTCAAAGTCGCATTTAAAAAATCTTGCATATTTACAATAGGGTACTCGGCACTCAAGTACACTGAAGTACCAGGAACTGTGGTACAGATGAGCAATAAAAAATACCAAAACAATATTTGCAGGCCGCCACACATATAAAAAAGATAGAAACTGGAAACTCCTGCTTGTACAATTGCAATGCTCAGATATAAAATTTTAATGAATTTCTACAAGTTATAAGCGAACTCAAGTAAAGGAGCACATTAATTCAATGTATAGTTGAATATTGAACTTTTTCGTAATGTTATTGAAAGGGTGTACCCGTAAATAAAATAATTCTTGCCAAACCTTGAACTTGCAACGCCAGTGAGTAACTCTAAACCAGAAAATGATTTCAAGTGAACGTCATACACATAGGTTGGCAAGAATCATTTAATGCTATCGACGTGACACACTGCCTTAAACTTTGATAAGATCTGATGGCCAACTCTATTACTCCTGATGAATATTGAAGCTTGAAGCATTAGACTTTGGAAGGTCTTGTGAACAAATAACAAATACAACACTTAGACACTAGTGATCACTTTTGTCTAGTGGTTAATACGTCTGTCTACTGATATAGAAGTCCCTGATTCTACTCCCCATTAGCGCACATTCGCTACATTGGTGAGTACCGGACAACGAATCATGCGGCCATCTATCGGCGTGTTTTGAAAATACTGTGCGACTTCCACACTATTACCTCAGCAAGCAACTTCTGTCGACTCACTGCCACACAGTAAGCAGCCTCCGGCGGCTCACTGTTTAACGCACCGCACTCAACTTACACGCAAGCAACTCAATCGTTAGCCCCTTCGCGACTCACTGGAAAAGAGCTATGTGGTGGTCCCGTGTATAAATAACAGATACAACACCTAGACACTAGTGGTCACTTTTGTCTAGTGGTTAACACGCCTGTCTACTGATCTAAGAGTGCCTGGTTTGACTTCCCCTTCGCGCCCATTCGCTACAAGACTACTATTATTATGCGAATTTGTTCTGGCACTTCAGTACTAGTGACAAAGATACAAAACAGATTAAATTCAAATAGGTCAACATTTGCTGTCTTTTCATAAACGCTTCTTACCTTGTGATTGAATGAACTTCTAATGGCATCGTCCCAGGGTGAGTTACTTTCGACAGGCGTATCATATACAGTGGCATTGGATATTATACCCGAACGAGCCTGAATCCTTCCCAAGCATGTTAAAGGTGTAGAATTGATGCTGAAATGGATGGTACGATCACTTAAGTCCATCGAAGTTATTATTTGGAAAGGCACTATAATCCGAACCATTTGCTCCCAGATATCAGATGATTTCAATTCAACTTGGTTGCATTGACACACAGGAAACTCATACAGAAACTGGCTAGAGAGAAGGCAAATATCAATTAATAACCGCAGAAAATATTAGTTTGTGGGATTATTTATAAATTCCATGTTTTGCTAGTACTAAAGCATTATTTACCGTTTAGTAAAAATAACTTTAAACTTGCTCCGGAATCGACCGCGGGAATCCATGTCGTCATCAACCTGGAATGAAATTTTATTTGTTTTCGTAGCATTTTAAATTAAAATCGTAACTCCAATTGAATTGAGGTTCAAACCAGAATGAGTGGATTTGACGGAAACAATAATTCTAGTTTTAATTTTATCAATAAAACGATGTTTGAACAGATTTTACAAACTATGTTTTCTACATATTTAAGCAACGTTTCTTTAAATAATAGTTGTATCTAACTCTAAACCAATACACCAGATTTAAAGGAAAATCTACATTTTTCCAGAATCTACAAAAGAGTTGATCAAAGTTTAATCTTAATTATTTTCGTGTTAGTGCTATGCCTCAAAATTAAATATTTCAGTTACAGACTTTTAATGAGATTTTGTTGTATTCTTGAAAGAACAAGAAATATGCATCATGTCGAAATCATAATCTCAGAAACAAAAACAAAAAAAAGAGGGGGGGCGTGGAATCTCTGGAGTACAGATATTATTCACCATATCTTGAGGGAAAGTGGATAGTACTAAAACAGGAGTAGATTTCTTTATCAGTAGTAACTCTTTTTTAGATGACTAATACTATCCTTGACATTTTCCCCCGTACTTACATTCTTTCTTTACAAATATATATATATATTAATTCGATTCTAAATGTTTCGAAAAGGCCATAAACAGAACAATTTCTTCTCAATGCGCTTTTTCTATTTCTTAATTTGCAGTCAAAATTCCGCTTTTAGAGGTTGGCGAGAAAACGATTCATTCGGCTCGAATTGAATGTAACGTCAAGACTTCTCAAACATCTTGGCTTGAAATGCGGTAGCGGCAACCAGTTTTGCATGTTTCTCGCAAATCGCGCGAACCTGTACTGGATATGGCAATGGTCTACTAACGCCAACTACTTGGCATAAACCTCACGATAACCATTGAAACGGAAGGAAGCTTTGACGTCACAGATTTTGTTGAGTGTTTTGATCGGACTGGTTTAGGATCGATTTTGGGGGATTTTATTTTCTTAATATTTAAATAACTAATTTTTTAATATTTGGAATCAGAAAGAAATTCCTCATAAATATAAACTAATTAAACTTGTTTTTAAAAAATGCGGGAATTGTCCATTAGGAAACTTACATATAATCCGCAGTTTATTAGTGTGTAAAAGCTTAGATTTCAATTACAAAAAAAAATGAAATGATATGAAATCGTACTTACATGAAAGTAACCGATTTGAAGCTCTGACATATCGTAGTGTCTGGGACGAAAGTTCGGTTTTCCTGAAAGAGATGTCCAAAGAATATCATATACTAATTTAAATATGCAGTAAAATTACGAACTACAAATTTCGTTCAAATCATTACAAAAGTATGTTGTACTACTTTGTGATTCAGATTTCAGGGAATATTTTTTTTTCGAAACATAGCAAAATAATGATATACGATAGGTTTCTCCAAACATAATATTAGAATAAAAAAAATTAAATCATCAAATACATGGAATTACCTTGATGGGAAATTTTAAAATCTGGTGAATCAACTGATTGTAGATTTTTCTGATTGGAAACAAAACTATTTGTTTCATCTCTTATGATATTCTTTTTCAATGTTTTATTTGCTGATGGGAGCATTAATATATTTGGTCGTTTGCTGAAATCTCTTTGTTGGAGATCATTAGCAAGAGAACTTGCTCCATTTCCATTCATTCCTGTAGCCGCTGCGACAACCTTATTGGGAATATTAGTTGAATAGAGGGTCGAGCAGGGGGCAATCTTTTGGACTGGTCTAAGAACCCTTAATTCTTTTCGTGGTTTGTTGCCCAACTGTGACACCATATTCTGTTGTCTTTCTTCAAGCAGTTCTCGAACAGTTTTGCGTCCCGTTTTCTTCGCCTTTGTCACTGACCTTTTAACGCTTGTTGTCTTTTGAGATGCTGGAAAACGTTTTGGAAGGAAATTTTGCTGAACAACATTCTGTTGACCGAGACCTTTTAAAACCAATACCTTCTGTGCTTTTGGTTGAATTGCGGTCTTCGTATTTGGCACTACACAAACAGGCACCATGGAAATGGGCGGAGGAAATAAATCCGGTAAATTTGTTACAGGTTTCTGCTGTGAAGGAGCGATTTTGACTTGAACGTAGTTATTTGTCAGTTTATTAATGCAAGATGTTGATACAAGTGGTTTTAAGTTCTCTACTCTGCAATTGTTTGAAATTAAAGTATTCGTGTTCAGTAACACTGTCTCTGAAACTGATATTAAGTTTTGTTTCAATGAATGCTCGTGATTTGTATCTTGGTCTTTTGTACCTGTGTTTTGTAGATGGGGGTCTGTATCAATGATAGCAGCATTACATGGTCCTGCATGGGATGGGTCGGGAATTTTCGTTGAATCACTGGCCATAGTCACAGATGTTGTAGCTGAAATGTGGTTATATGATGGCTTAGAGGAATTAGAATTTAATTTCTGCTCATCTCTATCTATGTTAACTTTGTCACATTGTGAATCAATAGTGTCGTAAGTAAAATCATTATCCTGATATAAAGAACTATTATTAGAGTAGCAGAAATAATTTATTACATTTCCTTGGTGATCACAGAGCTGTTTGCCCTCTGAAATGTTACCCATTTTAAGAGGAGTACTGGTTTGTTGGATTGCATGTTTATCTTTTCCAAGAGAAATGCTTTTAATAGGCTTCATTAACGGTTGTTTTACTGTTGAACAAATAGGCTTCGTATTCAGTTTTTGCAAAGGAGTTTGAATTGGTTTTATATTCCGAAATAAATTAAGTGATTTTAAATCTTTGGTAGAGAGTGTGGAAGCAGGAACACTACTGTTGGTTAAGTCATGATTAGGAAGTATTGACGTTTTCTTATTGAAAGTATTTATTAAGAACTTTTCTGAGCTGACACTTTCAATTGGTTGAAAATGTGTTGCTTGAGTTCGCCCATTTGATAGATTAATGGTACTATTTTGAATGAGGTTTTTATCTAATGTAATTTTCTTTTCCACTTTTAGTACTTCTGAATTAAAAACATCGTTAACGTTAGAATTCCCTGTCTTTACTTGGAAGTTATTTACTTGATAGTCAAGTGAACCGTTAAGTCTAGTTTGATTTTCTAAGCTTATTTTCATTGGATTATTCGTTGATTTCTTGTTCAGAGATGACGGCAATGAAGAAGTTGAGTTGTTTTTGTCAGATAAAGGCTGTCCCGACTCGGTCGCGTTATTTACGAGAACTAAAAAATTTGAGTTTTGGTTTTGGGGCAATAGTAAATAAAAGCTCCTGCGAGTATTAGCATCTTTACTTTTTGTGTGACTTGTAACACCAGAACTTGTAGAGGAAGTGATAGGGTAGAAAACAGTTTGCTTTTGTTCAATTTTTGTCAGTTCTGAGTTTGAAACTAATGTTTGGTGATCAAAACGTTGCATATTTTGTGCCTTAGAAGTTTCATTACCTGCCTTAGTCAAGCTTGAATTGGGAGCACTGTCTGTAATGTAATTTTGGGAACATCCCAGAGGACTTGATGTCAAAGAATGACGATATTTACATGATTTATTGACTTCTTGTTCCTGTAATTTTGATTCTTGTATTATTTTATGAGAAACAGTTCCGGCTGAATTCTGGTGACTTTCATTTAATGAAGAATTTTGAAGTGTATTTTGAGTTATTCTATTTAACCAATCTGGGTATGGAGTGAAGGAGAATTCTGATGATATACAAGGGAGTTTTATATTTGTTTTACCACTTCGATTTGCTATCGAAAACTTCTCATTTTGAATTAAAGAATTGCAAACTGGTCTTGGCTTAACATTCTCGACTTTATTTTTGTTTTGAAATATTTTTTCTTGCATAGATTCATCTGTTGTTTTCTCATTATATCCAGAAATTAAATTTCTTTTAATCTTATCTTTTTGAATTGGAAACTCTGACTTCCTTTCATTTGTTTTCGTGTTGTTATTATCTTGGATGTTTTTACTATCCAACTGGCGTAAAGTGCTTATGTCACATGAAATAGTTGAATCGTTCTCGACACTGTGCCTCGCGGTATCTGAAAAGTTCGAAACAGTCCCAAAAGGTGACTCTTCATGTAAGGCACTATTGTATGAGACTTCAGAGTCGTACAAGGTATCAGATAATGCCGTATTAAGATAAGTAGGAAGTTCCTGTAAGACTTCATTCAATCCAACCACTGGAGAGTCACTATTTAGAAAATCCCAAAACTCATCATCGCTGATTTTAGAGGACTTTTCTTTGCTAGGAGATTTATAATTGTTCAACGTAGGGCGATTAGGATCGACTGTCCCGGATGACTTTTGCGTCGAGACGAATTGTGATTCGAAATTATCTTTTCTGATTTCAGTTTGAATGTCTATTCTCTTTTTAATAGGTATCTCTGGATTTTTTTTACCAGAGCTGTCTAAATTCCTATTTTCAAAATCACCTGATTCTGGAAAACTTATACTCATGGAATCTAGAGATTGGTAGCCTGAATCCCCAGTTGATGGATGAAAAGACTCTGATTTACCTTCTTTACCATGGGGAGTTTCTTGTGGAGTTGTGTCAGCATCATACACTCTTTGAAGTTCTTCAACTGTGGAGTTGGATTTTAAGAAATCCCAAAATTCCTCATCAGATTTAACAGGCTGCTTAAGACAGACATCAGACGTCTTTTTATGACTTTCAAGATCATACTGAAAATTATAATCGTAATGCAAGCGAGAAGATCCACTTTCTCTTCTGGACGAATAGCTTGGACTGTAAAAGTCATCTTTACTTGCTTGGTCAAGTTGTCTTAAATGAGGTTCACTTTGATTGTAGGACGGCAATGGCTCGATATAATCCCAAAAGTGGTCCACTTCTGTTACCTCACCGTTGCATTTATTTTCGCCTCTTTTTTCCGGGTCTAACTTATCATTTAAAAAATCCCAAAATTCATCACACATGTTGATTTGACTGTAAGTGTTTGCTTCGGGATGAGGGATATGTTTATCGGCTGTGCTCATCTACAAAAAACAAAGAAGATACACTTATTTTATAGTTTTGTTTTTATATTGATTTCAATGTTTCACCAGTTAAGAGTAATAATTTATAAATTATTGGAATTCGGAAATTTCAGGACTAATTTAAAGCCGCAATAATTATTCATAACAAGTTTCAAACCTGGTATATTTAAAATATGAAGCCATGTATTATGTAACTCAGCAATTAGGTGGATTGTATTAGAATATGAAATGCATTTTATAGGAATTTAATATTGAACATTCTTGAAATTAAAGTATTACACTAGATATTTTTAAAGTATTTGTCAAAAGAGATAGGCTCTTATATGATATTCCGATGTAATTATTGCTCTGTTACAAAGGGTATATTTTTTTATATTTGTTTAAATCTAAAAATGTTAAGTGTGTATCTCAATGTGTTTGATTTAAGGTAGCAATTTTTAAAAATTTGATAGTACTTCATACGTTTCAAATTTAACATTAAAATTAAAAAATTAATCACGATGAAATACCAAGCTCTTAAATGTTCTCAATGTCACTGTTATTTTTCTTTTTTAAAAGAGAGAACACAAATATATCTTCAGTGACTATACATTGATGTATAATATAAAACATAATTAATTCTTCCGATATATTAGAAACTGAAAATAACTAGTTAAACTTTTTTTAGGGTTATGGCCTCTTAAAGTTTATATCTTTAAATCGTCTTTGCTTTGATTGAAAGCGATTTTTTATTTTCTTAATTAAAACACCCCTGAGGATTTCAAACTACTTGATACCTTGATACATCACAATGTATACGCACTGAAGTTGGTTATAGCCACACAAACGTCCTATTATAAAGATAGGTCAAGATATCGATTGCGGAATATTGAATAGGTAATTTTTCTGCGTTTTTCATTTTTTCACACATGAATTAAATATTGCTAGAAAAGCTCTTTTCTGAAAGCCGAGGAACATAATAAAACTGCAGATTTTGATGTTAGCTCTTGAGTAAAACACGACTCTATTTAAACAAAGTTCTTTGCTTCAGCAATTTAACAAGTATTGTTAAAGAAAAATAGAATCCTTGCAATTTTCCAAATTGAGCCCTTTCATGCTTATATGATATTTACATAAAACTATCTAGGTATTGTCTTAAGTATTTCATCTTCATGTATTTATTCCGTTTTAGAGTTTCAATGGACAATTCCGCCGACCAAACGGTATAGTCGTTAGCGTGCTAGCTTCTAGACCGCGAGGTTGCGGGTTCGAGTCCCGTGTTGGCATGGGTGTTTGTAAATGTATATTGGCTTGTCTAATGACGAATGTTTTGGCGCATTATGGCCCACGTGTTGCTGACGGCGCCAGATAATCTGAATACAACCAACCAACCAATACATTGTGTTGATCGAACTATTTACTTCTTATTCATCTACAACATAATACATATTCATCTACAACAAGTCTATTTGCCAAAATTCAGTGCCGACCAAACGGTGTAGTGGTTAGCGTGCTAGCTTCTAGACCGCGAGGATGCGTGTTCGAGTCCCGTGTTAGGCATGGGTGTTTGTAAATGTATGTTGGCTTGTCTAATGACGAATGTTACGGCGCATTATAGCCTTCGTGTTGCTGACGGTGCCAGATAATCTGAAAACAACCAACCAACTAATGGACAATTCCCACTTTTTTTTATTCAAATCTAAATGTTTTGCAAAGGGCATAAACGCAAAAATTTCTGCTCACTGCGCTTTATCTTTCTTTCCTTTTAAATTTGTAACTTAAGTTCGGTTATAAGATTTGACTGAAAAAATCTACATATTCGGCTCGAATCCAATGTGACGTCAGTTCATCTGAAACAACTTAGCTTGAGACTCAGCAGCGTAGACCAGTTTTGCAATTTTCTCGCAAATCATGCAACCGGTATGGGATATGGTTGTTGGTTGTTTTCAGATTATCTGGCACCGTCAGCAACACAAGGGCTATAATGCGCAGAAACATTCGTCATTTAACAAGCCAACATACATTTACAAACCCCCATGTCTTACACGGGACTCAAATCCGCAACCTCGCGGTCTAGAAGCTATCACCCTAACCACTATACCGTTCAGTCGGCGGTATGCGATATGGCAATTGTCAAACAAACTCACACCAACTATTTGGCTGAAAACTCACGATAACCATAGAAATGGAAGGATGTCGTGACGTCGCAGCTATAGCAGATAATTTTGATCGCACTGCGTTTGGGTTGGTTTCGGGGCATTTTCTTTTCTAATAATTTAATAACTTATTTTTTAAAAAACTTTTGTTTGAATATTTGGTATCAGAAAGAAATTCTTCATAAATATAAACTAATTTCACTCGTTTTTAAAAAATGCGAGAATTGTTCATTGTTGACGTTTTAATTTTACTATTTTCTTTTAATTCACGGGGACTTCGAATTCATAACATTCGCTTCTAGAATAATAAGCTTTAAAATAAGGCCAAATGTGACTATTGTCAATCAATTTTTTTTTTTTTTTTTTTTTTTTTTTTTTTTTTTTTTTAAATCTCAAAAAGGCATATTTTAATTTTTTGAAAAAAATATATGTTTTGAAGACATTAATTGATTACTTGTGTGCCAAATTTCAGAATGGGATATAAGTGGGTTCCTATAGAAATGAGGGACTGAAAAGCAAAGAGGTGTGACTTTTAAGTGACTTTTCTTAACTTTCGAGAAAAAACACTTCAAAGTTTCTTATTTATATTTAATTCTATAAAAACTAGTGGTATATTCCTTCCAGAGGTTAGTATTTGAACAAAAATAATGTCCACACAAATTTAATACAAATAAAAAAACTGTATAGTGTATTTCTCAAGAGTTAAGCAGTGTTACTCTAACCCCTTTGCTTTTTCAGCCTCTCAAATATATTTTGATACACATGACGGTCATTAAAACTGGAGTCTGACATATGAATATAGAAGTTGGAATGCTTTGAAAGTGTATTGATTAGTCATTTTCATTCTAAACTTATGATAAAGCCTGATATTTATCAAATATAACGTGGATTAATAACACATTAAAATTGCTTGCTAGACATGTATTGGCTTATGTATGAGCCCATCGAGTCACTCATTACATTAATTCATGCATCAATTTTGTGAAGGTGGGTTACATATGATTTTCCCTTGCGCTATTTATCAATGGTTTCATATTTTAACCGGCAACATAAGCCAATGTATACGCAGCAGGCATGTAATGTTTTATTAATCCTCATGATAACACCTGATATTTATCAGATATAACAAGTTGAGCATTAAAATTGCGAAATAGACCGATAGATACATTTTCAAAGCATTCCAGCTTACATATTCATATGTCAGACTACAGTTTCGATGACCGTTATGTGTTCTAGTGACTTTTCTTAACTTTTGAGAAAATGCACTATACAGTTTTTTATTTGTATTAACTTTGTGTGGAAATTATTTGCTCTGGAATGAATATATCATTAGTTTTCATGGAATTAAATATGAATAAGAAAATTTAAAATGTATTTTCTCGAAAGTTAAGAAAAGTCACTAAGACACCTTTGCTTTTCAGTCCCTCATTTCTATTGGAACCCATTTATATCCCATTCTGAAATTTGGCACACAAGTAGACAATTGATGTCTTCAAAACATATATATATATTTTTAAATTAAAATATGTCTTTTTGAGATTTTCAAAAAAATATTTTTTGATGTCATATAAAAAACAATTTTGAATGTTCTAGTCTAGTTTGGCTTGGCATCATTTTAAAGCTTATTTTTTCGAGAAGAGAATGCTATAAATTTTAAGTCTCTAAATGTAGTGGTTTTAAATCTACAGAAATTTGAAAATATCAAAACATTGCGAAATATGTTTATTTTTTCCTTTTTCAAGCGTCCATATTTCAAAAACTATAGCCGCAAAAAATCTGAAATGTTAGTTTTTGTTAACTTTCGAAAAACTGCCAATGACCCAAAAATTATTAATTTATAAGATGTCAAGGTTCAGACAATTGGTTGATTTGACATGGAATGACCAAGCAGACTCATTAAAAATCAATTATAAAATTGGTTTTGAAAATATATTTTGAAAATTAGAATACAGGTCTTTATCCCGCATTAACCTAAGTGATTCAGGGCTCTTTCAGACGGTGTTAAAGCGAACGTTGGCCTGCAATCGCATGCCCTTTTACACGATCACATAGTTGCGGGCATTTCGTCAGCAACTTTGAAAGGTTTGATTATTATTTTTACTCAGTGAACGCAGTACGGGAATTAGCGCTGATTAAAAGTAGATAACCTCCGGTTATCTTCGCACTAGGCATCCGTTTTCGCGCTGCACTAAAAGGGTTAATTTGAGTTTTCCAAACCAATTAATAGGTTTTTTTCTTCAGGTATTTTGATTAATCCAGCAACACAAATTTATTCCGGTGTTTTGTTGTAACAATGGTAAAATCAAGGTGTTAAGGAAGCATGCTCATGACTTCAAATCAACTGAATTAATTTGCGCGGGCCTGTACCAGGCCCAGGCCTGTTTAAATCCAATAACGCTGGACATTTCATCTAATGATATATAAAAGAAGACGGGACTGGTTTTCCAGAAATTCCTCATTCTGGAGATCTTTCGAGAAGGTACTGACACGTCTTTGAATCGCGAATGAATGGGGGGGGGGGGAAGGGAAAAAAAGCACGGAAAACTCCCATTTTGAAGCCTCTGCGACAGCACGAGAAAATCTGTCACAATTTTCCCTATGTCTATTTGCTTTGAAAATAGACTGTAGAGAAGCTCTACAGCAAGATTTGTGCTATGTTAGCATTACGCTTTCCTTCTTAAAGTCAGGTCCCGATAGACTAGAATAGATGTATTTAATCTAGGGTAAATTTTTGCATATCTTGTAGCAAGTTCTGAATAATGGTTATCTCGTAGCAAAACCTGCTACCGCCACACTACATATTCAAATTAATATAGATAAATTTTGCCTTTATATCCGAATTAACTTACGAAGGTAAGATATTTGGTTGATTGAAATCCATAGCAGCATTCGGCTACCTATTTCTGTCAATTTATTGCCTAATATCCAATCCATTCATAATTTCAAACTCATTCAGACGTAGTCGATAGCTATCAGTAACACTACTCTAATAATTCTTTTTACGCCAAAGACTTACGGCCTAGATGCCTAGATCCACGCACATTCTACTCGGAACCATCATGGCCAGCTAGACACTATAAGACCATGGCCAAGGACCTACACACCATTATTAAACAGCTTTCGTACTCGAACCCCAGACCCAACGGTCATGTAATCCTCCTTCCGCATTTGTTGAATAATCCCCAAGTGATTTTTGACGACAATTAGCATTTAGAAATGTGTCAAATATTCTAAAATGTAATAAAAATGCAAAACTATGATTTTTTTTTTTTACCGTTTCTATGAGGGAAAATGATTTATGCATTTTAAATATTTGGATGCAGTACTTATCTAGTGATGCCCCTGCACAATGAAAATTCAATACAGAAAAGAAAAACATCGACGGTTGGTTTACACGTTATTTGGAAAACAATAAAGACCATATTGCCAGGATCATATTGTGTGTGGATTTTAAATCACAACACCTAGCCCTTCCTAAATTACAATATAGAACATTGGCATTCCAAGTTTCTCATTCGAGAATAAAATGCGTGTTAATTTTTTTTTTATGAAAGACCTCGATGGAGTGTTCCCGTAGTCATTCAAACTAGAGTACCTACTGTAGTCTGAATAACCAAGGGGACATTCAAAGTTAAATACCTACTGTAGTCTGAATGGCAATAATCTCCACAAAAAGCACAAATTATGTGAATACCAATCAATCGAAACGCTGTTAAACGAAACCGTTCGAGTCAGCAAATTCAAAATTTTGTTTTTAACTTCGATTTTGTGTGTGTGTATGTGTTTGTCGCTGCCGGGCAAATCTGTGGAGGCCTAAGTAACACACTTGCCGTAATCCAATCGGACTCGAACTTGGCAGATAGAATGCATCTCATCCACATCCAATCTATCAAATTTTGGGGACTATCACTCTCACAAAAAATACTCTTTTACACACGTTTCTAAAATCGATATGGAATACTAATAAATCCCATTCAACCGATCATTGTTGAAACTCTTTCCTGTTGTCAAAATTGTTTTAATCAAAATAAATAAAAAATATGTTTCTATTGTCCTCCTCAGACTAATCAGCTTTTACTCACGTTCCATTATCTAGATACAAAGCGCCGACCAAACGGTATAGTGGTAAGCGTGCTAGCTTCTAGACCGCGAGGTTGCGGGTTCGAGTCCCGTGTTAGGCATGGGTGTTTGTAAATGTATGTTGGCTTATCTAATGACGAATGTTTTGGCGCCTTATAGCCCTCGTGTTGCTGACGGCGCCAGATAATCTGAAAACAACCAACTAGACACAAAGCTTAATTCAAACATGTTCAATTTGGCGATATATAAACTGAAAACTTCCCCTATTAAGGTTGACGAGGTTTGGTTTGTATGCTCAACGACCTATGTTTATGCATAATCACGGCTAATAAGGCCAGGACCTACAGCTGGATTCCGAACGTGAATTCCACAACGAACATCTATGCCTAACCCGGGATTTGATCCTGGCACCATGCGAGGTTAAAGCGCTAACCACACAGCCCTCAGGTGGTCAAGGTTGACGAGGCAAAATCTACGGAGGGCTAATTAACACACTTTTCGTTTTCCAATCCAGCTGAATTTTGGTTGGTTGTTTGTTTTCAGATTATCTAGCGCCGTCAGCAACACGAGGGTTGGTTGTATTCAGATTATCTGGCGTCGTCAGCAACACGAGGACTATAATGCGCCGAAACATTTCGTCATTAGACAAGCCAACATACATTTACAAACACCCATGCCAACACGGGACTCGAACCCGCAACCTCGCGGTCTAGAAGCTAGCACGCTAACCACTACTCCGTTTGGTCGGCACTGAATTTTGGCAAATAGACTTGTTGTAGATGAATACCCAAGTAGTAGCATGACGTGATGTATGAAGTAATTTTTAGGGCATCTTTTCTCGAATGACGTTATTCAGTAAAAAATCACGTCAGTTCTGACGTCATCTAATGGTCATACAAACTGACGTTTCTAAAATCACGTAAATTTTTTAGTCATCATACGACGCAAATATTTTTGGTCATTGAAATGACGTCTTTTTGTACATATTAAATGACTCAAATATTTTTGGGTCACTTTATGACATCATTTTTTAGTCATCATATGACGCGAATTTAACTTTTATGTTTTTTATACGGACTCGCGACAGAATACACACTTCTACTTGTGAAGCCTATTTTTTTTTATTAACTTGTAGCTTGTATTACTTCGAGTATTTACTAGAACCAGAAGCCACAAAATAAATAAAAATGATAAGGGAATAACAGATAGGTGAGTAATCTTTATGTAAATAATTGATTCGTATTTAGTGTTTTTTGGTAAAGAAAATCTCGTGTTAATAGCTTGAAATTATAAAGTGTAGTAGTGATTCTAAAGTGAATGTAAAATAATTATATTCTGTGATTTGGTAGAAATAAAAAATGGAATACATATTTGTAGTTTAATATAGTTTCAAGAAACACATACAAGAAATTATTTTTAGTTGAGTTTCACTTATTATGCTCTTTTGTTTACTTTTCAATTATCACACATTGTAATGTTTACAATTTAATGTTCATTTCTAGACATGGTTAGTTAAGTGTTAAAGCCTAGTGTGCTGATAATGTAAACAAACTGATTCTACTTTAACATCCCAAACTTAATGTTGATATTTATCCGTAACTCTATCTCGGTAAATTCCTATTGTACGTAGTAGGGTTGGCGCGGTTTCAAAATTTGGCGAAAACGCCAAAATGACGTTCTCGCCAACTCAAGATGGCCGATGATTTGAGAACCAAACAAGATGGCGGTTGATTTGAAGTAAACAAGATGGAGGGTAAATCAAAAGGGCCGTTAATACTAAACCACGCTGAAACATAAGTATTATGAATATAATCAATAAAATACGACATAATATGCAAATATTTAACAAAAAATACGAATAAAAAAGGTGCATGTATGTGGAGTGAGTCTTATGTTAGATTAGGCGGGTCAGTTCCTACAAGTAGTGCGATAGTAGGCCGACCCGTGGCGAGGACAGAATAAATTCCAGACCCAAGCCATATGTATGTGTATACATATCAAAAAATGAAGTAAAGATAAAACAATAACTCTACTCCGGAGAATAAACAGATGAAACGGCTCGAATAAACTCTTTCATGAGTTCAGACGACGTCTTGTCCTGATGGATTCGACGCCACATGTACTCAGCAAGATAGGAATCAAATTCACCGTGAACTTTGTGCGTTCCCTTTAGACCCCGTTTAACGGCACCCCACGTCCCCTCAATCGAGTTGGTGTGTGCGCCGGTGACAGGATCCTTGAAGGTTACACTGTGGTTTACGGTGAAGTGTTGAAAGCCCTCGTTCTGCAGACAGTTGTACGCCTTCCAGCAATCGGAAATAACCACACTCCCAGGCAGGATGAATTTCTTCAGCACCGCTAGAAGAGTGTCCGACGTCCGGTCAGGTACAGCAGCCATGAAAACCTTGTTCGTGCCGCTCTCGATGCCGCCAAAAACCCATTGGCCTTCCACACGCTTTCCACGGTTGAATTTCCTCTTGCCGAATTTAGATTCGTCGATTTCGACGACAACATGCTGTCCACCGATGGGCACAGGGTTCTGGAAGAGCCACTCCATTGCAACCTCGCGGCAAAACATCATCCAGTCGGTGACGGTCTGCTTTGAGAGTTGCAAATCTTGCATGATATAGCCGTGGCTCGCACCATACACCCATGCCACGGTGAATTGCAACATTTGATGAAGCTCCAACCTGCTGCCGTCAAACCAACTACCCTTTCGGCAAGATCTCCGGACCCGATGCTGGCGGTTGCACTCCCAATGGAAGCCATCGGAGACATCATTCCGCACGTGTAAATCCATTGCTAGGCTGCACTTCGGACAGAGTACAGATTTAGAAATCAATCCATTATCCATACACCATTGAAGAACAGCACGCTTACCTTGAGACTCCAATTTTAAAAAAAATTTGGAATTCAAGTAATCACTAACTAAAACAAGAGCAGCAGCCATCATAAAAACAGTACCGATCGACGGAGCCAAAAAACGAAATGGCAGGTTTAGACACGCTAGCGGCACCAAAAAAAAAGTAGGGTTGCCATAAAAATCAGTTTTGCGCATGCGCGTAAAAATGAAAGGTTGCCACATTGGAAACATTATCGCCCTTCCGTTTGTCGCCAAATCCATTTGGCGACGTGACACGTCTAATAGGAATAACCCAAAATACCCCTCTATCTCTATTAGTAAATACATATGCAGTCGCTTCTTTCATAATTTATTCGAAATGATTTTGTTATGTTTTTTATCCTGGGCCTTAAGCCCAAGGGTATTGTTTCCGTTTGGGCATAAGTGTGGTCCGCATTATTCAAGGTATGGCAAAAAAAGGCTTTAAACAATGTTAGCCCCGGCCGGATGGAGGACATGGGATGAGCAGTTCTATCTTTATAATTAATTTATTTTTTGCTTGTAATTTTTTGTATGCAAATGTGCCAAGAAGAGATGCTTTGGTACTCTTCGGTTAGCTGAATAGGTTAACAGTTTTAGCCAAATCCAAACGTGAACATGTTTAAAAGATGCGTAAATGTATCTCCAACCCTAAATGTTTACTGTTTGTTATAGAAATTATAAATGATTTAAAAGTTGTTAGTTTGTATAAGTTAGGTCTACAATTTGCGGTTTTTATCTGGTATCTGGCTTACGGAATAGTACTGATGCTTAGTAAACTGTATGTTGTATGATGATCAGCCATTCTGATGCTAAATTATATTCGTTTTTGATTGTATGTTATATTCAAGTTCATACTTTCAATAATGGATGTGTTTTGGTTGGAATAATCAACTTCAAAGAATGCAATGTAATTTCAAAATATTATCATAAACAATTGTTTTCATGGAATGTATTTTTTTAATGCTGTTTTGATATGTATTATTAAAAAGGTTAATTATTGATGTTTTTAGGAAAACACTAAAAGTTATTGTAATGGAGCAGAAGAAACTTAGTTTTTTAGAAGGTTATTAGGCCTTCGGTCCTGTTAGAAGTCGAAGACTACACCTTAGTTTTTCTAATTCAGCAATGATCTTAAAAATTTTCACTAACCTATAAGAATAAAAAAACTTAAAATAAAAAAGTACTTGTGGGTATATGGAATAAAATAGCTTTTTAAAAGTTTGTAATAATTTTATCATTAAAAGTTTATTTTTATTAAATAACAATAGTGATGCAGCTCGTAATCAATTTAGTTCTGTAATTCAAGTGGACAATTTGCTTGTGAAAGATGATACTTATGGTGTTGGAACCAAATTCACAGAAAAAAGTACTTTTTTTAATAGCCATTTTTATTTTGAACAATGAATGTGTTTGTTGTAAGATTATTAGAGAATGTATACACAGAAATATCTTGAAGGAACTTCCAAACATGTTATTTCGCCTTTCCTCAATAGCTATTTCGATTGTTTACTATTGTTTCATTGTCAATAAGTTCCTTGTTTGCAAAACCATATCAACACTAAGCGCAAACCATAAAATGACTGTCATCAAAAAACAAAAATATACATTTTCAAAATTGCTATAAGAATTATGCTTATCACTGATTGTAATGCTGTAAGTGAAAGAAGTTGCCAAAATTGTGTTAATCAGAATAAATAAAAGATAATTCGATATGAATGCATACATTTATTATGTAATGTGGTTCAATCAATTCAACGTTGTGTTTCGGGGTGATGACTCCAGAGACTTTATGGAAACCAAACACTATGTAAACAAATAGTTTGTGATAAGTGTTTGTTCGATTCATCATTTTTATATGAACGCCTTGTAATTTTCTACTTTATAATAAAGTTATTTCTTTGTAAACATTTTCTGATCTGAAAGTGCAAAATCGGTACTCTTCCTTTAGCCGGGTATGATTACTCACCAAGCCTTAAATTCATGCGCTATTAAATGTTTACATGTTTAAACAACGTATCACCAAGCCTCTGCTATAGCATCCCTATAACAGTTTGTTATAGGAATTATATAAATGATTTGAAGGTTTTTAGTTCTGCAATTGTACAGATAAATGCTATTTTTCACAACGTATTTTTATTTACAGTGTTATACTTTAATTTTATTATTTATATTTTAACTTAATTTAGTACTGTTTTGTTAGATGGGTACCAGATAAAAACTGCCCAATTGTAGACCTAACTAATACAAACTAACGACCTTCAAATAATTTATACTTAATATATTTAAAATTGGCGATACATTTACGTGTCATTTAACTGTTAGGCTTGGCGCCAACTGGTAAATGCCTAACGGAAGAATACCCTTAATAATTTATATTTTGACTTAATTTTATGAATATTAATGTTTTAATTTTCTTTTAGTTACCCTGTTTTTGATTTTTGCTATTTTTCTTATCGTTAAATGAAAAAAATCGTTAAATGCCTTATACTACATCTGTTCCACTTTTTCTTAAATGTAAACTTTTATGTCTTTCAACGGGTCCCCATCAGCACGGGGCCACACTGCTTGCTATATTATAAAAAAGCCACCATTAAAAGTATTTCTTATCTTCCCTGCAAAATCATTTGAAGTTCTATTGAGCATATGATGTACATATCTTTTGTATTTGAACTAATTAAACTATTTGTGTAGTGTATTGATATTTGTTTTCTTTCATACTTTGAGTGTTGCTATACTGGAATAACTTGTTACTTGATGAATTTTAATAAAATATTCTTAGCTATACAATTTGTTGTTTTACTACTTTTATTTAAATCTGTTTAGTAAATATATTAAAAAATGCACATCCTTGTTTAAAATTACAAATTGGTTTTATTTTTCAAACTAATTCTTGGATGGGAATTCTGCAATTTAACTTATGATTTAATGTATGTTTTCTTGTAAACTTTGAGTGTTGTTATACTGGAATAACTTTTGTTATTTGATGAATTTTAATAAAACATTCTTAACTGTACAATTTGTTGTTTTAATACTTTTATTTCAATCTGTTTAGTAAATATATATATGTATAGAAATGCATATCCTTGTTAAAAATTACAAATTGATTTTATTTTTCAAATTAATACTTTGAAATGAGTTCTGCAATTTACCTTATGATTTAAAATAAAAGGAGTTAAGGTTGAATTAAATGGGAGTCTTGTAGTACGGAAATAAGAAAAATAAAGTGAAATAATCGCCCTATAATGACAAATAATAAAATGTATATAAAATAAACCTATATAATAAACAAAACAAAAAAGCGTCATTAATTGCCTTTCAGGTGACCATTTGGGTGACGTCAATAATAGGACATTAAAAGCGTCATCTAAACAGCGGCATAGTGATTCGGACATCATTGAATCACGTCATTTTTAACGCCGTTAATGACGTCCAGATGACGTTTCCAAAATGGACAAAGTGAAGAATTTTATGACGTGATTTTATGACCTTCAGATGACGTGTTTTTTATCACGTCATGCTACTACTTGGGTATGTATTATGTTGTAGATGAATAAGAAGTAAATAGTTCGATCAACACAATGTATTGGTTGGTTGGTTGTATTCAGATTATCTGGCGCCGTCAGCAACACGTGGGCTATAATGTGCCGAAACATTCGTCATTAGACAAGCCAATATACATTTACAAACACCCATGCCTAACACGGGACTCGAACCCGCAACCTCGCTGTCTAGAAGCTAGCACGCTAACCACTATACCGTTTGGTCGGCATCAACACAATGTAAATAAAAATCCAAGTTCAATAAGTTGAAAATGTACATAAAATTTGGTAATGCATTTAAAGGATTGATTTTAAAAACTTTGTTTTTACGGGTTATATTATTCCCTCCCTCCCCCTCCCAAAAAACTTTATTTAATGCTACATATTAAAGTAGCTCTAAAGTTTAGACGCTTAACAATATGTACAGTTTTGTGTTAAATATCCCTGTTACTTGACTTCATATTGCTCCTATGATATTTTGGTACAATGTTTTCTTCGCAAATGATCTGTTTACCAAGAAATCATTTCGACCAATTGTTTCGGATAACGCTGCCCTACTGTAGTGTCAATGTTGAAATAACGCTTAACAATTAAAAAGGGCTTTTCCACACACAAAATCCGTTTCGTTATTGGAAGATTAACAATAGCTAATTAAAACAAACATAAAAAGTTAATCACAAATTAATGAAAACGTTTATTTAGTTTATAAAGATCAATATTCATTTTACCCAATTACTTACACCTAACCTCACACACAACAAACTTCATTTAGACATCTGTATAAGGGAAATAAAACACATAACGATCGCCATCGTGTTTATCCGAATTTGGGTTTAGGTTATAGAGTCATCAGCAAATAGGCTACAGAATATCTACATATGAAAGAAGCTAACCTCCGGAACATACTCCAGCAGATAATTTTTCCGAAAAGTCTGGTTTATCCAGAATTCTAATCCAAAAGAAATATACACGTCTTGGATCTATTTATTCTTGCATCATCTTAAATTATAAATCAATACGCTTTAAATAGGCAATAGTTTTGTTTTATTTGGTTTTTGGAACTACCAACTGTCTATTTCTGCCACTTATAATAAAGTGCTTAACACAGCCAAATACGTCTTGTAATTTTGAGCATCTAGAAGAATACGAGATCAAAATCTTTTAGTGTAAAAACCTCTCTCCGACCCCACCACACCAACGGGAGCACATTGAGGCCACGACAGATTTAATGTGCACCAGCCTCTATTAGGTACGCACCGATATTTGGCGGACGGAGGCCTGAGCCCACAATCCTCCGGTTATGAGCTTGATAATCTACCGCAGGGTTATCGGAGCCCAATAGGCTATAATTCGTATCAGTATAATAAGAAAAACCAAAATATAAAATTCCAAAAATCCAAATTGATGGCTATTGCCACATGTATTAGTCAAATTTCAAAAGATATTTTGTGATTATTTGGATTACTGAATTTGGAAATTCATGCATAAAGTATATTTAGAAAATTTGTGATTGGATGTTCAAAGTCGTTGCCCTTCTGCTCACAGAAATACAGCCGAATTTGGGCGATTAATATAGCTTAAAAAATATTTAAAAAATAACTTGAAAAAAACTGTAAAAAGGCTTTAATTATGCTGCGCAATTTATTTGAAACGAAACGCACATAAATTGATTGTGGGGGACATTTGTCAACAGCGCGACTAACCAAGGGTTAATGACTGTTGGCAAGGAAACTTGCCGATCGAAATTTTTTTTTTCTTTGCTAATAAATTGTGATTATGGTTCCACTTAGTGTTTTTTAATAAATTATAAAAAGTATTTTCCAAAAAATCTGAAAAATTCAAAATATACCTTAAATGATCAAAATAAACAGGGTAAAAGCTGAAAACAATGATTGTTTGTCCATTTCAAAGTCGTCTTTAATGGGTTTAAACTGTAAAGAGGCTACATGTTCCAAGTGGAACCTTCTAATGTCTTGTTTCCAGTCTTAACCCTTTGCACTCGAGGCCTTTTTTGAGGGGAGAAACCAGCAATTCGAGACGTTTTGCAGAATTTTTGGTTCAGTTCATGGTTGAGGACCCGCTTTAAAGAAACTAAACATAAACAGTCACAGCTTTGCATGGAATATCCTCATCAAACCTAATGATGAGCCATCTTCCGAGTAACTAGGCATCAAATCTTGTGGAGAGTGAGAGTCACCTTTCGAATGCAAAGGGTTAACTTACAAGTATGAAATATGGTATTAATGTCAGTAGGGAAAGCATAGAAAAAGTATGCTATTTCAATCTCGATTAACTCTTTAAGGGGTTGAAAAATTCTAAGCGAGATGATATTCCAATATCCTGTAGTCATAACTATAAAATTTGGTAGAGATATCAACAAGGCAAAGCACAGTTAAAATAAGCTATTCCGATTTTTATGAACCCACTTTCAGGGGTTGAAATGGGACCAAACGTCAGAAACGTGGAATGCAATATGTCTATGCTGAAATGCTCGTATGCCAAAAGATGTCGGGTTCGAATCTTGAGCAGTTATTGTATATAAAATAGGTTGGTTGGTTGTATTCAGATTATCTGGCGCCGTCAGCAACACGAGGGCTATAATGCGCCGAAACATTCGTTATTAGACAAGCCAACATACATTTACAAACACCCATGCCAACATGGGACTCGAATCCGCAACCTCGCGGTCTAGAAGCTAGCATGCTAACCACTATACCGTTTGGTCGGCGTATATAAAATAGGTCGTTGAGCGTAAAAACCGAACAACTGAAATGGTCAGAGTAAAATTTCGTAGCAAAACACGAATAATGCATAATAAATGCAAGACGCTGAAAGTGAGCCAGCTTAATATAAACTTGAAATGATAGCGAACTCAAAAACTTAAATAAAACTTCGAGAAATTAAAACTAATGGACACAGACTAGTACGCTCAGCAGTTGGGATTTTGCATTTTCTTACCGCCGTGTAAAAGCTACACTGCAGCAAATTTTTCACTTTTTTTTTAAAAATAAATTTTCCGAATTATTTGGGAACGCCTTCCCGAAGATCATTAAAAAAAGAAATTGATAGCATTTCAAATAGAAGAACACCTAATGCAAGTTGATCCCTGTATTATAAAGCTATTTTTAATTAAATAAAAGGTAAATATTAAGTAAACTACTTTTTAAAAGAAATCCACTTCATATTTGAAGCCAAATTTTTGGTTTACCTTTTAGCGCATTGAATCGGATATCAAATCGTAAAATGCGAGACTGCTTGGACGTTAAGTATCATTTTTTAAATGTATTAAAATGCTAAGTTATTAGGTAGCGTAATTTTTACTATATAACCCTGTAAAAAAGACATTCAAGAAAAAATAAAATTTTTAAAAGATTCCTTTTTTTTATACTATTATACAATATTTAAAAAAAAAAAATTCTCTGTGTGAAACAAAACCAAATATGGATTCCATAATAGCATACATTTTAACAAATTTATGAACAAATCAACTTTTTACTTCAAAACCTAATTTATCGATAAATTTCAGTCGATGCTAAATAAATTATCAAAACACAGATTTAACATTAAATGAAATCACAATTTTTGTTGTTAATGGCTAAATTAAGTTCAAATTTGCTCAAAATTTGTAATATAATTATTGTTATAGAAATACATCAAATAGAACTTAATATTTTGTTTGACAATTGGTGCTACTCGGTTACTAATAATTTTTAATTATCCTAGTGCGAAATTCATTTCAAGTTTGGTAACCTAAATAAAAAAAATTCTAATAGAAGTTCAGTCAAGTCTGGTACTTTTGGGGAACAATTTTTAAATTCACATGCCTACAAAAATGTTCAATTCAAAAGGTATGCATAATACAATTTTTAAAAAATTAAAAAGTGCTCTTGGAAATTCTAAAGAAAGTTATATCATTCAATAATCTTAAAGATGCTGGTAACTTAAGAACATTTACTTAAACGTATTTATTACCTAAACGTATTTTACAAGATAATTCAATAAAAAAAAAAAAACTCCACGAGTACGATTTAAGTCATTGTTTCATCTTTTAGTTACATTTAAAACTCGTAAAATTATCATGCAATAAATACAATTGAATATCTAAATCAACCAAAACAGATATCATTGTTACGCGTTGCTTATACATCGTTGCCGGTGTGCACCGGATTTACAAATGCTATATAATTTAAACTCTTTTAATTTAAATTGACAGAACAACCCTAAGCATTTCTAAAAACAATTTCAAACTACTTCGCGCATACTTTGAGAAATGCGTTCATTCAAATGTACGGAATTCTATTAAAAACATTTCAATTCATCGTCTGCATTTTAAAAATCAAGACGGCACGACTTAGTTAATATCTGTTTATTCTACATTTGCATAATTTTAAAAGCATACCTTATACTTAGGCCAGTTGAATATTCATAAGAAACACTTAAATTTGTTCTTTTCGGCACGATTTCGTTATTGTTGCAAATCTTGAATTGCGCTCCTTTCACTTAAATTCAGTTCACGATTTGATTGGATGAATTTGGCGAATAATTTTGGCGTCATGAAGTTTTCTTTTGAGAATATTTTAATTCTTAAAGAATATAATATTTTTAAAAAAGTAAACCATTATGAAATTAAAAAAGAAAATTTAAACAAATAAAAACGAGAATATAGTGTAACTCAGCTTTTATATTTTACTTGCTTTTTGGAATAATAAGTATGTTTAGACATAGAGTTCTATTATGTAGAGATATGATTGGCAACCGGTTCCATGCTCTATCTTGGAAAGTGACTTTATGCACGTAGTTCGTATTTAGATTAACGAAGCAATCACGTGACACTTCTCAACCTTAAGAGATATGCAGTGAAGTGGCGAACAAGAAGCCATCTTGGTACAATGAGTGGTCTGAGATCGGCGTAGTGTCAGCGAAGTGTGAATATAAACTTGTGGTTCATAGTTGATCAGAGAGACCACTATAATTTCAATCAGGGTTAGATTTAACATGGTCAACACCAAGTACTATATAGTTTTAGTCATTAGGGAACACTAGACATGTCAGCAACAGCGGATGTAGACGTGTTAATATCAGGTGTCGTGTCACACTTTAGTTTTAGTGTCGGGGTACATTTGATAGAGTTTTTTAGTTTTTATTGTAGCTAATACAGGGTGTTTATAAATTATTTTTGAGGTAGCTATAAAAATAGAACCGCTTGTCAGAACAACCTGAAATTTGACTTGAAAATACGCGAAGGGGGAAATGGTATGGTATTAAAAAAAAATAGTTCGAGTTTTTTCCTTTTTTGTACATCACACTGTACATTTAACATTTTAGTTTCTACACGACACTAATGTAAAGAGGATCTTATAAAAAGGCTCTGCCCAACTGTTCATTTATATGGGATCAACTTTGCCATACTTAACTACAAATGCTACAGACACGTGATATGTCAAATGAAAGGTCTCATCGAGAAGACCTTTCAATGTTAAAATTTTTATTTATAAAAAAACCTCTAAATCAGCAAAAGAATATTTTGTCAGCAAACCTCATCAGAATGAGATTTCTGCTATGAAATGTCGCCAAAATGTACACCTATATGTATGTAGGCTTGATCAACTGCAATTGCATGAATAAGAAGTTGCCAGGGAGGTGGTACCCTTTTTGACAGTTTAATTATTTACTAGAGAGTTCTGCTTCCTGCTCGCTAACTCCAGTTAACCCCCGTACTACTCCTTTAAACTTTTGAAATCTTGATAAAATTATTGAAGAGGTGCTGTTAAGAAGGTTGCGTAGGTGATAGATGATCTGACTCCATTTGAATTAAGATATTTAATAGAAACTTAGGTGCGACAATTATAACAAAGTATTTAGAAGGAGGAACGATACACACGTGTTTCTCTCTTTGATAATCGTGGGCAGTTTGATTTGATATATGCAGGGTTGGCGTTTGTGAGATTACAATCACGTTTACAGGGCATGAAAGCAATGTGTTGGACTCTTATGCTGTGCAAGTGATCATCATGTCTGAAGAACAAGACATGGGGCCCTGCATACCCCCTCCCCAGTGTCTGAGACACGATAAAAAAAAATCAGGGAACTTGATCCGACGTCAGAGTGTTCAACCTGTCCTTTAAAAGATGACAGGTGGGATGCAGTCAGAGAGTAACGGGGATGGTAGTTGACGAGGCAAAGGGGGTTCTGCGTGGAAGATGATGAGGATGTAGGTGGTGATCCATCAAGCTGTGGAGAGGAGTAGGACCATCGAAGATAATGGGTGTTGTTAGGAGTGCAGGTTCCGCAGATACCATCCCTTGTGAGAGCGGTGCTGGGATGAGGAGTGTCACAGGTTGGACGGGTGTTGTTGTGCCACAGCCTGGAGATGTATTGGAGGGTGATAGTGAGTGCCAGGGAGATCGTGTGGATGAAGATGTCCTGCATTGGGGCGTTGGATGACTAGGGCGCGAGGGTGCCTGAAGACCCAGTGGGGCTGGAGCGCAAGGGCGCAGTGGTTCAGGGTCCAGCGATGCAGGAAAAGGTTGGTGGTCCAGGTACTTGTAGGCTGGCTCGTTAAACTGTGATGATGCAGTGTTGTGACCCAGTAGGAGAGAAATTCCAATGAGAGATGTGAATGGACGATGAATGTCATCCTGATGTGAGGGATCTGTGATCCCGGAGAGGGCGTACACCAGAAAGAGCATGTAGATACAGCGTGTTTGCAATGAGTAGTTGGGGGCCGGGTTGGATGAGCACAAAAACTGCACAAATAGTGAACAATACCATGTCAGAGGAAGAGACGCACGTGACAAAAGTGAAGCTGGGTGTGACTGTATGCAGGTTTGGTGTTTCTGAGATCACAATCATGTGCACAAGGCACGAAAGCAATGTGTTGACCTTTTGTACTATGCACGTGATCATCATGTCGGAAGGACAAGACGTGGGGCCCTGAATTATATCTATAAATTAGTCGGTATAAAATACTGAAAAATATTCAAAATAGGCGATTAGTAACCCTAAATACGAAATTTCTAAGTGGTGTGGTTTATGTAGATCTACAGTGATTTTTATTTCGCCATGCAATACCACTTGGCGACAATTTTTGTATGATCATAATGATCGATGGAAAAATTCGTAAGTACCATAAAATCATTCAACTCCCACTCATTACTTAGTGAAATAGAAAGTATAAATAGTGTCTAAGTTTTAGCTCTATTCAAAATGTTTAGATGTGCAGCTGTATTTAAGGAACACTTTCAAACAACACTTAATCTCCCAGATGAACAATAATTGAAATTAATCAAAAGAGCACTTATTAACTTCTAAAAAATGCAGTTTAGGCCTGAAAATTGTAAACATAAATCCTGCTGGATGTAGCCATTCACTTTATGAAAAACCCTCTGTCATAGTAGAGGCATTTTCGAATCATGTTCATGTTAATAATTATTATTATTTTTTTTTTTAAACTTTTGGAACGTTTTACAGTTCTAGTTCTTTCAAAGGACACCATGGTCTTAAAAATCTGTCAAATAGTTTAGGAGTAGGGTGACTGTGATAAAGTCTTATCGATTAAATATATAGATATTCTTTATGTTAACTTAATATTGAATATAAGCAAGGTTAATTGAAAAATTGCATTCTAAATGTGTGTAAGTTTGATTTCCATGAAGGCTTGGCAGTTCACTGTGGTTCAGAGTATACGTTAAGGCGTCGTGAATAGCTTCGCCCCCCTTCCCCCCTACTTTTATGTTGTTGTAGGCTAATTGAAAAATAGGGCTTATATAAGCACGGAAAGGGAAATATTAATTTCCGAAAGTCAGTTTGAATTTAAGAGGCTGCAATTCATTGTAGAAGTAGATGGAGGGTTTGCTCTGGAGCCAGACAACAAGAGTGCAAGAGTCTGGGTTGGAGAGAACAATGAACACATAATCGGCAGGGTGGCCACAAAATTCAGGAAAAAAAGTTCCCTGACAATTCCCTGACAGATTTTAAAATAATTCCCTAATTTTACAGCATTTTTTTTTTTTTAAATTTTGCCAATTTTTCCAGGTGTGTAGACACCCTGATAAAATAGAACATGCATGCTAAAGAGATAATATGCCATTAAAAATATATATATATATAGTTTTGGCGTTAATTAAATCCATATTATTACGTAACCTTAAAGTTCTAGCGATTACTACCACAATTTTCCGGGTAAATGGCGCCAAAATACGGATGAACGGAGAAACGTGCCTAAAATAATAGAAAATTTCCCTGCTTTTTGCGAAATTTTAAAAAGTTCCCTGACAATTCCCTGATTTTTTCCAAATTTAGAAAGCTCCCTGACAGTTCTCTGATTTCCAGGTTCTGTGGCCACTCTGGCACTAGAACCAGAACATCAAGTTGTAGCATGAATATTAGGGCGGCCTTTAGTTTTCGACTTTCAAATTTATTTTTTCTTACCCTCCCCCCATTTTTTTTCGTTTGGCTATAAAAACATTATTTTGACCGATATTTTTAAAATTAAAAGTGAATAACGCGTGCCGCAACGAGCTTGAAGTTCACATCATGTATCCACATTTTACTGTACTATGTAGGGTGGTCTTTATTTTTAGACTTTCAAATTTCTTTATTCTTACCACGCTATTTTTTTTCCTTGATTATAAAAAGATTATTATGACAATCTTTAAAAAAATTAAAAGTGGTTGACCCATGTAGCAACGAACTTGAAGTTCGTATCTTGAAGCCGCATTTTACTGTATTACGCTGTGCCGCTGATCATTTCACGTATACGTTATATAAACATGGTCAGCTGTCAAATACTAAGAAATTATTGTAGAATGCCATCATTCCACTTAAAAAGGGATATAAAGGGGATGAAATACACTTCTTTAGTACATTTCTGCGGGGTGAAGGAGAGTAGCAGAAATCTAGTATCTCTCGACTTCCCACATTTAATTCAGGGTAGATTTCGATGTGAAGTTGTTATTCTATGTTTAAAATATGATATGTAGTTTAAGATGTAATAACGGTAAAATTTATTTAATTAGTAAAGTTCATCACCAGGTAACAGGCACCAAATTACATGTTAATCAACAGCTTTTCCCAGTATTGATTTACATCAAATTAAAAGTAAAGCTATCAATCGGTGAAAGTCTTATTCAAATTAGTTGCACGAGAGTCCTAAACATTTTGGTGCTCCCATAGTGTTTATTACTGACTGGATTGCTGTTTACATGGAACAACTAGCTGGAAAAAATTTGTATTTCCATTGTAGAGTGATTACATAAGTTGTGTGGACTTAAAAAAAAAATGAACTAGCTCAAGTCACAATCAACACAAATATCAAAGGTTTTAGGATAAAATAGAACTATATCAATTAGAAGAATTTTCAGGATGCAAAAACATATTTACATGAGACTTCCAACAACAAAGAATTTGAAGAAATGCTTATTATTTTTAGGTGAGCAAAGCAAAATAACTAAAAAGGATTTTGGGAACTCATTGGATTCTGTGTAATATTTTTAGGTACATATGTTAAATCAAAGATAAAACTACAAACCACAGGGAGAACATGCTATGTGGTATTTTCCCACACATTCCAACATAATTTAGTTCACTTTCAAAGCTCAGATAGATTATGATATAAATGAAAGAAAATCTCACTTGGGAGTATTCATCAGCACCAATTATTTCAGAGAGTAATCTCATTAAAATCACCTTATTCTATATCGGTGTATAGTAGAGGGTTTTTCTTAAAACTTAGCCAACTCAATTGAGCTTAGAGATGGTCGCTATTTTATATCGGTAATATTTTAAAATACAATATTTGTGACGCCCATTACGATTGCTTTGAAAATAAGATATTTAACTGTGATAAAGAAAATGATTTGAAAGTGAGACACATATTTGTAGGTTTTAATCTTGTTATTAATTAAATACTAAAATAGATTTTTATAAATAATGAAAATCTACACCATATGAATAATCTTTAATATAATTACCATTTTAGATGAGAAAATTGTTGTTTTTTCATTCAAAAGTTTGAATCTGTTTAATGAACTTAAATGGGATTTTTAAATATATCACCCACTTTTTGGAAAGCAAATATTTCTTATAAACATGTTAAACATAAATTTAAAAAAGTCTTCATGAAGTAAATTACACTAGAAAGAGCACTAAAGTTAATAAAAAAGTTAAAAGGACTCTTAATTTAAAAAAAGAAAGTGCGTTTTATGACATATGGAAGGTCGATGTAAACAGTACGCTAATATACAAAATATCTCTAAAAACACCCAATTTTTGTTGTATGAACGTTATATTACCTTTATTTGTTAAACTGTATCAATATTTTGCATCTTTCTTTTTTACTTAAGGGAATAAAAATTTAGGACTATTTTCGTTCATTATTGCTAATTCTGTGTCCATTTTGAGCATTTTCAATATGAATGTGGCAGGGGTAAATATTAACTTATTATAATAAAACTTAATACATTGTCAAAATTAGTCAAAAGGAAAAAACCTTGGGTATGAGCAATCCAATACGAAGACATTTTTTTTTTAATCTTTTTAATTACTTTAGGCTCGTTGCGGCATGGGTTAATATTAATTTATCCAAATGAAATTTGGCACACTGTCAAAACAAGTCAAGAGGGGGAAAAATGAGGGGGTGAGAGTTAAAATCGGATGAATTTCATTTTTGAGCCCATATAAGGACCCCCTAATGAATATAATTATTTTTTTTACTTGATAAATCTTAATACCATTTTATGTACGTGGTGGTTTAATTTCTGTTTCAGTTGGCTCAGTGTTTGCCATGGATGCAGAACATTGGATTATTTCTATTAAAACACATTACTTTTCCTAGAAAATTGAAAGCTGCAAACAAAAAAGCCTGTATTTCAAATCACCATTGTGATTTTTGAAGTATGCATTTTATTTTATAATTAGTAATGCGTGACTGGGTAGTAAAAATATAACTGCTAACAATAAGGCCAAATAGGATTTAATAGGCATTGTTCTTAAAAAAATAAATTAAAATAGTGTTTAAACAAATTATTCCATAATGCTACAAGGCAGATTTATTGCCCAAATAATCTAGGTTACGTGGTGAATCATAAATTCCCTTTGTTACAAGTAACATATTTCTAAAAGAATAAACTAGCGTACAATTGTAATTTTAAATAAATTTATAATTTCAAGCAAATTAAATTAAAATATTTTTTTCCTGCTTAATACATATTTATTAATATAATTCTTATATAAAAATTAACAAATATAAAACAAAAATTAAAATTTTAAAAGCTTATTCAAGGGAATAACTGAATGAGCTTATCTATAAATGTATATTAAATTTGAATGAATTGAGAAGAAAATGTATCCAAATCAGAGAAAAAAAGTTATATTTAATTGAAATTTTTTTTAATAGTTAAACCTAATTTTCAGCCAAATAAATATTTATTCTATAGCATTCTTTATGGATTATGATACTTACAAGGGACTAGAAAGTTAAGCAATTGAAAGAAAACGATGGTAAAAAATAAAATTGAGCTACACAAAAATACAGAGAGCTTATACAATTAAACACAGTATTCAGATTTTAAATAAACTTGAGACAAATTATAAAAATGGCATGCAAAAGTTTAACATTAGTATCTGAAAAACACAGAAAAAGGAACACTAGGGTGATACAAATTAAATTTTCAAATATTTTTACAATGCAATTTTTTTTTTAATTACAAGTATTTATGCTTTTTAATAGAGTATTTAAATTAATATCGAGAAACTAGCAGATGGCAAATATCATTAAAATCAACAATTACCAATAAATATAATAAGAAATAGCTCAACATAACACACACATAAAACAGAGTAGACTTTAAAATATAATTTTAAATTGATACAGAGCAATCAAAAAGTCATGTGAACCAATCATTAAATCTACTTTATCATCTAGTAACAATATATTTTTATGACAAGCATAAATAATTGGGATTCAAACACCATATTGGGTGTTGATTTAATGAATCAAATTTGTGGGAATGAGAAAAATATTCATAGACATATTGCCAAACAACCTAATTTCAAACAATAAATATGTTTGAATAAAATAGTTTTTTGATTAATAATGAAGAAAAAAATAATACTCTTGTAGTTTAAAAATAGATTGGTTTTAATGCTTTACTTTTTTACTCATGCTTTGAAACCAATCAAAGCCCACTCAATTTCCCCATTTTTTATTATTATTATTATTATTTCATTGGAAATTAAGTATATGGCTTCACAAAATAATTTCAAATTAGTTACATGACTTAAGATTCCTTAGCATAATCACAGTAGCCCTTCGATACATCACCCTTGTCGAGAGACAAGCAAAATGCCCGATATATCGAGCGATACGATAACGGGAAATCAAAAAATGGGAGACATGGCAAAAGTGCAATTTATTCGAATGCGTGATATATCAAGGCGTGATATAATGAGGGGTTACTGAATATACCTTTTGACATGCACAAACGTAACATTTAAACAATGTCATAAACATTATGAACAAATAGATGGCACACACAATATATTGGAAATAGCACAAAAAATCCTTTTTGTCTAGTACACGTTATAGCAGATCTGCAAGTCAAATAAATTATCACAAATCATTTAATTGAATATTGCACAGTATATAATGTTATAACAATACATCATCTTTGAATGGCAACGACTTCTTTGGTTGTTAGCAATGTTTAAAAGCAAAAAAGAGCAACTAAAGAATAGCAACTAAAGAATAGCATGAAAGACAGGAAATCTTTGGATTAGGTAGGTTCTAAACTGTAAATTACCACAGGTGAAATCTGAGCAAGTAATCCAAGCTGGCAGTAAGAGCAGTTGATATTATTTTTAGAGAGGTCACACCAATACAGATATTTCAGACATACATAAAAGGAAACTTTGGTACTCTTCTTGTTAAGACGGGTACTAGATAAAAACCACCAAATTGCAGTGATAACTCGTCCAAATTAAAAACCTTCAAATCATTTATAATTCCTATTACAAACCATTATAGAGTTACTATAACAACCCTATAATAAATCAAACATTTAAGCTTGGCGATGCATTTACCCGTAATTTAACCAATTAGGCATGGCGCAAACAGGTACCGTCTAACGGAAGAGTACCAAAACTTTTGGCACAGCTAAAATATTCCAGAGCTGGTTTCAATAATATAACTGCAATGAAATCGGGTTGAATGACTAGTAATTATACAAAAAAATTAACAATTTTGTACAGGATGTTATTCTAAATTTTACACAGTAACCTTACAAATACGTTTTAAATATATACTTTTGATAAAATTTAGAAATTTTGTGTTTGTTTGCCTTCATGTAATGTATTTGATGCTAAAAATCAATAAAGTCATTTGTAATGTTTATATATTAGTTAATTCTAAAGCTGCAAGCCTGCCATTAAAAAATAGGGAAATATTCAAGTAATACTTCAAATTATTTTATCTAATTAAAAATTGGTTGTCATGAATATTAAATGAAAATCATTGCAAATTACGTAAATTGTTTAAATACTGTTTCAGATACTTAATTATACTGATTATTTTAGAATAAAGAGGCCTCTGTAGTTTAAATATCACTGGGAAAAAATTCAATGAAGTTATTTTTGAAATTCTTAGTTTTAGCAATATCACTAGTCAAAACATAAAGAGAAAACAAGCACATTGAAAGATATACTATAAATGAGCTATTTAATGCTTTCTTAAATGATTTTCAGTACTATACTCTTGACCATTATTATTGAGCAAAATAATAATCAATAAATAGTTATGCTGTAAAAAAGCCGATTAACAAAGATATTGAGCATAGCTTAAACATATGTTTCAATGAAACAACAAAGATTCATTTATAACAGGTAAATGAAAAATAAACACATATAAAATTTCATAGTATTAAAATAGACAAAAAACTTAAAGCCCGCCTATATGCTAACTTTGTATATAGAGTCATCATAAGCATTTTTAACACTAAACTTGTAAAGCCATAACTTGTTGTATGTAAGTTAATTTGTTGTATGATCAATAAAAAACTCAGATATTCATTTACCACATACTTTACATTATTGTGTATGGAGGAAGATATTTGCTGAAAATGTAGTTGAAAAGTTATCTGACAAAAAATAATTATGTTACAAGCAATGCAATGTGAAAAAATATATAGAATTACAAAAAAAAAAATTGAGTTTGATTGAGTATTCTTTTAGTAAATAGGAATTATATAGTTTAAAGGTACGTATAGAAAGTATGAGACACAAGTTGATAAGAAATTAAAATTCACATAAAAATATATAAACCATTCTTATTTTTAAACACATATAGTGCTTTAAACCTATTCTAAGAAAACAGCTGTCCAAACTAGACAGCAGTTTTTATAACAGATAAATAATTTTATGCATATCTTAAAAACAGCCTGTTACAATAAATTAGCAGAATTCTATTATGGCAATACAATGCGACTATAATAGAGTGTTTATATAAAAAGTAAATATTTGAACAAAAACACAATGCAGGTAAACAACTGTTTTAAGTGTTATTGCAAACTTATACACGTAAGATATATAAATAACAAAATAAAGTCATTAAAAGCATAAATGCAACAAAACAGGTAATTCTTCACATGGCACAAAATCTCTTTTCATAAAATAAATGAGATAATCTTTGTTAAGTTAATAATTATTTACAAGCAAATATCAAATGAAGGATTTACCCAAATATATGTACAGCATTCAAATGGCATTAAAACATTTGTCATACATCAAGACTAGAGAAAGTAATGTAGATTTAAGTATAGTAACACTGGAAAAAAATTAAGTTTGAAACTGTAATATTAAGTATTATTCTTTGGACATTAGTTTTCAACAGAAATATTTTCGATGCATGCATAAAATTTCTGGTGTGGAACGTCACATTTTTGGAAAACTTAAAACAGTTTAAAACTCTTGTGTACTGAATAAGATTTCTAAGAAATGACCGATCTTTAGGTTCAAATAAAACCAGTACTATTTAATGAAAATAAATAATTTTCATTAGTAGCTCTAATTTTTACATTATGGAACAGTAGAGTGTATCCAAGAACACATCAGATGATAATTGAAATTTCTGAAACACAGTTTTAAATAAATGCAAATTGGAATAATTTACGTCGATGACAAAAAGTATGAGTTAAAATCTGCGTAACATGCTTTTGTAAAAGTTGTTTTTTCTTGAAAGTTGGAAGCAAACCAAAATACTTGACTTTCAATTACAAAAATAAGTAAAAATAAGTTAATTGATCCATTAATAAGTTAAACAAATAAAAAATTTAACAAATTTTACATACAAAGTTAGATCATTATATAATGATGTCGATGACTTCAATGAAAATCAAGAACTACATTTTTGTGACTACAACTGAATGTCTTTCTAATCGCACATCTCTGGTCACAACAATCGTCGTTGTTTAGAGGTAACATTCAACACCTAAATAAAAAAATCAGTTCGGGAATAGAAACATTCATTATACAAGATTAGTAACATTTCCGAGAAGAATCAGGATACTTCTCTTTAAGTTCAACCTTAAACTGTCGAAAAAGAACTCGATTTCGGTCTTGATCCACTTCTTTGTCTTTGTGAAAGGAATTAACAGTCTTAAGACCTCTATGGACAATAAAACCGTTGTTCAGAACTGAAAACTTGTAGCCAGCAACATGCAACTCACACACCTAAAATTAAAGATAAGACTTTAGAACCAAGTTTGTTTGCATAATTTAGGGCTATAAATCATAATTCAATGACATAGAAAAAAGGATAAGACCACTAATGTACAAATTGTCTAATACGTAATAGAAGACATCTTTACCTTTCTTATGAAAAAGATGACATTTAAAAAGATAGATAAGTTTTTTGATTGCTTTAGATAACTTAAATTAAAAATTTAAAGTTAGCAGAAAAGTATTCTGACAAAATATTGTAATGCAGTTTTCTGTATATAATTGTAAAAAATGTAAACATTTCTTTTTAAAGTTCTATTTCCTGAAATGTATTTACCCCCAAAAAAACACTTTTGAAAAGTAGAAGAACCACCAACCTCAAAAACACAAAAAACTTTCTTACAATAAAAAAACCATAAACATGATGAAAATTTTCAGCCACAAACACAGTGATATAAAAAAATGGCCAACCTCTGATTAGAACTCTCGGTTGTGACTCGCTTACGAATGTATGCTTACTTAATTTATTTTTAACATTTAAGTTCCGCTCCCATAAAAATTTACGCTGCTTGAGGTTGGCGCCCGTCATAGGAATATTAACAATGCTTGCGTTTAAACTAATTTATGGATGTTTGCACGAATATTCGAGTTTATGATTTCATTTGGATGGGTAGGAAATACAAAGTGGTGTAAATATTCATGCTCGTGTAATTTTCAAAATAGTATAGGGAAACCGTGCTCAAACGCTTGCATTTGAATCGTTATTAAGAATTTTTTAAGTAGGAAACTAAAGTGTTTCTGGTAAGCTTTTGTTTGGTTGATACATACATTTTGGAAAGTTTTTATGTGTGTGTGGGGGGGGGGGGGGGATTTAAAGGTTAGTAATTAAGACGGGCGCCAACCTCGAGCAGCGTAAATTTTTATGGGAGCGGAACTTAAATGTTAAAAATAAATTAAGTAAGCATACATTCGTAAGCGAGTCACAACCGAGAGTTCTAATCAGAGGTTGGCCATTTTTTTATATCACTGTGTTTGTGGCTGAAAATTTTCATCATGTTTATGATTTTTTTATTGTAAGAAAGTTTTTTGTGTTTTTGAGGTTGGTGGTTCTTCTACTTTTCAAAAGTGTTTTTTTGGGGGATATCATAACTTTTTTTTAAACACTGACGACTTCTCTTTTTTGAATTTGTCCGTTTCATCGTTTTTCTATTTATCCCCTATGGTAAACCTGGTACCAGGGATATTCATAATTCTTCAAACTGAGTTCGACGATACCTTACATGCAATAATTATCTTTAAAATTGATAAACCGAAAGTGGTACCAATAGCATACCTGGTACTTTAAACATTCATAATTCATCAAAACAAAAGTCCAACATGCCATATTTATCTTGGAAATTGATAAACTGAAAGTGGTACTACCTATGCTATACCTGGTACCTTAAACATTCATAATTTTTCAAGACAAGCCTAACGACACCCAACATGCCATATTTATCTTCAAAATTGATAAACCAGAAGTAGTACCACCTATGGTACACCTGGTACCATGAATATTCATAATTCTTCAAGTTAAGTTCAATGATACCTTACATGTCAAAATCTACTTGAAAATTGACAAACCGGTTGAATGCGGACGCCAGTAACCATCAAAATCGACCACGAACGAGTACTAGAAACTTGTGTATGGCAACTCAACTCCCAAAACTTAAAGAAATACGTTGCCATTGACAAAGATCTTGTCTGCCAAGTTTCAGCTCGATTGGTTAGTTTGTACGCACAACGACCTATTTTGGTGCATAATAACGACTAATCAGTCCGGGACCCACAGCTTAACGTGGATTCCGAATCACAACGAACATCCACACCTAACACAGGAATCAAATCCGGCACCTTTAACTTACAAGGCCAGAGCATGCATCCCATTGAAAGTTTATACTAATAAATTGTTACAAATAAATATTACAAGTTTTTTACAGTCTAATAAATATTGTAGTATAAATTATTTTTATTATACCAAGCATTATTTTGGTTCACATAATAACCCATTGATATTTGACAAAATTTAAAATATTTTCTTAACAACAATTTTAAAATTCACTATGAAATTACAATTTTGATGATATATGATTCTACAATTTCATTTTACAACGGAAAGTAAAAATCAACACATCTTTAAAAACGAATGACATTTTTGCAAATTCCATTAGCCAATCGTAATGCGTGGTTCATTTAGTCCTCTGTAATGAGTTGACTGTGACGTCAGCTCGTATAACCTCCACATTTATACTTTGCCCATAGTATCTTGCAACAAAATGTGATTGTTTTCATTTTTCAATGGAGATTTCCCGAAATTAAAATGTTTTTGAAAGTTAACTCTCTCTAAATTGGTCATACAGTTCAAATAACAAATGCAACTTAAAGAACAAATATTTCTCTTTAATTCTGTCTCTTCAAAAATTAAATTATTTAAATTTTAAAAATGTTATAAGCCATATAATTATAGTCCAATTCGTTCTCCTATACTTTAACATTACGTTAAAACTCACTTAAGCCTAACATGTCGGAAAAACTAACTTCCAAATGATAGCAAACCTGTTTGGCAACTTTTGGCATATATATCTGAACCTCAATTACAAGCTGATCGCCTTTATCTGTCGCCAAATTATGAAATGAAAAAAAGTGGTTTTAAATTAATTAAAAATAGAAAGAATTATTTAATGAAGTTCAAACCAGCGTAGGATTTTAAGTTGAAACATTCCGCATCCTATAATTCAATCTGTTTGAAGATCTATAGATTAGTTAGGGCTGTACGTTTGTCTAAATTTTTACATCAAAATCGGGCTAAAACTCGTTTTTTTATTTCGTTTTGGAATTTTCAATATTTTTTTTCTTTGTTGTCTTTTGTCCTAGGTACTCAATTTTTTTTTCTTTGAAAGATATCACCGAGACGAATCTATGGTATTTTTTGTATAATTATGTGAAGTTTCGTAAGCGCGCTAGAAAATAGTCAATTTCGGCTTTTTTGCTGGAAGTTGTGCAGAGAATAGATACTTACTGTCGTTTCTGCCTTTTTTAGGTTGGCGGCAAAACGACCGTTTTGTCTGATTAGCAGCGATAATGCAGACTCGATGTTGGCAATGGATAGGAATGAATATCAAGAAATTTTGCAATGTTTAAGGCGCATGCTGGTTGACATACAGATCAATCTAGGAACTTTACCCACAAAGGTATATAAGACACATGGAAAGAAGCTTTCAGTTCCATTGGAGATTTAGAGCTGTTTTGAAAGAAACTCTACACTTATTTTTGTGAAGCCTGAATCACTTATGTGTCATAATTTCTTCTGGAAAATTTGTAACAAAATCAAACAAGTAAAACTAAAGAAAGTTTCATGAATGCTAAGCAAATGTAGTCCAGAAATCTTTAATTGTAAATAAACACCATTAAAATGTCCTCTGTCACCTAAAAAATATCTAATATCATCCAACTCACTCATACCATAAGAAAAAATACAAAGCACACATTTTAATAAAATCTCCATTTTCACTCAAGCATTTGAAACCGATATATACTCCCTTTTAAGCAAAGCAACATAAATCAAAAATTGAGATACATATTAAATCACTTCAATTTAAATTACACTTTATAAAGTAGTTGCATCTGGTAATCAGACATCCAGTCCATCTAAAATTTTTCTTATTTTAATTTTTAAATAATTTCTTACACAAAAGCTAAATGAGGGATATGTTGCAACAAAGCAACATCCAGGCATTAGATATTTTAAATGTTAAAGATGGAATATCACTTTAAATACTTTTTGGTAAACTTGGATAATAAATCAAATACACTTACTTGACTAATCCTATTAAACCCATACTGCCGGAACCTTTCATCATACAGAGGAACATTATTCCGTCCTATATAAAAGGGCTCCCATGGATCTCTCCATAGGACTTCAAACAGGACATCCATCTTTTTGGCAGGAGGCTCCTTCTGCCATGCCTCATAATCTGTATGCTTTTGGCACTTCCAGCACAGCTCAAAGTAGAATGGCCTTGCTTCCATGGCCTCTACTTGCTGTAGAAGGGTAGATTTGGTCCTTGGTATTGTAGCATCCTCTTTTACCTCGAATGCAGGGACTACGTAAACGGTTTTGTCGTCTTTGTTAGTCTCTGAGAAGAGTTTCTTCTCCTTAGCAAACTGCAAGTAAAATTTTTTTATAATTTTTCAAGGTTTATGAGTTTTTAAGGATGTTGAAGAGCAATTTTTGAGGACTATGTAGTTAATTTTCAAGAACTGAAAATGATGTGTGGTCATTTTGAGAATTTCCGGGAGAAATTTTTAAGGTAATTAAAAGTTTTATATCCTATTGGAGTAAAATATGTAAATTGCCTTTTGTGTAAGCATATTCAAAAACAAAATGTAAAAGTGCAATGCTATAGCATTTAATCAGTATTTTCTGTAGACAATTTTTCTAAAGCACTGACACAGATATTAAATTCACAGAAGAAATTAAAATTATCTAAGGACCCATACCACAAAAATAGAGCTTTCTATATATTTTGTAAAACTGGAAACTTATCTTAAGACCTATAAGATAAAAAGAGTTTTTTTAAGTACTTTATAATGACCAGAGGAATATCAAACAAAGTAATTTTTTTGGGAATCTTTTTAAAATACATTAAGTGCAATTTATGGCACCATATAAATATAAAATTGCTTTTTTTATGCAGTCAAAACCCATTAACGCGAAGCCGATGGGGCAGCTGAAATTGTTCACGTTAACCGAATTTCTTGTTAAACGAATAAATTAACGTTAAGTTTTAAGTACGGGAACTGCTTTTACCTTGCGCTAAATGGGATTTCTTGTTGAGCGATTTCATATTAGAGGGGTTTGGCTGTATTATAAAGGGTAATTAGAAACATCAAACAAAAATAAGGAAATGCACAGGCCATACATACAGCGAAGAAGTCATTGTGTAAGTTCTCACTCGGAACCATGTCAATGTCAATCATAAAGAGGAACTCGGTGAGGGCGCTTCTACGGGCAACGTTCCTCAAGAGATTGTTGGGATAGGCCACACCCAAAGCATAGTTCTTCCCCAGGCTGATCTTCTGGAGGTGGTTATTTAGGAAGTCACAAGAGTTCACATTAGGAAATGAGGATGGAAGAGCATTGTTAGTAGGACCATTTAGGGGATAGACTAGATGGAAACTTGTGTTATAACGGACGTTCTGGTAGCACCTCCTCAAGTGGAGGATAGTCTCAACTGCCAGGGGAACATCTTCTGTCAAGCTGAAGACAGCAACCGAAATGGGTCCCTGCCATGACGAAGCAAGAAGATCCAAGTTGTGTAGGCCATTAATGGTTGTCTGGGTGGCCATTGTGAGATCTTTCTTGCTGTTGTGGTGGTTTTTGGTTAGTTCACCTGTGATGAGATAGTTTATGATATGGAACTCGCCAGAGGAATCAAGGACGCTGCTCTGGCGGACAGAGCGCATCATGTTGGCCCTGTCCTTTTGGATTTCTGTTTCGTGGTACGCTCGGATGTTTGACTCCCAGCCTCTGGAGGTAGCGTCTCGTTGGTGGCGCTGGTTCTTGCGAGCTTCTAGTCTGCTGAGAAGTGTCATGTGTATTACCTACAGGCAGAGAATATAACTAGTGAAAAGAAAGTAATTAATTTCATAAATTAAATATTTTAATTTACAAATGACTAGCTTAAGAGAATTAAGTAAGGACTGCTTTAAATACAGATCTAATTATTCATCTAAAAATTAACTTTGTATTACGAAACACAAAGACAAAAAGTAACGGACTTGAAAATTTGTCACAATTTAATATGTCAATCAAATTTGTAAGAAGTCAAATACTGATGTATTAATTGGATAGTTGAGTTTAGAGACAAGTTTAGGTTTTCTTACATAAACATACACATACAAGAATAAACACCGGTGGATCTTCAAAATAGTATATTGGTGAAACATTTAAAAAACTAATCCAATCCTAATACTGACAGTAATTTCCAATACTTTTTGGTAAAATTTAAATTTTGTGTAAACAGTAAAACTTCTCAGAAGCGACCACCCTCCGTCCTGTCAAAAATTGGTCGTTCAGAGGAATCTATAAAAATCTTTTCAAAATAAAAAACAATTGTTTATGTAGTTATGTATCAAACACTGCATAACTGAATAAGTATAAACCATTTTTTTAATTTATCTTTATTTTGTTATCCTTCGTGCTTTCCGAATTTTCCATGATAAAATCCATTTGTTTTAAAAAATCCATTAAATCCATTTGTCCATTCTTATGACAACTGCTGGGCAGTTGTCATAAGTTTGGTCTGCTGAATGGCAGCATTAGACAGACTCTCTTCTTTAGACTCTGAATTAGTGCCTGAAAGGCATAAAAATAAGTTAAGTTCTACATTCTAAAATCTAGGGTCGTATTTGATCCCTGCGAGCTTCTAAAGTTCCACTCTTCCATCTAAATTTTTTGTCTCATTAAAAAAAAAAATCTGTTTTTCTGCTTAATCGACTTGCCTATTTAACCACAAAATCCGAAACCAAATATCTCCTCTCCAAACAGATTTAAACCATGCCATGGCGTCGGCTACACTAATCTTTTTAGACAATTCTGACACATTTGCACCATCATCCATTTGTATAATGATCGAATGCAAGAAGTATCATAGTATTTAAGCTTAAACCATTTGATTATATCAAAGTCCATAGGCTGAAGTTTGGAGGTCATGTTAGGGGGTACAAAAAAAAAAACAGTTTCACATTTTTTAAAGAGTTTCATGTTCATGGCTTAAAGTTTTCCCATTCTGTAGGAATATCAATTTTATTTTTCAAACTTTTATTGATTTGTGTTTTCCCACAACCAAAAATATCCACCAACTTCCTCTCCGAATTTCAATTTTCGTGTAACTAGATCACTTCAACACACTGATCTAATGATAAAATCACTCTTGGACATGATTAAAGAACTAGTTTACAAGGAGTGCATCTGAATCTGCAGGTATAGTATCCCAGGGCATCATTTGTCCTCTCTATAAAACCTAACAATAGGTCAAGGTCGACTAATCGGTTTGTATAATGTCCTTTTCGATAACTTTACTGAGGGTAAAAGGACATTTTTGGAAGGAGGGCTGTCAACCAGTCGCTTATAGAGGGTTGTCTGGTCTTTTATAGAGGACATTTTAACATTAAGTAGAAAGGGTAAAAAATCGGTGACTTTAAAAATTGATCGTTGGAAGAGGTGGTTGCTCTATAGAGGTGGTCTCTCATAGAAGTTTCACTGCATATAATTTCTCTAATAAAGCTGTACAATAATTTTAAAAAACTCTCTCTCTCTATATATATATATATATTAAAATAACTTTGAAGAAAATATTGTAACATCTTAAATAAAAACAAAAACAGTCATCAGAAATGGACAAATATTGTGTTTAGTGTAATCTTTCAATTCATGGTAATGATTAATAATCACTGACCTGAAGTATTGCAATGGTTATGACAAGGAAGATGACAGCTTTCTTCCATAAAGCTTGTATCATGGTGGCCATTATTCTTCAATATGTTTCAATCAGATCATATTTTTTTCAATCAGGAAAAGAAACCTAAACTTTTCTATGTTGGAACCTTAAATTTCAAAAATTTAAGAAAGTATTATTTCCTAAAGAGTGTTAATATCATTTAAATACTAGCTCAAAAATAATATAAAGTATAAATCAACACTAAAAGAAAACAATAACTTATGAAAAATAATCTAATAAAAATTTATTTGCATAAAATGCCAGGAATAACCATTTTTTGTTCTAGTTTATAGAGAACATTTAAAATAAAATGAAGATCATAACTAAGACTGGATTTTATGAAAATAACAAGTTTTGAAATCAAGTAATTCATATGAAGTACACTTAAATCAAATTAAGCTTGAGCACTAAAATCAAATTAAGTTTTGAGTTCTCAAAATACCACTTATATATTAGCATTATTCCTAAAAAAACTAATAACAAAATTGAACAGAATAGCTTAATACAATCAGCACAATCTAAAAATATTCAATGGAAGTAGAGCTAGCAAAGAATAAGGCCAATGCGGAATACCTAAAATTAGCAAATATGTTATCTAATCATTTTGTACTAATTGTATTCAAACCCTTTTGGAAGTTATTTTTAAATAACCATTTGATGGCTGCTTTTTATTATGATGATAATGCATTGCCACTGAAGCATTTGGGTCACTTTTAAAGAGTCAAACTGAAATGGTTATCGTTACAGGTCAGATGCCTTTTTGATTATTTAAGTAATATTTTCATTTAATACATAGTGAAGCATAGGCAAAGTATCAGTGAGATAATCAGACAAAATTTATAACAGAAAATTATTGTTCTTTCTTTAAAAGTCTAAGAAATGGCACTTGAAAATATTCTTTAAAAGATTCATAAATCATAACATTTTTAATTTTTAATCACTATGCTTAAGAGAAGGAAAGGCTGCAATAAAAATAATAGTTAAAACTCATTTTGTTTGCTTATAATGCATAATAAAATAGATATTTTTTTGGAAATTCCTTGCTCATTTCACAGGATACGAAATATTTTTAACTTAAATGAAGGATAGAATCAAAGAATTATCTTACAAGTAAATATTCCATGCTGAAAAATTGCAGTTTGAGGTTTTATCTTTAGCATTAAGAGAGTAACATCATTCTGAGTAATGGCAGAGCTGAAAATAAAAACAAAGCAATTTAAAAGATAATTTATTATAATTGTTTCTATAAATATATATATAAGTAAAATTAATGTTAAAATATTTTTCAGTTTTTGAAAGAAACCGAAAATCCAATATTTAAAAAAAAATATCCAATAGGCAAAACCTCAATAGTTTTGATGCTATGTTTAATTTAATACATATATCACTATTCAATTATTGTACATAAGTCATTAAATTAGCTTAATGGACAATTTACGCCACTACAGTTTATTTCATTTACATACAAATATTTGTTTTAAAATATATAAGGTTAAAAACAAGTGAAAGTATGTTGAAAATAAAATTATATATTTATAGTTTAATGTGAATTTACTAAAATTTATATTTTATGAGTTATCCTCTTTAGAGTCATTCCCACTTTTTAAACTTTTGCCATTGCTGTCTCATGATCTTTAAGCCTCACAATAACATTAATAGCCAAAGTTTCGTCAGTGTTCAGTTTCTAAAAAATAGTTTTTAAAGTAGTAATAAATAAGCGTTTATTTTCTATGTACTTGATATATATTAGTTTAAACGGGATTGTTATTTAAGACACATATCATAGGAGACTAAGCTTAGGTTAGTAGAAGTAACATCATTGTATAAATGCAACAACTTTTTGAATAAAATAACTAAATAAAAAATGTATCAGATAGATTGTTAACCCATTAACCGCTGGCGTTGCGTTCACGCAACGCTTAAAAAACATAACTACAATAAATATTTAATCAATTTTAAACTAATATTTGGGGGTTTATGTTTATTGGTAAGGTTACACACTCTAATTTCGAATAATAAAAATTATTCTAAACCTTATTGTTTTCTGGTAGTAATAACTTAAACATTTCTGAAATCTGCTAAGTTGCACTGACATTGCTAAATCAATTCTGAAAAAAAAAAAAAAAAAAAGGGAAATAATTTTTATTAGACCTTTTTTTTCATATCTCCATAGTTCACTTGAAGGTACACAAATAAAAAATGCTTTGCTGAATTCATCTTCGAGCTAGGATGTTGGAAATACTAGTGTTGCGCTCGTGCATCGTCAGCGGAAAAGAGGGTCAACATTTTCTGAAATTTTTTCTCACCCGCGTGTGATTACAACTGCTTCATTTTGATTTGGAATATCTCGAAAGCACTATCTTAAGCTTAGTGAAGCTGTGGATACTTTTTACACCATTGATTCAGATGACAATGAAATGGACATTGTTATTATTTCACCAGAAGTTGGAGAAGTTACTGACAATGAAGGAGACGATACAGTAATAAGTGACTGGAACATTTTACCAAATGACATTTCTGGTGAGGTTGAATTACATTCAAATAGGAAAGATAAGGACCAAAATGATGTGGATAATAAATACAAAGAAAAGAAATTTAGCCTTTGAAATGGAAGAAAATAGATCCTATTTATACATCGATACCAAAAAATGAAGAAACATCGCCAAGTTGAAAAAATGAAAAGATAGATAGAAAATTTAAGTTGTAAGGATATTTTAGATAAGTTTTTTTACTCTGAAATGTATGCATTGCTGATTAATCAAACTAATATGATCAGCAAAATAATAGGACTGACTGTTTTGCTTCTGAGAGTTACCTAAAAAGGTTTATTGGTTTGCTTCTTCTTACTAGATACCATAGATTGCCACAAGAAGAAATGTATTGGTAATTATATAAGATGTATCTGTCCTGTTTGTTAGGGAGTCAATGTCACGTATTCAGTACAGGAATATAAAACAAAATTTGCATATGGCAGGTAACATCAATATTGACAAAAATAACAAATTGTACAAAGTGAGAGTACAACCGTGAAATTGTTGAATAAGAAATTTAAATAGTTTCAAATATTTGCACACAACCTAAGTATTGACGAACAAGTGATTCCTTATAGAGTAAAACATTCTGCAAAAATATTCCTAAAAGGAAAATCTGTAAGATTCGGTTATAAAGCTTGGACCCTTGCCTCATGTGATGTTTTTTTTTTTATGATGGATTTTGTTAGATCATCTACTGGTAGACCAAGCAAACTTAGTCTTAGTTTGGCAGTACAAAATCAAAATGGACATTTTCTTATAAGATCAATTGATAATAAAAGACTTTGCAGTAAACATTGTCACAATGAACTATATCGCTGTAATGGTTGTGTAGTGGCTATACACCAAGAATGTAGTCAATATTTTCATACAAAATAAGGCATATTAAATAAATGTATGTACTTGCATAGTACCAAAAGTTTAAATTTTTGAAAAAAAGCTTTAAAATATCGCCTACAGTTAATTACAGTCGTTGAGTATTCAACAACAATGAAAAATGAAATTCTTGAAAACCGCAGATTTTAACTTGGTTTTACGCTGACGTTGCGCCAACGCAACAGTCATTTTATCTAAAGGTAATTAAAATATTCCAACTTTTTCTTTAAATATGTTATATATGACCCTAAAACCACAAATGTTATAAATACTGACCATGATTTTTAAGGATTTCGAGTTTTGGCAGTTAATGGGTTAAGTTTCCTTTTATTTCTTATAGATGCACTTCATTCTAAACCTAAGTAAAACATTCACTAAATTCTGTATTTTCTATTATGTTAGGTACTGTAAATGTGGGCTTCTTTGCTCACATTTTGGAACTATTTTAATCTTTTCCCAATAATTTTGTTACTTTTCCTATTTCTAAGCCATGGTAACCTTTTTACACATCTAGACTACTCTTAATTTAATTTTTGAACAGTATTCATTTTTTTTTTTAAAGTGGTACTGCCCTTCTTAATTTTTTTTATTTGGGCCAATATTACCTTTACGTTTGGGTTACTTTGGCCCAAGGTGGTTTTACCTATTTAAAATAATTTTATAACTAACTAGGGCCAAAAAAAGACCTGGGTTCATAAGAAAATCTATTTACTCGAAAGAAAAATACATTTTATATGAAGTTAGAATTGATCATGGAGAACAGTCCTCTTTTCATTAGTTTTGGAGGTTGAATAAATTTATTAATAGAACACCATTTGTAGAACAAAGAGTCCTTTATAGTCGTGCACTTCCAAAACTTGCTGGTGCGTTCCATGCATTCAACAACAGCTTCTTCTCTCACATCAACAGCTATCCCTGGAAACCTGAGCCCATTCCATTCTATAACAACAAAATTCCCAACTTGGAGGCTGATCTTGAGGTTTTCTTCTAGGGAATTATTGGCATTGTAAGAAGTAGATGCAACTGGGTCGACTTCTTTGGAACCACAAACAGCTTCCTGTGTTTTCCTCTTCAAAGTTTTACCTTTAGCTTTTCTTATGCAAATCCCTCTGATGGATTTTTTCAAGTTTTCCATTTCTATTTCTTGTTTTTCCTTCTCTTTCTCCTTTTCTTTTCATCTTTCTACGTTTTTTTACATACTGAATAATATCATTAGCTGTAATACTTTTCCTGCAGAAACGGCCCAGAAGAAAGCTGGGCCATAGTAGGTTGTAATTTTAAGGTTAGTAGAGCTGTTGCTATTGTGAAATTTTTAAATAAAAACCTTAACAGAAATTATACTACTGCATAAAGTATTAAATAATGCTTATAAATAGGAAGTACTTACTAAACTCTTAGCAGATGTAGAACTGTTTCCACATGTAAAAGTCACAGTGTTCATCAAATTCTGTATTTTATGTAATGTAGGCAAATTCAAAATATTTTTTTTTTACTCAACAAACCCTGAATTGGGGCATGGAGCCTGATGGTCTCCAAATTTGTATTCAGTTGTATTGCATATTTTATGGCTCAAGAGCAACAGTTTTTTTTCTGTTCAGCTTTGTTAAAAAAATACTTTTAATCGGAACTTTTGAATGGGAAATTCTCACGCTATAAAAAGTTCCCCAATTGATGGTATTACAACTAGAAATGTATTAAGTAATTAGAATAAAACAGTTTCCTTTTTTTTTTTTTTTTTTGTCATCTAGCCATCGGAAAGTCATACTGTTATTAACATAATTTTAAAGGTAAATTATTTAACTTAAGGAACCGGCAATCAAACATCTCAAAACTAACGAACATAAGAAAATAATTCATTATTTCCATTTCAAGCAAAATAAACCCAAGTACACAATACAGATATCAAAAAATACATTAGAACGTCTTCGATTTATTATTACCGTCATCAAATTGAAGATTTAATCCCCCAAATTTATGAACTGCCAGGGCTGCATTTGGTTCCTTCTGAAGCACAATACAATTTTTGTAAAATTTAATCTTATTACTTGAAATATATTATAATTATTTAGCATATTCTACAGTTTCATACTGCATTTTTAGGCAGTATATGTCAAAACAAAGCTGTAATGTAAACAGAAACATTCTAAACAAACTTTTAACAAGGAATGGCAATAACATATACCTCTTTCTAAATAATTTATATTAAAAAAATTATACTTTTATTTAATAAGACTCTGTTGCTAAGCAGAATTTTTATTACTATTTAGTACATATTTTTATTTTTGAAATCTTATGAATAAAAATATCTCTACATCTTGGAGAACTTCTACACGGTATCCGTAACTAAACGTCATATGTTTTGATATTAATTTTTGGCAATGTGTGTCGTCATTTTCTAAAACAAAACTTAATGATGTTGAGTTCCAACTATGTTTTAATTATTATTTTATAGAGTATTTCCTCTTATGTAATTATCTTATATTAGTAATATTCTTTCAGAAAACCATCTCATCATGTATAACGACGGTATGTTGAATTTTTAGAGCCATAAAGGGAATTTGCTAATGACTCTCGTAGTTCAGCTACTGTTTATGTTAAAATTGTTTACTTTCATAAGCCCAATTTTTATTGCCTTATAATTAACTGTGAACTTAAATAGATTTTTTAGAGATTTTAAAAAGTTGTTAATATAAGTTCGAACTTTCCAAAAAACTTTTAAAAAAAAAAGTATAAAGTTATCTATTTACTTATAATTAATTTCTAATTTTTACGTTATATTTATCAAATAAAAAAGTTTTTAATCTCATAAAATAACTGCTCAATTTTTTTATAAATATATATGTTTATATTTTGTAAGTGTATTTGAGTTGAATTGTTACTTTATAAATAGAAAAGGCGAATTTTGTATCGGGATTTTAAAAGTTATTATTTTTTCATTCAAAAGTGACGAAACATAAATGTGATGAAATGAGACAGAAGTGATACAAATTAATTCAAGCATAATAAATGCTCCAAAATTAAAGAAACAACTTAAACAACTTTTTTTAATCAGCAGTAATAATATGCATGTTGATTTTAAAAACTTACTAGAAAATAAAAGAACATTATGAATAATTTTGAGCTTAATATTTTCAATTACTGAAATATTTTTATGTATTCCAAAAATTTTTTTACTCATAAATTTGTTTGATATGGATTATAGTAGAAAAAAATTGTAAAAAATTATTTCATATTTCAGAAACAGGTTTATCAGAAATATGTTTAGCAGTAGTTTACCTTAAATCTTCAACCGTTTAATTGTTAAAAAACTATTTTTAAAAATTACTAACAAGTTATAAATAATACTTATTACATTAATATATTCAATTATGAAAACTCGCTATTTGAGAAATTGCTTACCTACAGTATTGAGAAAATTCTATTTTTTTCTGCCAAAGTAAATTTTACGAAAGGATATGAAAGGAATTTGGATAAGGTTTAGCCCAGAAATTGTTCCAGTATTCAATAAAACAACTTAATCATCAGAGATATTTATATAAGAATTTTGAATACGTATATGAGCAAAAAAAAATTTCAAGGCCTTGCGTGTGATTATTTTAGAACTGAAGATGTGTATGATCACTTATGAGGGTAACCCTATGTACATATATGTTTCAAAATTGAATACTTTCTGAAACATATAAGTCCTCTTGTATTTTCTAAATGTATTCTTATATTTTGATTCTTTTTAAAGATCACTTCTGTACTCCTTTATTTATTCTTAAGTATTATGTATTTAATGAGACATGCTCATAATTTCAGAAAAAATTGTTATGACTCCCACCAAAAGGAGTAATGACCATACTGCAGTCACAATGGAACGGCTGAAAGTATCCGATATGGACCAAAACAAAATAATTCACATTGCTGGTGGTGATCATGAAGGCATTATCATATACAAAGAAAGCGGATTAGGTAATTTGCAATTCCATGTTTCTTTTATTTTTTACTTAATGTCTTGCCTATTTCAAATGTATTTTACCAGAATTTACCAAAATGCATGAAATCTGCCTGAACATGCATTGAAAATCAATTTAATCCCATAGAATTAACCTCATGCTTAAATTCACTCATCAGCACTTCATGATTAAATTTAAAAAAAATTCCTCCATTTTATAAAATCAGATATCATCCTAGCCGTTTTTCGAAGGGTGGTAGTACCTCTCTGCCCTTTTTCTTTGAAAATGGCATCCTTTTCTGAAAAAGTGCAAAAATTGTCGTTTATTTTCTAACAGAATTCAATTTACGATCACCCCCTTTGAAATCGCCAGTTACTCATGTGCATTCATGTTCGAACATGCTTCGCATAGACCAGTAACTGTCTGAAGTCTTTGAATGGCTGCTGATACCATGTGCTGCATTATTAGGTAGATTGTAGGGGACGTCCCATAAGTGTAATTTCGTATGTTTAGGTGTATTTCGCCAACTTTTTACCATGCCTTCTTGCACAAAATAGAGGAAAAAGGTAACCTCATGCATGAATTCATAGAAAACATAGATTAACACTATATGTCGTCCTCATGTTTAGTTGGGATTCTTTTTTTTTTCTCATGTTGTAAGGACTGGTTCAGAAGTTCAGATCATTTCACCTATGTCTATCACTGGCGTTATTACAAGATTTTGGGGATATAGTAAGTCGTCAAGTTTTAGTTCTCCGTCATTAGCACAATAGTTTTCATAGAGTTGCCGGCATTTTTCCGATAGTTTTCAAGGTGTTTCCAGCATTTTCCCAATCATTTTACCGATAGTTTTGCGGGACACCAACGTGGTGTCACCGAATGACAGAGTGTTAAGAATTAGTTTAAGGTTTATAACCATCACATATTTTAGTAATCATTTAAAAAGCATATTTCCACTCTGGTACGCGAAATTGCGATTGTGCATCGCTGTTAATGTTGTAGTTATTAGTTTTGTCAAAAAACTTATTTTGCTTTAATTTTTAAAAAAAATAATTTAAAAAATACCCTTTGGATTTAAACACCCCTTAAAATTTTGAGAGGGGGTAAAAATACACTTTGGAAATACTTAACTGGCAAACACTGATTTTGACCGTTACTAGACATTTTCAGAATGGACCATTTATAAAAAATTTCAATAATTTTTTTACAGTAATGTCTAAAAATATCAGAATTTAAGAACTAACTTACCTATTTTTATAATTTTTGTATTGGTTTAGAGCTATTTATGTAAAAAATTCGTATTCTAGATAAAAAAAACAACAACTCCGAATTGTAGTGATAATTCATCCCAACTAACAACACTATAATAAATTCTATATATTTAGGCTTCACAATACTTTTTAGCATCATTTAAACATGTTGGAACATTTAGGTTTGGTGACAACTGCATAAACTGGTACCCGTCTAATAGAAGAGTACCGAATTGTGTCTTTCGTACAATTATTATGTTTAAAAAAAAAAATAGTTTCAAATTAAAAGTTAATGTCAACTCTGAATTATATACAATCTGATTTATAGAAAAATTATCAGTCTCAGGGCAATAGTGTGTGCTAACAATAATTTAGGTAACTCCGTGCTTATATTTTTTAGTATAATTTCTGATACTTAAGTTTACAAACTAAAACTTAGCACTTAACATAATTATGTGCTACTTGAAAATTTACTAGCATTTATAGAAAAAAAATACATTATAATGAAGATATGTTTGTAGTTTTCTAATTCAATGCTGCTTTTTTTTAAAATTTGCTGTATTTATTAAATCATTTAATAATTTTCCTTAAATTAGGTAAACTTATGATGAAACCCCCGGAATTGGTTCTGGGATTTAAAGTTATGCTCAAGAGCTCCTCTAGTAATAAACATGCACAGGTACGATTTACTAATGTATTTTATCCTCCTTAATGTATTTTATACGTGAGCTCCATTAATGTAATATACTATTTGCAGGAGAATTGGCAACTGAAATTCTGGTTTAAAACTGTTCGAGATCAGGAGAAGATTGAGAGCGCAGAGTCTTTTTTAACCGAATTAATTTCTTCAGGAGATCATCCAAAGGGTAACTTTTCTTTTATTTTTTGAACATGTTAATGTTTGAATTTGTTTAATTGTGAATTTATTCAAAAATAGTTTATTTAATATAAAATGTAATGAATTGTGTATTTTATTTATTTGTTGGATTTCTGTATTATTTTTCATAGTCGTTTAATTTATTATCTTTATTGAACTTTTTAAAGTATTGAAAATTCTATTAGCTTTATTTACACATTGAAATAGTTTGTAGGATAGTTATCTTGTATTATTGGGAAACTTTGTTAGGTATCTGTGATTACTAATGTTACATTGATTTCTATATTTTTTTTAGTTATATATACAGCGATGAGAGTTTTCCACCTTTTGGAGGATTTCCTCCTTTTTGGTTTTTTATGTAACATTTCTTTCTCTTTGTCCCTGTTTCGAGGATCCGCATTTTTCTAATCTGAACCAGTTTTTCCTTCAAAAAGTATACTTTTCCTCATGTCTAAATAAAAGATTTTTCCTCTTAGCTCTCCTTTCTTCACAGATTACTTTACATGCTCCGAGTAATTGAAATGTAATTTTTATATACTATGGGAAATTTCATTGTATCTCTAAAATTATTGAATAATCCTTCCTGCATACTTTTTTGTTGAATTTTTGCGTATTCCTTCCACAAGCTTTTTTTAACAAATTTTTGGATTTCCTCCTTTTTGCTCTTTGGTCACTCTCATTCCTGTATATGCTTACTTGTTTAATACAAATGCTATTGTTCGGTATCTGGACTAATCCAGATTATCAGGAAAATAATTTTAAATTGATGCTTTGTAAGTAAGGTAGTGAAATCAAGGATAGGGGGTTAAGAGGACAGACTCGTAACTTGCAATAGACTTAATCGGGTTGTACTGAGCCACAGTTGTTTGAGCCTAGTTTATGCAAGACACTTCAGCTAGTTTTATAATAAAGTACAATGCTCTTTTTTTTAATTGATACTTGAAATTAGAATAAGTTTCAGGTTTTAAAAATTAAAATTTTTCTAAAAGATATTTTGTAACTATTAGCTGAACGTTTACTACAAATCTGTTTAGCTGTTTTAACATGACTTATTAACAAACCAACAAACTTTCACATTTATATATTCATATAAATTTTGCGTTAAATATTTGTAATGTACCTATATTAACATGTTGACTGCCATATGAGTTACATTCAATTTACTCCACTGATTCAATCTCGTCTCCATTCAATGCATCAAAGAGTGTTATGGTTGGGTGGTTTGATAATTTTGGTGCAAGGGCAACACGTGGTTCATACTGATCCAAAGAAATTAGTGAACATCAATTTAAAATTTAAGAAACAAAGTATCAAAAAAATTAGTATAATAGTTAAAGTTGAAATATTTTAGTGGCTAAAAGCATTCCACAAAAAAATGACTTGTGATCTCTCACACCGCATACAGCAGTTAAAGAATCAAATTGGTTCTTTAGACCTTAATCATGCAAAATTCCGTGGCAGTCAACATGTTAAATATTTGTAATGCAATTTTCTGCAAAAGTTGTATTAAATTGCAAAGCTATTCATATTTTAATTTAGTTGTAAAAAGTAAATGAAGCAATAAAAGTCCTTTTGGAACAAAGAAATATATATATTTACTTCACACCATAATGCTGGATTTATTGTGAACTTATTATTGTAAAATGTATTTGTATGTGATCTCTAATCCTGATTAACCATTAGATTCTGTTGGATTCATTAAGAAGACTTTGAAGCTAATGCAACTGAGCTACCCATGTGTGCAGAAAGTTGAAGTTGAAATGAAAAAGCAAGAAGAGATTAAAATTCCTCCTCCTTCTCCCGGTGAGTTATGCTCTTTGAAATAAGTTACTCTAAAATAAATACATGGAAAATTTACCTTGTATCAATATGCATTCCCAATTTTTAGAATTTAGTACCAAATTTAAAAATTGGCCAATTTGTACTTGATATTTAGAATTTTTACAATGTTATGTGTGTTAAGGATTGGCAAGCTATATATTCATATGAACCATTGTTATTTTCACCATCACATCTGCTAACATGACAAAGTGAAAAATCTGAAACTCTTCTTTCTAAAAACTTTGTCATTTTGTTTGTCATTTTTATAAGTTTTTAGTACTTTTAGGTCAAGTAGTTTACTTTGACTTCAGTAGTTTAGTTAATTTTTTTAATATTTTATATTATTAATTTTAATCATAACCAGCTGGGGTGAAAAGGTACCTGTTTTGGAAGAATAACACTTATGATTTGAGGCTAAATATAATAGTCACAGATTTTGCATTCTTAAAAATACGTTTTTTAAACAATATATATTAAAATCTACTTGTATTAACTATTTATAAATTTCTCTATTTTTGCCATAATTTGCAGTTGGACTTAAAAGATCATGTAGAAACAAACTTCTACAAAGGTAAATCTAAGATATTAATCTATAAATAGGAGAATTAATGAGACCTATAAATAATGAATATAGCTATTACAGTTAGATATATCTTTAACAGCTGGTTATGATTAAAACTAATAGTTTTGCTGCTCCAAATATATGAATGATGATATTTCTCATCTAAGTTTTTAAGGTCATTTTTTAATGTATACCCCAATATTATGCTTCTATAATGTACCACAATTTATAAGTATGACCAATAACATACTTGAAAAGTTCTTGCAACTTATTCGAACCCAAACTAAAATGAAAACGTTATTTAAAATTATTAGTTCTCAAACCAAATAATTTTGATTTTAATTATTTGTTGTTAGTTATGTTTATTGTTAAATATGTATCAAAATATTTAAAGTGCCATTTTATAATTATACTCTCTTAGTTGTTAATATAACTATTACAGTGAAATGTATCTTTTAACACCTTGTCATAATTAAAAGTAATAAATGTGTTGCTCCAAATACATAAATTGTGATACTTCTCATTTAAGATTTTAAAGGAATTTTGTAATCTGTACTCCTATATTATGCTTATATACTGTATTCTGTTATACTAATATATTTTATATGTGATTGTGAATTGCAAGCACATTCTGTAATTTCAGCAAGCTCTGTTGAAGCCAAGATTACCCACTCAAAAATAACAGCTGATCAGGAGAAGCTACTGGAAATTATTGAAGCTGTATATCCCAATTCTCTCCCAGTCTCAACCATTGCAAAGTAAGAAAAGAGGAAGAATTTTTTACCCCCTTTCTTAATTGCATTCAGAATTACATTTTAATATTGTAAGTTAATTCCTTTGGTTGCATTGCATTTTCTAATGCCTCTTTTTAAGTATCAATTTCTTTTTATTTCATGTGATTATTATTATTTTTTGTGTGTCTATGATTTTGTTGGTGAAAATATAGAATAATTTTCTAATCTGTATTCTTTTTTTTTTTTTTCACAAATTGTGTTAGATATGGTTTTACCAATGAACACATTCAAAATTCTCGTTTTCAAATATATAATTATGGACTTAAATTTATGTATGCCATAAAATATAAAACAAGCAACTTGCAGTTACTTTTAAACTAATTTTTCTTACTTCTAAGTTAGAGTGCTATAAGTTTAAAACCTTTGATGGAAATTGCACAGCCCATGTTTAGGTATAGGACTAACTGCATCACATTCACTCATTCAATTAATTTAAGAAGTGGACTATTAAAATTTTACACCAACCTTACCACTTTTTATTAGACTCTCTTTAACCTTATAAAATATGTTTTGACCAAAAATTGGAACTGATTTGCATTCAACTGAAACTTACAATCAAACTGAAATAAAGGGTCACAAATTCCATTGTATTATTTGAAAGATAGTGTTTAAGTCTTCAGTTAAAGATAAATGTCTTAAGTTGAGATATTTTAACTTGTAATTAATCATCCACTGTAAAAGTAAGGAAAAATCCTTTTTTTTTTTTTTTTTTTTTAAATTAATGCTTTTTCTTTCCCCAAAATTCGTATTCATCTGATTAACAATCAAAATGTATTGATATACAGGGTTTCCGCGCTTATGGAAAGTCAGGAAACGTCATGGAAAGTCATAAATTTGGACATTGGATAAATTTTGTCATGGAAAGTCATGATTTTGAACCAAAAAATAGAAGTACAGTGAATTTCATGGATTTCTAAACATTTCAAGTAAAATCATATAACTGTAATGATATAAACGTCAGGATTGTTATTCAGCTCATTGAAAATTCATCTATGTTTTTACTTAAGTTTTGAAAGAAACAACCATCACAGTTAAAAACCACGGTCAATGAAAACATTTCTGAACTCTAAATTTGTTACATCACACGAGTAAGGCTTCATAGGTGAAAAAAAATTCATAATATGAGAATTGAAATGAACAGTTTTGGTAAGTTTGTGTTTACATATTTTCCCCATCTTTTTTCTTCTGTTTTTGCATTGTTGATATCAAAACATTTGATTTTTGATGATGTAATTTATTAATATTGACTTATTCTTTCTCCAAATATTTCTTTATTATTAAAGATTGATTAGCATTTTTAACACTGAAATATCAAAGAATGGAATTTGTTTCCTTTTTCTTCTGATTTGGAAGTTACTGAAACAAGGATTTTTTACTAACTTTAATTAATAATTGTGATTTGATTGCTTGAGTCATGGAAAATTATTGGCTTCAGTCTTGGAAAGTCATGGCTTTGTGACATTTTATTTGGGCAGAATCCCTGGATATATTTTATTCTAATTTTAGTTTACTTAGTAAGATCCATTAAAGTATGTAACACATTGCTACTTGAATTTGTACTTTCTAACTATTTTCAAAACTAATTCTAATTCAACATAAATATAAACTCTCCTTTATATAAAAATCTTTTTCAAAATATCCATTTTATTTAATTTAAATTGTTAAAGAATATTTTCATTTTTAAGTAATGTCTGTTAAGCTAATCAGTATATTTCTGTGTATTCTATTGGTTATAAATTTCGCCAAACTGGCCATTTGTTTTCAAATTAATTGAAATATGGAAATGAAAACGGTAAATTACAGCAATTCACCGCAAATTTAAAAACAGTGACCAATATTAAGTGTAATTGAAAGCTGTGCGGATATTTCCCTAGTTTTTTCATCTCAAAACTTGTTTTCAATCCTTCTTGGCAATCAAATTTTCGACTCATTTCTTGACTGGAATTACAGTGTATATCGACAATGCATTTTTTCCCCTCAGCTGTATTCAATTACTAATTTAAGTTTTTTGCTAAATATTTTACTACATTTTTCTTGCGAACTACTTTTTTAAACAATTAAAATGCTGTTGTGACATTTTAAAGTTTTATAACAACGTTATTGTATAAAATACTTCAGTAAGCATTTTGGAATGCTCTTATCAAGTGGCATGAAATGTTTTATCAATATTTATAAAAATAAATAAATTATTGTCTCTGGAAGGGAAATGCAAATTTTTGGACTCATGCTATTTCTTTGAAACAATTTAAATATACTGTGAATTCTTTAGTGTTTAGTTTTTGTTTTATATATAAAAATATTTTCTTAAATGTTAAACATTATTGTGGAGGTTTTTTGTTTATTGCATTAGTATTTCATGAATTACATCTCAAGGTTGTACAAAATTAATAACGAAATAAGATACATAATAATAAAGATATGGTTAGAATATGAAATGTTAGAATATTTGTTTTAAGAATGGCTTTAAAACTTTAACTGTTACAATACTTGCAGAGTTAGCTACCTTTTTTTTTTACAGACCTATTCATAATGTCTTAAACTAAATAATAAAAATAACATTTGTAATACTTACTGAGTTTTTTAGTAATAACTCATATAATAATTTTTTTTTAACTTGTAGGTCTTCCAATATATCTGATGAAGATGCCCAAGAACATCTTATCGCTTTACAAGCCAGAGGTCTAGTGAAGTGTATGAGTAATGGAAATTATATGAGAACTACAAAGAATGATACTGGTATGATATATTATTTGATACATTAATCTTAGTTTTATAGTATAATTTCTTTTTTCGTTTTTAATTACTGCAATATCTTATAACCATCAAGATATATGTAGTATCTGTAACAATCAATTTATCTGGATATTCTAAAATTCAAAACTTGTTAATACATTCATTTATATCCATTATATAGCAAAATGAATTTGTAGGGGAAAATAGATTTAGTGTTCCATAAGAAATGAGTTAGCCAATTTTGTATTATATATGATCAAACTTATATAAAATCTATAGGTTGACAACTCATATGTTACATCAGAAACCAAACAGAATGTATTTTATTCTAAAATAGAATATATTGTACTTGTATATAATTTGAATCATGTAAACAATTGACATTTTATAATAAGAATTATAATTTTATATTGACTAATTTTATCAGTTGTCTTTAAAGTTGCATTATTTAAGAGTATAAACATTACAAAAAATATCCACAAATTTAAGAAAATGAATCATTTTTACAATCATCAAACCACAGCATTTCATTGATAAAAGCACTATAAAGCAATATTTTTAGTAAATAAAAAATAAACGAAAAACCTACAATTGTTCTGCTCTTCATTCTGCTAAAGTATTTACATTTGTAAAATGAGTTGCATTATTGTATAAATAAATTGTACACAGTTGGGAATTATTCTGTTGGAGATAGAATCGTACTATGAAATACTACTTGTTCTTTAGGCAGTGAGTTTCCAGAATATCTGAGAAATATCCGTGAGCAACTGAGAGATATTTCTAAAACTGAAAGAGTTCAAGGTAAAATTAAATAATAAAAGTACAACTTTCTGCCTGGCAGCCTGGTTTTTGTGTTTGTCTAGAAGTGTTTGCTTGTTTGCTCATTTTTTAACTGTTGAAAGGAGTGATTTGTATGAACAATTTATCTACTATTTAAATTTTAACCATGATTAATGTTTTCTATTTGAAGTTTTGAAAAATATACTACTTCATAAAAAACAAAAAGGTAACTTTTACTAACATCTAACCTTCTCCTCGTTTTTATTTCTAAAATGTTTTCTTAAGAAACTGTATACATTAATTTGTGTGTTTTAGATTATTTTATAGCTTTTTAGTGCCTTATGTTTTAAACTAAACTTGGAACCTAGGATAATTTATAGAGCCTCATTTCAACAGTATGAATATATCGATATCTAATACGAAATTTTTCAATCATCTATATTTTTTATGATACAACGTTTTCCTTTATTCGAGGTTGTTATCATTTGGTTTTTGCAATGTGTTTTATAAAAATATTTAAAGATTTCAAAATAATTTTATTTTATCTAAAATAATTTATTTTTCTTATTAAAAAAATTTAGCAATGGTTGAAGTGATTAAACCTGAAATCTTTCGATTTTTAAAAATAGTTGTATATCATACAGAAAATCCTAATTGGTGTCCATAAAAAATTTTGCAGGCAGAAAAAAGCAAAAAAAAAAAAACTCTAAGGTAACTTTGAAGCTTTCTTAAAAGACCAATATTTCAATTGTTTAGGAACTTGTTAGCTCTGTTATTTAAAAAATTGATATATCATTTTCTAGAATTTATAATTCAAAAATCTTAATTCCAAATATGATAATGCTATCAATGCATTTTCAATATATATTATTATTAAAATGTTGCAAATCTTACTCTTATTCCAATCAAAAGTCATTATTTTATTAATATGACAACTTATTAATATTTGGACAGTAATATTTTATTATTATGTGAATAAAAAAAAAGGTATTTTGGTGGGATTAGAAAAGTATGTTGACAATTTGCTTTGAATATTATTTTCAAAAACCCAAGTGTAAAAGTTTATAAATATAAATTTACACTATGATTCTTCAAAACAGAAATTGAATAATAATATAATTTTTTTATTTCTCTAGATGTCAAGATGGTGAAACAAATGCCAATGGTTGCTCAAAATAAACAACCCTTAATAGCAATTATCACAGCTCAGTACTGCGAGAAGTTAGCAGTCGATGCTATGATTGAGAATAAAGAAACTTTCGTTAAATTCAAAACAGAAGGTAATTATTTACATTTCCTAGAACATTCTATTTCATATCTTAAACATTGTTTCCGAATGGTTTTTTCTTGACAATCCCTTTTTCTTCCTTTATGCATAACTAAAATAGATAATTCAGGGACCACAGAACCTGGAAATCGGAGAAATGTCAGGGAATTTTTAAAAGATTTCAAAAATCGGAAAAATTTTCAATCTAAAAAATATATATGTTTCTTTTCCTGATTTTCGACAAATTTAAAATACCCTGTCACTGTTTTGATGGTACTTTTCCCCATTCATCTGTATTTTAGCTCCATTTACCCAGTGAATTGTGATAGCAATTGTTAGAAGTTTATTGTTAACTTTTAATAATTTAAATTTAAACTTTTCATCACCGCCAAACTATTTTTTAAAAAATTGGTATATCTTCTTTAGCATACCTGTTCTATTTGATCAAGGTGTCTACATATCTGCAAAAGTTGAGGAAATTTGAAAAAAAAAATATTTGCCATAAAATCAGAGAATTTATTAGAAATCAATCAGGGAAATTTTTTTCCTGAATATTGTGGCCACTCTGTAAATGATGTGCTTATTTAAAAGCTAAGACTTCCACTTTTTACAAATAGTTTATGTTCAATAGCACATTATGTTAGTTGCTTGAAATTTGGTTAAAAAAGTCAGAAATCATTGAAAGGTTGTTGGTAAGTTGAGATAGTAAATAGTTAATAGCAGATGTATAGGATAAACAAAGTTACTTTGAGGCATCATAAAGAATCTTAAATTACTCAGCAATAAAATATATCAATATGATGAACTTAAAAAAAAATTCATTCCTCCTATCTTAAACGTGTCAGCTACACTTGTGCTTTCTTATTCAAACTAATTCTAATGTGTCCTTTCCAATTTCAGGAGAGTCGAATGTTTATACCCTTGGTACAATTGGAGCACACCGTGTTGTCTCCACCAAGCTTCCAGCCACTGGTATGGCAAGAGGGGCAATGATTGCTGCAGGAAGTACAACAACTAGGCTTTTAGGTATGCAGTTGGTGGTAACTTTTTTTTGTGAGATTTGCATTAAGAAAATATTTTATGTTTGTATTATGAAATTATTATTTTTTACTTTAAGATCCTAAATTGGAATGTTTAACTTAAGATCCTATAACGTGTTTAATTTAAAAAAATCAATTTTGATAATCATACCCATGAATGTATGTGAAACAATGAGGACTGAGTTACCTTCCATTTTAAAATTATAAACACTCTGTTAGGTTTATGATCATTAGTTATGATGCTAAAATCTCAATTATCACATGACAACATATGACAATGCCTCTAGCATTGAATTGACCTTATTGTATTATTTTAATTCTTAATATCTGGTTAATCTGTGGTTCTTAAAGCTTCTTAAGACGAAAGTACTTGTTTTTTCCTTTTGCAGAAAAAAGATATTCATGCTTAAAATGTCATTTATTCTTTTTTAAAATTAATCTTTTCATTTATTAATTCACTATTTATTAATAATCAACCAACAAGTTATATTGATACATGCAAAGTACTTGTGAAACTTCAACAAAAAGTGGTAGAATTACTTTGTCCCATGTATCAATAGATAAATGAAAATTGTTTTGGTCAAGAATTATTGTTTTGTTGACTTATAATATAAAATTGAGAATTACAGCATTTTTTCCCTTTGCTTTAAATCGACTGTAAGTGTTCTAAAATTATGAAAAAAACTTTGTTTTACCCTCATCTTTCGTATATTTATTTTATAATTCAAAGTTGAAAAACTATGGTTTCGGAATTGAGCTGGGAACGGAAATCATGTGACCAACTAGGGAGTGACGCGGTTTGTGCGTGACTGGTGGGGGAAGGGAGAACTGATTCCATTCCATGATAATGTTGACTGTTGAATTCACAATCCACTAGAGTTGCTGGTTTTAGGAACCCTAGAATCCAATAACTATGTGGGTTTTGTTTAGATTTGAAGCACAATGAAAAATTTCTACGCCAATTTAAAGTACAGGATAAGTGTCGTCAATAATTAAGCAATTTTATTGTTCGAAAAAAATGTATGTATGTGAATGAAAACAGACATTCGAAATTCAGAAAATTCAATCTAAATTATCTTTTTTAGAATTTGTATTGATTAACATATGTTATGCATTACTTTCAATAAAAAGTTAAGATTATGCTCAGAAAAAAAAACCAATAATGCAACTTGATTTAACTTCGAATGACGTCACATTTAGATACTTCTTACGAAGTGAAACTATGTATTTCTTTTTTCACAAACTATGCTCTGTTAACAAAATATATTATGGAAAGAAATTTCGTAAATATACTTAAAAAAATTACCTTAAATAGGAATGTTATTTTCAAGAATTTTTTTTTTTTAATAAATTTATATCAACAAAATAAAATTTAATAAATACATCCTGAAATAAAATTACCAACGCAGTAGCTGGGGGTAGTGGTTAGGGTATTCTCCTTGGAAACTAGGAAGTTCTTGGTTCGATTCCCGCGAGTATTTTCTTTTAAAAATAGGAATTGCTTTTTGCATTTTTATGTTATTGTCACCTTTCTTTCAGTTTTTTATGATTCATCTTCAACGTAGCTATTTTTAGATACATTTGATTTTTTCCCAAATACTTCTTTCATTTAAAGAGAAATATAGAAGAAGAATAAATTCCAATTAATCATTTAAACAAATTTCTATTTTAAGGAAAATGTCAACCTGTTTCTAATATATTTCCATTTAAAAATTTAAATGGTTAATGAATGTTTTAAAAACATTCTTCACTTTCGATAAGTTTTGTAATTTTTTTTCTAATTAAATATAAAATAAAAATATCACAAATACTCTTTTTTATTTTGTTTAACAGTTATAAATCATGAATACAGTATGCAAAAACTTTTAGGCCCCACTTTGACATTTTATAAATGTCTATTAACGTTTCTATTCAACAAACTCCATGAACTTTATTAAGTTAGATAAAAAATTATTTGTTGAAGCACTGAGAAATAATGACATTTTAATATGTTTACTCAAACCTGTTCCTATCATATTTTACATTATAAAAATTATCATTTAATTATTTTTATTTGCCGTTTACTGGAACAGATTTTTTCCAAACATTTGATGTTTTTAAATGCTTCATTTTATTATAAAATAGTCATAATTTAATTATGTTCTACTTGTAATTTCAGATAATGTTTTTAAAAATGGTCAAAATATTTATAAAATTTTCAGACAGTATAAAGATCAAATTTAGTACACATCAGTTTCAAAGTGATATTTCTACAAACAAAATCTCCAAGCAAATTTAATTTAAACGTGGCATTTAACTAAAAAGAAACTAATAATAGTATTAAAACATTGCTACGCAATTTAAAAGTAAACTTTACTTCATCATTTTACAAAAGGTTATAAATGCTTTTCCAAAGTTGAAACACATATCTACAGAAACCTTCAAATTTTTATTATAAAACCAAGTTCAGATTGCAATCAATTCGTAGATATTTAAATTTTTTCGATGTAAATTTTTGTTAGTTCACCACCTCTCGAACGTAATGATGTGCATTATTATTTAATAAATAATCCTGGAACTAACAACCATATTTAAACCAGCTAATAAAACAATAAAAAAAAAATGGATACTCCAAGACATTGTCGGGCCTTTTTACCGGGCAAACGGCAAGGAAGGGTTGAGTGGCGTCACTGCCAAAACAGCCAATAAGAATACGTTTCTCGATTGCCTCCCATTTCTGGCTATTTTACTGATTTGAAAACTTATGTACCCCAGAAACTAAATTATTAACAAAAAAAATAATGCACATATTCAGAATCAAGAGGATGTTTCCTGTTAATGTAACCTGGTAAAATAAAAATTTAAAAGATGCTGCAGTTCTCTACTACAGTGTATTTTTTAAATGAAATTATTATGGAGAATATTTAATTCTTGTTAGTATAATTCATTTTTAATATCTCCAATACTCTCTTGTATTAAAGAATTAATGTATGAGGCTTTATGGATACGAGGGACAAACTCAACATCAAGGTTAAAAAACCGAATCTGGTAATTTCACGGATTCTACAGATATATTTTTCATATTGTTGAGTTTGCCTTTCTTTCTCTCTCAAAATATACATATAATGATACCAATCATGGAAATATCAATACCTAAAAAACTTTTCAAGCACATTTTTCTGACAATCACTACTTATTGAGTTAGCCCTTTGTATCCACAACTTCTCACATTGACTACCATTGTACCTACTTTTCTAGGGCTTTTTGTCTTTGAAAGATCAACACATTCATTGATACAAAATTTATTTTTAACAAAATTAACTCTGATTCTGCGATTACAGACTGACAACAGGACTTGGAAATCAAGGATTTCTTGGAGAATTTGATTCTTGAAATATCAGGAAAACTAAAGAGAATGGTTCGAAATTTTCCAAAAATCAAGGAAAATGTAACCTTGTCATTCTGCAAAACCGCATTGCGAATCATAATGACCCTTTTTGTATTTTGATATTTTTATTTTTTGTACTTAAGCAGAGTTACAAAGCAAGGAAATCGATCTGATAAAAAATGTCTTTTATTGCATTCTGTTGCAGTCCTGGAGTAATGTGTTAAGGATTTTTTCCTAATTTTTTGTGTTCTAATGAACAATCTTTTACCAGGTTCTTTCCCAAGGGTCGACTATGTGTTCCTAGTCGGTGTTGGTGGAGGCGTCCCCCACTGTTACGACTACACCAAGCACGTCCGCCTTGGAGACGTTGTCATCTCCACCCCTCCAGACAACCAGCACTCTTATGTCTACCTGTACTGTGAATCCCAGAGAAACAACAATGACCCAGAATCAAATGATCTCCTTTCCCCAGAGCACCTCTCCCTCAAGACATGGTGCCCACCCAGCTTCAGGCTACAGAATATTGCATGCAACCTTTGGAGAAGGGGTATCCTCGACATGAACGAAAGACCATGGGAATACCTCATTGAACAGAATTTGAGGGATCTGAGAGATAACGAGGGATCGACGTCTTTCTGTAGACCACCTCCAGAGACAGACAAGATCTACTGCATGTCCATTGAGGGTGGAGATCTTGTTGATGTTGGTCATCCTCAGCCCTTGGAGGGGTCGGCTGACCCGAGGAAACCAGGTCTGCCGGTTTTGCATTTTGGAGCTGTTGGGTCCGGGAAGATCCTGATGCATGATGATACTAAGAGGCTTTCGTTTGCTGATCAGCATGGGATAATGTCATTTGATACCGGGTTTGGATCGGTGGTGGAGAGTATCTTTGGCAACAGGAAAGATGATTATGTGTTCATCAGAGGAATATCAGATTACAAAGATGGCACAAAGAAGAAGGAGTGGCAGCCTTATGCTGCTCTTGCAGCTGCTGCTGTTATGAAATCTATTATTTGTAATTTGGAGATATAGCAAGTGGTATAGTCGTTGTGCTTTGATGTGGGAAATTTATTGATGATGATGTGGTTTGATATTGTGGAAATCGTGGTTAAAAAAAATTTTGAGCTCTATGTACTTGCTAATTGGAGCATTTTTTTAACCACCGGTTTTAGATTTGAAGTGAATTATAAGGTTGCTAAGTGTCATTTTAATTGAAATTTATTTTTTAAGTAACAGAATTTTTATTGATAAATCAACATGACAAAGTAAACTTGTTGTTAAACTACCAGGTTATATAAACTTTTATATGAACCTGAAATGAGGTTATATAAACCTTATTTCTTTAAATGTATTATTATTTTTAATTAAAAAAATTTTTTAATTGGCCTGATCAAACTTATATATTTTATCATTAGATAATGACAATTTAAGTTCCTTGAATTTGTATAGAAAGGGTTTTTTTTTTTTTCAAAAATAAATTAATTAATTTTTTGTTTATTCATTATGAGTAGGAATATATGTAGTATTGATGCTTATAACCACTGCATTTTTAACGTTTTCAAAAATTTAGTTACTTTATTTCTAAATATAAGCTGATTTTGTGTAATTATATTTCTTTTTGTTTTTTGGTTGTGTATAATTCTTATTAAAAATAACTTTCTTGCTGTTATGCCAAAGCTATCTAGTAACAAAATGTCTTTTGTGGGTTTTATGATCTCTGTATGTACTAGTCATCCATTTACATCCTATTCATCTAACTTTTCATTTAGCAATATTAACACTGTATTATTATTTAGAAATTATAATATATTTAGCATGGTGCAAGTATATAATATTTACTGCTATAATTTATGAATTTTGGTTCCTATTAGTGTTATAATTTCACAATATCAAATCATTGAATTTAACTATTAATTCAATGAGGATTAGAGAGATGATTTATGTATACAATGTGACCTTCTCTGAAGAGCAGAGATAATTGAATCTTAAATTGAGATTATGCTGTGTGGTTACCAGATAAAATTTTAAACAATCTGTGATATATTAATTCGCAATATGTGATTATTTGATACTTAATTAGCTTCATTGGTGCCATGTCAAAAGTCTATGTACTTCTCTGTACCTGGAGTATAAAGAACAAATGTCTGAGGAGATTTCATTATTAAATCTTTTTCACACTTTAAAGGAAAACTTCTTTGGTATTCATTCGCATTTCTTTCTTTCATATATTGTTATTTGAGTTCCCTATGGTTTTGAAAATTTAATGATTTTTCTCTAGCAGACAAAGATTGTCATAATAAGTTTGCAAATGCCAAATATATGTGACCAAATTTCAAATAAGATTTTACTCCACTTTTTTCAAATTATGGTAGTATAGCAAAATATGCATTTTAAGGTTAGCCTATGTGCCATGTGATTGAGTGACAATAGTGTTATTTAAGTTAATGAATCTTGTAACTCAAAATTTTACAAATTATTTATTATTCTGAATAGGAATGCTGTTTTTCAATGTTTTTTTCAATTTTTATTTAATACATACTTTCAACAAGTTAGAAAACAGTAAAAAGTTTCAATTTTACAAATCTGAGTGTCAACTTGGATGTATTTGCATTTTTATATAATTGCCAAGGTTGTATATTAGCTTGTTGTTGATTGAAGCCTGATATTGTGTTGTTACATATATTACTCTCTAAGTAATATCTTGAATATCGAAATTAACAATTGTGTTTCTATTTATCAACAGTAACTTTGGGTACAGAAAATTTTGAAATAAGTAAATTATTATTTACCTTTATTTCAAAGAATAAATATATTTTAACTTTTATTTACTAATGTTAGTTCCTGTTTGTTTATGTGCGTGCAATACACTTTGTTGTGTCATTTTATGTAAAGATATCTTTCTATTCTGTATTTAGTTCGATTTTATATAGTCTTGATGCTTGTATCTATTGTTCCTAATCTTGAAAAAGTTCCCTAACATAGTTGTATTGTAAATTTATATAACTAAATACATTTGTTAACTATTAAGTATTTTCCCTTACTTAACAATTATATACATGCATTAAAAATATTTCTTGAGTCTAGGTTGTTTTACTTTGAATTGTAACAAGTTAAATTTTTGTATATTGAAGCAGTTTTGTCTTCTCTAGGATCAAATTGTTACTATTACTCCATATTTAGTTTGCTGTTAAGTTTATTTTGATTTGTTAAAGCATTTTTAGTAGACTTAAAAAAGGCTTTTATTCATATAATGTTTCGAAAAGTCACTATTTTATTTACAAAATAGTTATGGCAATTGTTACTGATGATTTATTTTTTAATTCTTCTGAAGCAGGAAAATATAACTTTAAAACATTTTGCTCAGAATTATACCAGTTGTGAAGAAGCTTAAAAAAAAATTATGTTGTAAGTTGTAAGTAGTGTTATACTTTATGAGACGACACATTGCACAAATCATGACAATTGTAAGTTGTTTGTTGTGAAATAAATTCTCTCCAATGTTACTTGTTGAAGAAATAGCACTTTAGAACAAGTTTTCTGTAGGTTTGCAATATTTTCTTGCAATGTTTAGAAATGTATCTCAGTTTACACTCTCATTGGACACACGTTCACGAAATGGAGTGACATTTGTGTGTATTGCCATTTTTCTCATGGTATTGTTCAAAAATTGCAAAAGCTAATTTATAAAACTGATGTGTAAAGTTTTTACCTCCTTCCTTTACATGAAAAAAGAGTACCAGTGTGTTCATCATAGCTTAATCAGATTGAAGACTGATATGACTATTTAAAAATGTATTGAATCTGTTACGTTTAGCTATTTTACTCTAGCATAACTTTCTAAATTTTCGAAATGCGACAATTGCACAAGGTAATCAGAATTTACCTTGAAAATATATTCTCTCAAATTAAATGTCAGAGATTTATTAAGTCATTGAATAGGACATAGCATGAACAGATTTATCATGTAAAGATAGCCTTATTGTTGTTGCAGCGAAATATGGCCAACTTGGAGACCAACCACATTGCTGTAGATAGTTCATAAAGAATGGCTTAAATTACAGATTCGGTAGTTATGCATTTCTTCAAGATTTTTATGAATCGTTTGATGACTGACCAGTGTAAATAAATAATTGTTAAAACACCTTTTGATATGACTGTTAGGATGTGTGTGTAGTTGAATTTTTTGATATGTTGAAATTGTTCACACCTAAGCGATTCAACACTTGGCATTAAATTCTGAAATGACATGTTACTCAAGATAAGAATTGCAGAATTTATGAAATATTGAATTTTGAAATTTAACTTTCTTGCATAGTTACGAAGCAATAAGATATAATTTTGTCTGTATTATGTGTTAAATGAACACATTTTTTACATATTTTATATGTTTTTGAAATGTTGAAAATAAAATTTGGGGGATGTAGGAACTTGTTAACAGTTTTACATATTGTTATTATTTTTAATTTACTATGAGGTTATAATATTTTTCTTTTTGTAGTTTTCATAGCTCTTTCATTAATTTGTTTAAACTATTTTTTATAATTTGGTTATTTTAAACCTAACTGGAATGTTTTTTACTATGACTACTTTTTGTTAACAGTGTAATTTTTTTGTTATTCAGCATTTTTTTTTAGTTATTTTTCTATAAAATTAGAATAAAATAATTTATTATCCTACTATTATAGTTTTTCAATTCAAAGTGTGTTTGGAAATCAATTATTTTCCACAGAATCTTACACTGTATGTACTTAGTTTATTTTTCAACTTAGGATATTTAAAGGACAATCATTCAGAACATCTGAATAAAAATTTATCAATAAATAAATATATGGTGTCATATGTTTAAATGTTTTTTGCTCAATTAATCTGTAAAATTTATTAAGGGACCTTTTACTGACTTTTGAAGTCTTGTAATACGAAGCGTGAAATGATAAGGCACAAAAATGAGTACAAAATTTTTAAATTATCCAAAATTTATGTATATATATTGTCATTAAAAGTTTTTCATTTATCAGATTATAAATATTTTAAATCACATTGCTTGTAGATTTCATGAGTTTTGCAGATATTTTTAAAATCATCAATGATCATGTAAAAAAACATGTTTCTCATCTTCTTACTGTTAAGGTTCTCTGCTATTGAAAACGTATTTTCATGCCGATTTTTACGAAAAGTAAATTTATGTGTAGCATTTAAATTGCATTCATTGGCATTTGTACTTTTAATTGGTAAAATGTGTTGTGACATAGTTTATTATATATTGTAATGTGGAATGTGTAAAGATAAATTTTAAGATATTATTGCTTCTGTGCGCGCCTTCCAAAATTGCTTATAGAAATGTTAGTTATTAAGAATGTTCATGTTAACATGTTGTCACTTGTTTAAACATGTTAATCTTTTAAATTTCAAACCAAAAATACAAATTTATGAGAAATTGTTACTGTTTTTTGTCAAAGGTCTTGAAAGAGAAATTTATTGTACATTTGTTTGAATCAGATATTAAAAAATATACTGAAAGTTGTTTTTATTTTTCGAATTTAAGTTTGCTTCCAGTAGTTACCTATATGCAGTTAATTTTACAGTTTTCATTTAAAGAAAGAGAATAATTTATATCCTTAAAATTGCATTATAGTCTTTGTAATGATTTTTTTTTTTTTTTTTTAATTATTTTATTCATATGAACACAAGTAAAAAGTGTTGCCCACTTGGTGGTCCAATCTCAAACTACTTGGCAATATCTATTTTTATATAAATTGTCTCAAAATATCCACATGCACTATAACTAACGTTATCTTCTCTTGCCTTTTATTTTCTTGTAATTTGTATCCCAGTAGCCATTAGAAATCATTGTTTCTTCCAGCTCCTTTTGTTTAACTCTCTCAGTAAAGTGCTACTTTCGCTACGATTTCTGATTAAAAATGATTAAATAAAGCAACAACAACGTGCAAAAACTTAAACTTCCTTTAATAATTTTTAATTAGAAATCGTGGCGAAAAGTTTTGGTACAGAATAATTATTTATTCAGCTAGTTGGAAAAGTAATACTTTTTCAAACAAGGTAGAATATGCTTATTTGCCGAGTGCGTTAGCACGGGTCAAATGATTTACCGAGTTTGAAAAGTATTTTCTCACGTGTTGCATACAATATTTTTTATAATCACGCGTAAAAATATTTTTAAGACATATATTTATTAATATTGGCACTCCTGTCAATGAATGCATTTCTTCTAAAAATATCTTACTTCAATACCAAAACGAAGACTACATAATATTTTATCACGAGGCGTGCGATTAAGTACTTTTTCATACTAGCGCGGGAAAGCTACTTTCTCGTACTTTTCGCGAAAAAGTTATTTTCCCCACGATTTACGAGTAAAAAAAGTAAAAAAAAAAAAATTTCATGTTGTTATAAAAACTACATTTTTAGAAGATAACCATTGACTGGAGTTGCCAACTTAAATTCATATATATTTTAAAGATATTTTTTGCACGTGATTATAAAAAATACTGTATGCAACAAAATATGTAATGCACTTTGTTGAACTTGGCAAATTATTTGACTCGTGCTACCTGCACTCCAAACAAGCATTTTTCTTCGTATTTAAACAGTATTACTTTCGCAACTTAATTGCATAAATAACTATTTCATTATAACGTGCAAAAAAATGTAACTTTAATTGATCATTTTTAACCAGATATCGTGGCGAATGTATAGTACTGTACCACGAGGCGTGCGGGAAAGTAATTTTCTCGCACTAGAGTGAAACCCCGCACGCTCCTCATACTCCAATTTTAAACAGTTTTAACAAAGAATAGTTATTTATGCAAATTTGGGAAAGTAATATTTTTTTTAAAACGAGGTAAAATGCTTATTTGGGGAGTGCGTTAGTACGAGTCAAATTATTTACCGAGTTTGAAAAAGTATTTCCCCATGTGTTGCATACAATATTTTTTATAATCAAGCGCAAAACATATCTTCAACACATATATAAATCAAAGTTGGCAATTCCAGTCAATACATATCTTCTGAAAATATGTCATTTCAGTACCAAGACTATGTAAGATTTGAGCAGGAGGCCTGCAGGAAAATACTTTTACAGAATAGTGCGAAAAAGTGTTATTTTCGCAACGATTTTTAATTAAGAAAAATGCACATAGTAATAAAAATATATTTTTTTTTTTTTAAGTGATTGACTGGAGTTGACAACTTCAGTTTAAAGATATTTTTGTGCTCATGTTTTTAAAAAATATTGTCTCATCAAATTATTTGACTCATGTGCACTCGTCAGAGGAGCATTGTACCTCGTTTGAAAAAGTATTTATTTCCCAACTAGTTGCATAAATAACTATTATTCCACAAAGCAAGAATATTAAATTATTGGTGCATCAAGTTTTTTAACTTTCGATTACCCATATGTAATGAAAGTATAGCACAAGATTAAAAAAAAAAAATCGATTTTTTTTTTTTTTTAAATTTCTTCACGTTTTGGATTCACTGCCCTGATTTCAAAAGAGTGATCTAGAAAAAATTTCTGTCCGTGGTCAGCATAACTCCCAAACAAATTGACCTACGTTGTTCAAATTTGGTATGCGGGTTGCTGGTGGCTATGGGAGCTACCATTAATGTTTTCGTCAAAATCGCGCATGCGCATAAGGTAGCTGCCTTTGAAAAAAATCATGTTTTTCAGTGATTGCTAAATAACGGCTCCAACGATTTTGATAAAAATCGCTGTGCAAATGCCTCTTAAGGTGTTCTAAACATACCCACCTCCAAAATTCCCATAAAAATGCTTTAATAGCGTAAAAAGTTGAAAAACGAATGCCTTCAACTCGGAGTTCTTTTTCCTTGAGCATACCTCATCAACGATTGTTTTTGCCACTCCCCCTCAGTTTCACTTATAATCAAGGATAATATAAGGACTATCGAAATGTACATCGCCAAAATCAAAATTTTGGTGATGTAATTTTTAAAATTTTTTTTTTAAAGACATGTACAAGAACTATCGTAAAAAATAATATCGCCATACTGGCGTGTAATTGAAAATTGTGCGCGATGCTCCACACCCCTAATTTTTTCTGCAAATGAATTCTGTGGTGTTAAACGTTTTTCTAAAAATCTCTTTTTCTGACACACAGTCTTTGTCAGGACAAATGAGTCTTGTTTTCTCTATAAAGCGAATGGAACTTATTTCCAGTTTATTTTATGTCAGAAGTAAATAAAGCTATTTTTCGGAAACACGGTCGTTCCGAGCTCAGAGATTCTAAATTAATTATTAAGGATTGACCCTTTCCGAATAAGCCTTTTTTTTACCTGTTAACGTTGATCCTTGTTCTGTCTGGAGACTTTAAGGAAATAAGCCTATTTATTTTGCATGAGTAGGGAAGCCTTGTTCGAAGGGAAAGTATACTGACTGTGACTAGCCTAAAATGTTTGAGAAGGTAATTTATATGTTTTAATTAGTAAATGGGTGAAAATCTTTCTTATTCGTGCGTGTTTCGACGTGTTTTTTTTTTTTAGTGATGTGTAAACTTGTGATTCGAGGAAGTTGGATGTGTATGCGAAGAACGAATGGAATATATTTGTTGCTGAGGTAAAGTGTGAATTGTAACCATTGCCTTGCGAGGTCTAGTTTTGAACAGAAATTTCTGGTTCATTTTTGGGAAATTTACTAAGAGTATACAAACATAACTTATAGGACTAGGCTTTGTCGCGTGTACAATCGGGGCAACGTAATTAAAATCTAATAATAATATATCAATTTACAATTGACGACTTTAAAATTAAATGAAATAATACCAACACTATGAAATGAAAGTTAAGTTGTTCGATTTCAGAGAACAAACTTTGCTACATTTCAGAGGGGAAATTATAATTTAGAATTTGATTTCAATATTTTTATTCTCTATGAGAAAAATATAGAAACCAGGGGTGTGGAAAATCGTACAACTTTTACTTTTACTATAATACTAGTCATTGTATTTAAATATGGCGTGAATTGCTGTAATTTACAGTGGTTGTTTTCAAATTTTCATTAATTTAAAAAAGAAAGGACAGTGACGATATTTTGGCGGTAATTATTACGTTAGCAAAAAAAGCAACTCCAAAATGGCGAAATTGGGTATTTTTTCGATAATTATTACATTATTTTTTCGAGTAAGTGAAACGGAGGATATAATCAGGCGCTCATGAGCAATGCTCAAGGGAAGAAAACTGTGTGTTAAAGACTTTCGTTTTTTAACTTTTAAGCTTTTATCGAATTTTGATCAAAATCATTAGAGCCATTTTTTTGGCAAATTGCTAAAAAACATAAAATGTTCAAAGGCAGTTACTTTGTGCGCATGCGTAATTTTGATGAAAACCTTAGTAGTAAGTTCCATGCCCACAATATCCCACATGCAAAAGTTGAACATTTTAGGTCAATCTGTTCAGGAGTCATACTGACCATAGGCAAACACGCTCACCGCAGGCATTTTTCTAGTTCACTTTCTTTTCTAAATCGGTACTTTCCAAAACGTGTGGAAATGCAAAAAAAAAAAAAACTTATTTTTAAGTAGAGAATTTAAGGATTTGTTTATAACTTTCGAACTGTATACCCTAATTATGAAAGAAAATAATAATTTTTGATAAATTATTTGTGACAAATTAATCGACTAAATACCCGAATTTTAATTTTTTTCATCGTTCTAGTGTTATGGAAAGCTGGATATAAAAAAATATTTCACATCTGAAAGGCTTTGCCCAGTTCTGCCAGCCCAAATGATAGTTAGTTGAATTCGTCATTGCTCAGTTTTATCATTTACAGCTTCGGGGATGTGTGCACCCATGTCCAACGTCTTAGATTTACAGAACATTGTATTAGTTCACATTTTTAAAGTTTCATATATTTACATTGTTTTACTATGTACATTTATGGAAACATGTTCATCTGTTTTTACGGTCCTGCCTCAAGAAGAATAGGACTTTGGGATATTCCACCTTCGGAACGGTTTACCACTTTTCTCTCCTTTTAAGAGTGGTTAGTCGCAGTTGTGATTGTTTGGATTCACTTTTTACAGCTTTTGGAACCAATATTTGTCTTTTATTAGAAGTAGGACATTGGAGTAGACCACACGCACCTTTTACCTCTTTTTGATGTCTTAAAGTAAAGTTGGCTAATAGAGATCGGAACAGTTCACATTTTCTATGTCCATCCTTTTTGACATTTATACCAAATATCATAGTTGTGACAACATTGGAAGTGAAATATCTGAATAATCCTTGTTTGGAACGTTTGACCCTTTTACTAACCTTTAAAATTAGTTAATCGAAATGGAAATAGCGTACTTTTTCTATGTTTGTCCTTCTTGACAATTGTTCCAATTCTCAGAGTTGGGACCATATGGGAAGTGAAAAGAATTAGCGACGAGTCAGTGAGGGAGTGAATTTGTCACTCAGTGAGAGTTTTGGTTTTTATACATATAAATATAACATATAAATATAACATAGAAATGTATTAACTTTTTGTTATCTTTATCCTATTACGAACTTCGTTTGATGATACCTCCCTTGATGATAGAAAATAAGTCCTGCATAGACATAGTTGGAGTGCCCAAGCCGAGAGACTCACCCAAAAGGGCTTAGAGTTTTTTTTAATCTCTCGGCCGTCATAGACATAGTTGTATTTTCGAAATAACATCAATCAATAAGTGAAAAAAGATGGAATATGTTGTTTATAAGCCGAAGTGGGAGGTAAAAGGTTTAAAAAAAAAACAAAAAAAAACGGCTGTAGGTTTTATTGCATAGACGTAACTGTTCCCCACCTTCCACATCATTCACATACACAACTCTACCCCTGAAGTTAGAACTTGATATCTACAACTTTTAACTTGGCATCTATATCAAAATATTCTGGAGATCGGAATGAACGCACTTCAGTTTGAAATGCGAATCCCTTTAAGAAAATTGGTCTCTGATTCACTTTAAAGTTGCGGAATTGGATGTCTTTCCATCCTGTACTTTTTTCTTACAGAAGCCATACATTTAATATGAGTCTCCTTTCTGCTATCCGATGCAGTTTGGTGTCCTTTCCTAACGTTTTACTTTTATATGCAGGTGTATTTATTGTCCTTAAATGTCAAGAAGGGAACGCCCATGAGCATCACTGGTAAAAATTTGAAACATTGAATAACAAATAGAGGACCTGCTTAATAATGGTTTCAATGGATAAAAGTTATCACATTTCTATGATACGGTGAAGCATGGTTTGGTTTGAATTTCTATAATTTCTATCCAATCTTTGGTACATTTCCGGCACTTTACGCATCATCATTAACTGGGTTATAGATTTATTGAAATTGAAACACTACACGTAGTTTACGGAGTACGAAAAGTACCTACAATAACGAACCACATAACACACGGGGCTCTCGGATTACCAGTGTCAGTAAACTTAAACTTATAACAATTCAAGAGCAATATTTTAAAGATTGTGTTGTAGACTTTTGTGTTGAGTTAGGTATGCGAAACGTGCTTCAGGAAGAACAAAGTACTTGTTGTTTTAAAATAATATATTTTTTTTTAAGTTGAAACAAATAAAAAATATAAAAACAATATGTGCTAATTTTTAGAGAATACAAAACGTCACATATTAAAAATATATTTACACAGATATGAATCTTGTATATCACAAATCAATGGGTAATGGCTTTACCACAAATAGTTAAAATGTAAAAAGGTTAGCATAAAATTAAAAAAAAAAAAAAGTATGGACTTATAGTTTGAAGTATGGAGATAAAATCAAATCAAACAATGTGATAATCCCTCCCCCCGTTGTATCACTGCAAGCTAGATAAAGCACACATTCGATGAAATTTTCATCTATTTGATTGACTAATAAGATATGTTTTTTTTTTTTTCTTTTTTTTTTTTTTTTCTTTCTTCTTGCCTCTTTTTACCTTTAACATGTTTGCTCATGATACCAAATAAAAGCTACAGAATAAAGGATTTCAAAAATGTATTTCGTGAATTTTTATTAATTATTCTCAAAGACAAATTTAATCTTTTACTATTAATTAACATTTCATTGGGACATGCAATCAGGATTGCATCCGGAACAGTGCCCCCTCCCCACTTCCCACAATCATTCAAAATGGAATTTCTGTAATCTTAATCACTCAAACGCATAGTTTCCTTTCAATATTTACATAGTAATACGAGAAAGAAAATAGAAAAAAACTTACTTAAACTTAATTATAACTGGGCTCCATGTTTCAAAATGGTTCAGTTATAAGTTTTACTATTAACTTAAGAAGTAACAAGAAACCAGATGTATAAACTTATCACTGAAACTATTTCCGTTTGGTGGAGAAAATTCCAAGAAATGCTCGTTTCTCTCCCACCCACATATCACGACTCACTCACACACGAGCAAATCAGTTCATCGAATTCTCAAGGGCAGCCAAAGTTGGGAAAACGCGAACTAGCTATCTCGCTACACACTACGTGAAGGAAAAGTCTCTGGTTTGTTCCATCAGTTACCATCTCAACGTCGCAGCAGAAACGCGTTTCAAATACACTCGGCTGTTGTTCTGAGGAAGATCACTAGTTTGGGTTGATTGGAAGCGGGTTTTTTCTCGTGAATTGTGTATTGAGGCAACGAGTTTGCTATTTACCGGATTTTTTTTTACACTTACCGTAGAAATTGGATCTTTTTTTTGAAAATTGTAAAATATATCATTTTACTTTTGAACTAATATATTTAGATGCAGCCCGGCTGTACTGGCTGTAATGCAGGAGCCGCCACTGATTTCTTAACGCCTTAGGAGATTGTTTAATGCTGAGATGTAAATTTTTAATGCCGTTGGTGCAACGGCGCTGGCTAATATCACTCGATATCTGTCAATCCCGATGAGGAACGTTGTAAATATACCCTCCATTGTTACAGATATTGGTCAATATCGTTCAATGCAGAATTAAATGTACTGAAAACTTAGAAATGTTGATACAAAGTTTATAATTTGAAATGTTTTATTTATAAGAAAGGCCGAAGGGAAGAAAATATGTTTTGTAATGTTTTTGACATCTTTACTTTTTTTTAAAAAATCGGGCATTTTATAAGAGCAACACTCGAGTTTTTGACAGATTTCACCAATCTTCTGAAACCCCTATTTCCGAAATTGGCCAATACTGCTGAGCTAACTGGGTAGTGACTTGGGGGCCCCCAGGGATAGCTTTACTCTTGAATTGCTCGTTGATTATCTGTATATAATAATTTGACTTATCATCCACCGGAAGCGTTTTGGAACTGGCGATGAAGAGTTTTGAAATTTACTTTAAAAATTAAAAACTAATGAAAACTTTAATTTAATTTTTGCACAATTACTGATTATTTATTATTTATTTAAATTTCAGAGTTTTCCGTGATATGGAAGGTACTTTCTATCCACATATATAAGGACAAAAAAAAAATCCCCAAAAATATGCATATTGCAAACTTTAAAAACAAATAAAACTTTTAAAATTCCGGTTTCTAGGTTCACAATTTCAGGTTGAATACTAACTATTTTCTCATGTAAAAGCTTAACTTAAAGTGTATGGTACCTTAACGAGAGTTAATTTGAGAAGTTACTTTTTTTAGAGAGAGATATGCAGAACTTTTTTTCTCCTTGTCTAAAGAAAATTTCAAAACATTTTCTTATCCAAAATGTTACTAAATGTCTTTCAATATAAAGCAAACTACTGATTTTAAACTTTTCGAAATTGCATAAATATATATAAAATTTATACAGAAAACCATAGTTTAACAAGTGAACTTCAAGAAACATCAAACCAGTATTCACTCATTGTTCTATATAAGAACAGCAAAGTTCAACAACAATCACATTTTAATATTGATAAATTGCGATCTCTAATAGGCTTCAAAACTTCAAGGCTTTTAAAGCAGATATTGCCATCGCCCTTAGGCATTTTTTAAGAAAGTTTCCGAGGCGAAGTTCATTTAATCTTCTTTAGAACGTGATTAAATATTCTCAGCCATATGTTCTACATTAAAACGGCGAAATAAAATAAAATTCTTCGTAATATTCCCAAAGAGAGTAGCTGGAAGTGAGAGAGCAGAATTAGAATATGTCTTGCCACTTCCCAGTTATTTGACTAACACTCGATAGCCGAATTAAATTGCATTCTAAGGAAATTAAACAGTCTGGTAATTTTTCGAAGGTTGCGAGATTTAGATTTTATTCTAGTGTTAGTTCTTTTTAGGAAATTCTTGTTGTGCCTGTTAAAACACTCATCTTTTTTGTTTTGTTTTTCTTTATTGCATTGTGGTTAATTTGGCGTCTTATTTCTTTATTACTATTCTTCAAAGGACGTTTAATTCATGAGGAAATTTTCCGTACAGTTAAAGGTTACTCTAACTTTGGATCAAAGAAAAATATTCTTTGCTCTAATTAAAATTAATATTGAAGGAAATTTTTGAGACTTCTTTAGAATAAACAATAAAATAAAGTGAATATTAAAACTTTATAAATTCGTTAAAAATAAGTTCCTAGAATGAAGGGGGAAAGGGTGTGAATTGTGCAATTCCATATTAATATTTATAAACGTCAATTTGACAATTCAAATTTTATCGGACGACGGACACATTGACATTTTGTTCTTTTTAAAATGTGTATAGGAAACAATGGCATTTTGTTTGTTTCAACATTTCTTAGATCCATTCTTCTTTTACAGAAATTATGGAGAAATATCACACCAACCTTTGGGGATGTATGAATATAATCAGACTAAGTTCTAAATATGGACATAAGTTTCGCGACGGCGTGTATTAAGACATGGCAGTCATATAAAAAATATTAACACACACTTATGGATTACGTAAGAATTGCGCGAATGTTTTAAAATTTCAAAGCGTGAATTGAAAAAGTTATCTAACTTAAAGATTTCTGATAATTAATTAAATGTCTTTTGTAAAACTTGTTAGTTTATACTCGTGTTTTTATGATTAAAAAAAGTTACACAACCGAACTTATAATAAAAAGTTCTACAGTATTGCAAATTCGAAAAAATTATCAATGTTGAAAAAAATTATTAATCATTATTAAAAAAATATATATTTTAACTTTAAAAGCCTTTTGTGTAATTTTTAATAACTATTACAACCGTGGAGATGTTTTCGACACTAGAAAAAATCTTTAAAAGAACGATTTTGATTAAAACCTGGTTGATATATATCTGAATGATAAAATCTTTTCGAGATCTCTTAATAATTTTGATTAAAATCGTTATAATTACTTTTTCCCCGATTCCCGAAAAATCTACATTTTTCAACTACTGTTTCATTCTGCTCATGCGTGATTTTGACGAAAATCTGATTGTCGCGTCTCATGGGGGTACTACAGAAATGTACTCTAAATTTGAACATCGTAGTGAGTAGTACCAAAAAATTTATATATTTTATTTTAACTCCAATGCGATAATTTCCATTCACCTATATAACGTATCAGATAATTAAATGTAATTATCGAGTTATATAAGTACAAAAAGATAACTCAATTTCACTTCAGTATCACTTACCACATTACCAAAATTAACTCATTATATTGAAATTGATATTTTAAGTCTATCTATCATTATTTGAAAATAGAGAAAGGAAGTCTATTATTATTTGAAAACAGAAAAAAGAAATGACATATTTTTCTCAATCATGTATATTTTAGGTTGCATTTATTAGGTTGTATTATTTATGTTACTTCTACGTTTTTTTGCGTTGAAAACAACAATTTTGAGTAGGCAGGAAAATAAAATCGATATAAAGATTTCAGAAATTGAGAGCAGGAGAAATTGTCACCTGCCAACAGATACTTCTGCTTTCAAGAAAAGAATCTTAGTGAAATTCATGTTTTTTTTTCCACAAACGACATTTTTATAGTCCATTCCATTCTCAGCAAACTCTACTTTTCTATTCTCGGTCACCAGTCAAAACGAATTTTGTATTGACTTTGCCATTAAAACGAAATTCATCTTTGTAGCGACCAGAATAAATTTGCAGTTATTTTCCAAGAATATACTCCGTTGTTAAAAGAACAATGCTTTTGTAAAAGTAGTGGACCAAGGAATGTAACATATTCAGAGTTACTGAAACAATGTTATTTTAAATATGTCAATTCAAATACGTGAAAGTATATTTAATATATGTTAACAATAGATAATATAAATATTCAAGCTCAGTAACTCAGAATCTTCGATACGGGAAAAAAATAAAAAAATAAAAAAAGAATGCTTCGAAAAAAGTCGTTTTTTTTTTCTTTTTTCTTCTTCTTTCTTCACAATAAAATTTATATTAAGTTTTCACCAACAGATGGCGTGTTGCATTCTGTGAGCATTTTGCTTAATGTTATTTAAGAAGCAGGTCATCGGAAGATTTGTTGATAAGAAGAAAAAAAAACTGATTACTTTGTATGGGGTTTGTCTGAAAACGTTTCTGTAAAATCTTAGCATCATCCTGTAAAAGTAAGTTTTAAATGTTAAAATGTTTATATTTTTTAAAAAGTCCACTTTTTGAGTATATAAACTTTTTAACTTTTAAAACAACATTGATATTTATTCAGAAAAGATATTTAATTAAGATTATTAAATTATTAAGATATTTAAACACGACATTAATAATTATAAAAAAAAAAAAAAAAAAAAAAAAAAATCGAGTTGTTAAATTACAAATCTTTCAAATTTGGGCTATCTGGATTTAAAATTAGAGTTAAAAATTACAAATCTGAGACTGCTGAATAAATGTGTTATGCAAATTAACTTAGCCCTTTCGACCCTCCCGACTTTTGCCTGATTTAAATTTAACTGTGAAAAGTAATTTAATTTAATGTTGTCATACTAAAAAAAGTATACTATGAGTTTAGAGTTCATATTTTTTTTCCGTTTTCTGGATATGCCTATGGTATAATCAACACGAGCTATTTGTACCGATCGTCAAGGGCTAGGGTATTGTAATAACAATTTATTTTTCATAGATATATAATATTTAAATGGACTTGGAACCCAATGTTTTCACAAAAAATAATAAAAATATAAATTTTCTATTTTCTTCATGTTTATAATTTTTGATACTTCTTATCAGGCAAGTTTTTGAGCTTATCCGATAGCTTTAATTGAAGAAAAGCTATATTTTTATGGAGAATTTAGCATTGCTGCATTAGCTCCTTTGATGTTTCGAATGCATTTTTCTCAATACGTGATTTTAGAAATTCCCACCTTACTCAAAATGTTACGACTTCTGAAAATATGACTGAAATGATTTGAAATTTTTTTTGTGTGTCATTCTTAATATCTATTTGACAAAAATAGGCATGGATTTTTGGATAAGATAAAATTTTTTTTTATGCAAATTTAAATGTTGAAAAATACCCGTTTTTTACTCTTTTTTTACATATAGGTACAGTAGTTATCGTTTTTCTCGAAAACTATTTAATTTATTCTAAATCCTATGCCTAAAAAGTTAGAGTATATTACTAGGAAATTTTTTTTTTAAAAAATCAGGAAAAAATATTAAAAAAAAAAAAAAAAAAAAGATGGAATTTAAAATTTGATAAATTTTTTTAAAATTTTAAAATTTTGAAAATTTAGAGCACTATGTGAACTTTTTTTTTTTTAAATTTTTTTTTATAAAATTTAGTTTTTACTTAGTAATACTTCCAAATACGTAAAAATTATAATTTTAAAGGCTTAAATAAATAAAAAAAAAAGTTTGAAGGGTACCCCTTAATCTTGAAGTAATTTTATTAGTGATAGTATGTAATTGCGGTTTGGACAATACACTCCTTAAAAATAATCCATTCAAAATTTCTAAAAAAGCTAAATTGTTACTTAATAGAACAATAAGATCTGTTTTATACTAAATATGTCAAAAATATAACAATTACAATAATGACGACCAACTACGGGCACAAGGCCTATCTAGGGTGGTTCAATTTAACTTTTCTGAGTAATCCCCCTGTATAGATCCAACTACTTTTAAAACTGTTGACACTGATATATAGAATTTACGACGTGGTCCAGCAGATGGTCTCACATATCAATCACTCTATTGTAAGAGTGATGTTTTATATTCTCCAAGTTAGAAGGCGTTTTTAATAGCTTATATGGATGACATCTTGTCCTGCTTCTCTTATTGAACTCTAAATATTGAAATCACTCTGTTTAATAAATTTAACTAACTGAATCAAGTACTTTCTAATTGTATTTACAGTAAAATAAATAAAAAAAATAAAAAAAAAATAAAAAAATATGACCAAATAAAACTTGAGTAATGTGTGTGCTCAAAAGCCAAAGTCCGCCTTTTTCTTTAGAGTGTTTCCTTGCTTGAGTGTTTCCAAGATTCTGTAACCAAATACAAATACAAATTTGAAGACCAACAGCAGGCTCAAGAGCCAACAGAGTTGGTCGAGTAAAAATATATATAAATCAAATTTGCATATTTTACATCAAATACAGAAATTGCAGAAGAACATAACAGAAAATACAGAATTTACATACTTTAAAATAGAAAAAACCAAAATTGCAGATTACATAATAGACCACGACAATTAGTTTTACAAAGCTGACAAAATTAAACCACATAAAATTTAGAATACAAAAAGTTACAGCATCATACATACAATCTACAATAGTTGAGGGATTAAACATAATAATACAATGCACTATATAAAGTTGATACATCGTTTGGCAATTACATTGGGAAAATGCAATGCATAATGTAAGCTGACAAAGTTTTTAGAATACAACAATACAAAAAAAAAATGCCCTTTTCATCACTAAATAACCAAATATAATACACTAAATAACCCAAATGAAATGCATAAAATTGTTACAGCTCAAAATATAATTTGGTTACCTAGCCATAGTTATATAGGCCTTAGCCACAGTAATCCAATCACTGCCCATTGATGATCCCCTAGTGCATATATAATTATTTCTTAAAACTCTTTACACTCACAGAATTTACAACATTTGCAGGCAAATCATTGCAATCATTGATTATCCTATTGCGAAAAAAAAAAGTGTTTTCGCCCTGCCCTAACAAATTGCACTCATTTCCTCGCGTCCTATTGTCAGTGACAAATTCAAAACCCATAACTTCTTCCTGTGTGATAAATTTAAATAACTGATCATATTTTATTCCTTAAGAACACTAAAAACACAACAACCAATGTAAAAGTGGGATTTATTTTCCCAAAAAGGGATCAAGAATCTACGGTAAGTATATACCTATAATAGAGCTGAAAGGGTTAAGATTAAGACACTTAAGTGTCATTATTGGAAGAGAAAAGTATTTTTACTGTAGACTTTCCGCAGACAGAAACGTATGCATTGGGGCTGGGAATATGTCTTTATTACCTTTTAGATCCCAAACTTTTTTTCTTAAATATAGTTCTTGATTAATAAAATAAAGTTTGTCGAGTTAAACCATCGAAGCTCGTTATAACACGTACTTTTGTGGAAAATGAGCCACTTTAGCATCCTAAAACTATAATAATGGTTTCTCTTAAGTTTTTTCTTTTCTCTTTACTGGAACTACAAAACTTCTAAAAAGATTCGTTCGTGGTCACTTCCTAATTATATGTGAGCTTCTACGAAAAGTTAGAGCGGTTGAAAGTTGTTCAGTTCTTTTTATCGAAAGATAGAAAACAAAAGTATCCGATTTCTTAAGTTAGTAGTTGATAGGAAGGGGGGACAAAATCTAGTAGCAGAAATCTTCAGATATTTTTTTTTTCTAATTTGTTTATGTCAAGGAACGCTGTTTTTGGTGCTTTGTTTTTTTGTAATTGTTATTTTTTTAGTTTTTAAAGTGATTGTTTTTAAATAGCAAACTGAACAATTATAATCAACAAATTCTGAAAGCACTGTTTTTCTAAAGTTTTAAGAGCACAAACTAAATCCCAAACGATCTAAATATTTGTCACTAATTCGTTGAACATTTTAAATGAAGTTTGAGAAGTGATTCAGTTTTTCAGTTCAATAAATGAAAAAAAAAATATATTCTGTACATCGTAGTGTTTAAAGAGCTTACATACATTTGCAAATTCCATCAATACATTAAAAAAAAAATGTGCTTTTTTGTACAAATGATACACATTTTATATTTAAAGTACCTCCTTAATTTAAAACACACTTCACTTTGAGTCGTCATCTCTTCAATCAAGTGATTTAACGTAGCACGTATATCCCAAAGATTCATGCTGAAGGCATGGAAATGCAGATTAGGCTTGATAATGCACTTGAGAAATCCCTCCAACCCAAGATAATTATTCATATCTGGGTAGATAAAGATTTTCCATCAAAACCAACAATTCTTTTCTCTTCTCTGCAGATGACTTCATCATAAATTTTAAGGACAAAAGTAACTGTTTTTTAAACCAACAAAATAATTCAATTGTGTCAATATGGCGCCTCCCCCATTTATCTACACCTTCTCTTTCTTATAAAAAGCAATTACTTGTAACAGCACTTTAGCCTAATAAAACCTTACATACTACATGGATTTAAATATGGTTATCTATACAATTACAGTGTGTCTATAATTTTTCGAAAACCGCAAAAGCTATTACTATTTTAACTATAAAGGAAACATTTACCATTTAACTTTTAAATCGAAGCACTTCCATGCAAATTTTGTTATTTATTTGAAAGACAAAAGAAAACCCCATTTTCGACCCTTTAAAATTGGTTAATCGAGATCGGAATAGCTTACTTTTTCTATGTTTGCCTTTGTTGACATTTGAACCAAAATTCAGAATTGTGACTGCATTTGAAGTGGGATATTCGAATTGCCCTCGTTTCGAACGTTTACTTCTTTTCGATCCCTTAAAGTTAACCCTTTGCACTCCAGGCCTTTTTCGTGCGGAGGAACCAGCAACTTGAGACGATTCCCGCCATTTTTGGTTGGTTCGCGGTTATAGATCCGCTTTAAAGAAACTAAACACTGTCATTGGCCTTGCATCGAATTTCCGCATCAAACCTAGTGGTCCTCTCGAGTTGCGGCATAAAATCATGTGGTGAGTGAGAGTCACCTCTGGCGTGCAAAGAGCTAATTAAGTGAGATCGGAATAGCTTACTTTTTCTATGTTTGAAATATTTGACATTTGTATCAAATTTCAGAGTTGTGAGTGAATGGGAGGTGGGAGATTTAGTGATGAGTGAGTGAGGGCTTTTCCTTATATATAGAGAGATGTAGTAGCTATTTATTCTAGACTTTAAATCGTTAGTTATACAAAGGATCTAGAGAGAATGTAAAAGATTCGGCAAATTTAATAAAGTGGTTAAATACTTTGCTTTCTATTTTTTTTATTTTTTTTTTATTCTATCACGTGAGTATATTTTAATTTGAATTATCATCCCGATCTATAATAGAAGTTCCGTGATGGCTGACATGAAGTCAATGAACTCTTGGGGCATGTTGCTGCATCAGTATAAGAATAACATTTCTTTTGTTGTTTGGTAACTTCTTTCCAAAAGAGATAAGTGCCGGTGAATTATAATTAAGTTAATCCCCCTCTTATGAAATATGCTGTTAATCAAAATTTAACTTGAGTTTTCCTGGCGAGTGCTGAAATTTTGTTAGGATGTATAATTAATTTTTAATTTCAGTTAAAAAGTTACGTCTGTACCATTAAAATCAAACGATTTGTCTGTTAAGTTCAGGAAATCAACGAATGTTTATGGTCATACCATTTAAATATATCTTATTAAATTTATTTTGTAATTTTGGAGACTTTGTTTGGAGGGTTTCAGAAACTTTAGTAAAATGATAAATCATGGTCTCACTCTAAATAGCATACAACAAATTGAGTATAAATGAACACTATTAAGTAACAAATGTCAGTAGTATTCAGTATTGTTTAAGCCAGTAATATTAAGAATCATTTATTTAAATGATTTTTAGACAATTATCAGTATTGTTGACTTAAAGTATTGTTCAAATTAAATGTACTAAGTTCCATTTTAAAGTATAATGATAACCATTATTTAAATTAACAGTTCTAAGTATCATTTAATAACACAAAGTATCATTTAATAACACTAAGTATCATTTAACGCTATAGTACTGATCATACTTTATATAATTTGTATTAAGTATTATTTAAGAGGAAGTCCTAGTAAGGATCATTTACTATCTATGATACAATCTTCTAGACCAGTGCATTTATAAACTACTTTCTATAAAACTTTGAAATTAGGTGAGTCGGTACGAAAAAGATTACATAATGAGATGGCATAAATTGTTTTCATCTAATGTCTATCTATTATAAATGAATATTAAAATAGCAATAGACAAAACCAGGTGTAGCCACTGCATATGCAGTGACATAAGGATTTCAAATATAAAAAAAAAATATATATATTAGACGCTATTTTCGAGTTTTTAATTTATGTCAATTAATTAAGTGATTATTTTTGTACCAACTCAGCAAGTTTCAAGTTTATATACAAAGTAGTTTCCAAATGCCCTGGGCTAGAAGACTGTAACATAGCGAGTATAGGGAATAAACCTTACTATGACTTCCTCCTAAGTCTATAGTATAAATTTCCATTTATGTTTGTAATACTATAATTTAGATTAAAATTCCGAATCCATTACGGATTCTGCGCCAAGAATTGTTTACATCAAACTGCGCTGAATTATGGCAACCATAGGCAGATCGCTTGTCCTTAAAAAAATGGTGGAGCTAAAAATTACCTTGGCTCAGAATCCGTAGCGGATTCAGAATTTTAACCATAATTTACGTTAATAATACTAAGTAAACAGTACTAAGTATTGCTTCACAAATTTTCAGTATATAATTGTAAATAATAGCGTATTCTTTTTAAAATTCTATTTTATTTTATTTTATTTGTTAACAGCAATAATACAGATTATAAAAAAGTGGCAGCATCTAAATTAATTGGGAAATTTCGAAGCTTTTCCATCATGTGATTGTTTGACTGGATTTTGCTACAAATTTCTGCTGCAGCAGCATAAAAAATGGAATCAGTTCATTCGAGTTTGGGATGATGTTTTGAAAGGATCGGATCGTTTGTTTACTTTCGCTGTTCATGCATTATCTCTTAATACGAAGTTGTATTCATCGAAGCTTGTGTTGAAGCTGTATAGTGAGTTTAATGTTGTTCTGAAAAGTTTCGTAAGCCTTCTAAAGAAGAAAAATTATAGTTTTTATTTGATAAAAACTACGTTAGCATTTCCTCTGAGGAAAATTCTTAACAGTATATTTCAAGTTAAATGCATAAATTATCATTGAAGTCTAAACTACCAATATTACTTAAGTCAACAATACTAGGTATCTTGCAAGTCAATCGATTTATGCATCCTTATGAAAACGAACTTATATATAATTTAAATCAAAAGTATCAAGTATCATTCAAGTTAAAATTAGCATAATTTAAGTCAACACTACTGATTATCATTTAAGTCCACAGAACAGAGTATTATATTAAATGTTGTATAGAAGGTACTTTGTATTCTCATAACATGAAACACAAGAAAGTGTGTGTATGTGTTTTATATGCAATCAACTTTTAGAAATTTTTAAGTTTTATTATTCAAAGCAACATCAAAAGCATACACAATAGCAGCGAGCTTCTATCATCATAATAAAGGCCAACAACCCCCAACATGCATATTAAATCACCATCATCATTTCATTTACCATCTCATCAAAAACAAAAACTTGACAGAAAAATTCGGAAACAATCGTCCTGCACATCAAAACCAATCTTATGAAACTGAAATCCAGACAAACCAGACAGGGACCACAAACTTTTCCTCATCAAAAATCCCGAGGAAAGTATTCTCTAGTTCCGGTCCTTCAACTATACGGAGGCGTGGTAAGAGTAACATGTGTCCTTATCAGATACCCGTGGTGGTCAGGTCTTTAGCCCAGGCCGTGATCCGTAGCTTCTTGAATATTTTATCATCCTCACGGTGGCAGCTCTGATGACAAATGGCGAACTTTTATGAGGTGTGTCATGAAATTTATTGTCGATGCCCATGTCGAATTATCTCCGGCGTAATCCGGTTCGATGCTTATGGCGGAATTGGCGCGAATGATTCATATTGGAATTTGGGGGGATTGTATCTATCTCGAAGAAGTCGACAAGGGCGAGTTGCAGCTTTAAATTGCAATTGGACTTCGAGGTGTATTTTCGCGTCGTAAAAGTGATTTGATGGTTTGCTAGAATTGTTCAGACACATGTCTTATTAATATTATGGAGGCTAGGGAGGATTTGGTGATTGAAGTTTATTTTTTACTCCATGGATTGATGTTTGATGCATTGGAGTTTTTATTGGCGTATTTTAATAGGGATATTTTGAAAAAGAAATATTATTCTTAATTTAAAGGAATCCAGTCTAAAGAATCAGTGTGATTGTTAATCATCTCATAAGTTTATGTACTTATTTCGTTGGATATATTTTTGAAACAGCTATGGGGGACACATATACAGAACTCTTTTAGGCTTCTGATTAATAAAAGCAAAAAAAAAAAAAAAAAAAAAATTATATATATTGAACTCTTAAAAACGGATGAAAAAAAAATCTTCTCAAGTTTAATTTAAATTAATAGTTTTTCTCACTTTCAAAATAAATATTAAATGTTATACATATGTTTGCCCTCTGATAAAAAGTAAACAAAGTCAATGTTATTTTAAGAGAAGAGAGAGATAGAACATTTTACGACTTTAAATGGTCCTCCAGCGATGTTATTGTACAGGTATTATAATAAATAGCCAGTTTCGACTAATAACCACCATTTAACTAGCTTATAAAAATTCTTTCTCAATGTATTTACAATAAGTACTTTCATTACCTTGCTCTCTCCCTATGTTTTTAATTACGCTTATACTACACTAAATGCACTTAATTTACCTTCCAGATGAGATTAAATTATTATCCTTAATTACTATCCAGATGAGAATATTTGACAAAGCATATTTGAAAGAATTTGAAGATTTTTTAATATTTTTTTTATTTTTTTTTCTGTGAGAGAAAGAGAGAGAGAGAGAGAGAGAGAGAGATAGCTTAAAGGCAAGAGACACGAAGATATGGGTTAGTACGCAGACGTAAGAATCTGATATTAATCACGTTTACTCACTATATAGAATACCCCAATAAATAAAGTTACACACTGTCGTGAAATCGCCTCTTCTACATACGTATGTATTGTGTTACCAAGCATGATGGGATGCAGCCATATTTAACGACTGAAACCTCTATCTATTAAATTGAATTCAAAACAAAAACTCTGCCTATTTGGCGACTTTCATAAATCAAAATTTCGCCAAATTGGCAAGTTTAACTACAAACTTGTCGAGTAAACTTGACCCCGAATAGCTTAGTTCATTTCCGATATCGCTTTCTGCAGCTAAAATGTGAATTCCTATTGAGTTACTATGAAAATTCATGATTTCGTGTAAAAATGACAGACACAACGCCTAGGCACTAGAGGCCACTTTTGACTAGTGGTCAACGCGCCTGTCTACTGATCTAGGAGTCCCTGGTTCGATTCCCCGTCAGCGCATATCGCTACATTGGTGACTACCGGACAACAAAATCATGCTACCATCTATCCGCGCCTTCTGAAAATACTTCACGACTTCCATACTACCACATCAGCAAGAAACCTCTGGTGACTCACTGCAACACGCAAAGCACTCAACTCACTCGCAAGCAACTTAATCGTTCGCCTCTTTGCGACTAACTGGGAAGGGGCTTTGTGGTGGTGTCGCCAACAAATGACAGATACAATACCTAGGCACCTAGTTTTAATACTTAGAGATACTATGGTTACCAATCAAATTTTAATTCAGTTTTGGTTAAGTTTTATGTATTCCGACTCATCTTTTAGATACCAACAAATTGATGTATGATATATGTCCGTAGTATTTATAGTTTAGGCTTAAAGAATCGCAAATTGACTACCAGTTACTATTTTCTGTACGTCCAGCTGAAATTTAATTTTGTACTTGGCGGGACCTTTCATTTGACATATCGCACATGTTTTCAGAACCTTAAATTTTATCTGGGAGTGTTGACCTGGGTCAAATGGACTGACATAGCTTTTGTATAAGCTTCTTTTTTCACTAATGTAATGTAGAAACAAAAATATAAAGCCAGTAAAGTTAATTGTAAGAGTCAATATATTCAGTTAAAAAAAAATCCACAAAATATCAAAGAAATAATGTTTATTTCATTATCTTCAACAATATAATGAAACATTAAAAGTCTCACCACTTATCATTAATTTAAAAAATAATATATAGTAACTTATCGATAAAATAATCTAAGGGAATAAATATTGGAAAGACCAGAAAAAGATTTTCGTTGGTATTTCAGACCACTCCAAGTTTAATAAATTTAATTATAGGTAATAAGTCTGATCAATTTTCTTTTGACTTTTGTTGGAGTACTATGAGGGACTAAAGAATTTCTTTCCAGGGGATATCTAAGTGCTGACATATTACGGATGGCTTGAAGAGAAATTTCTTATTCTTTTGGTAGCGTTGTATAAAATTTATTTATGATAACTTTTAAAAAATGTTATTTTTTAATGCTCAGTCATTCAAAATCCGATTCTTTTAGTTGGAGCATCTTTTTTTTCTCTTCCTTTCTCATTCTATAAACAGTTGCGTGCACTATCAAAATCGATGGAATAATTTTATAAGTAATTAATAAGTTTATAATCTTAATAAGTTTGAAAATGCTTTCAGTTTTGTAAATTAATTATTAAAGTTAATGTTGTTAGTTAATAAAGTTTAAACTTTTCCTTTCCTTTTTTTTTTCTTTTATTATTTTCTTTATTTTGGTTTTAAATTGAATTATATATAATAGCACATTTAACTCGGTTGGAGTTGTGTGTGAGGTAACAATATGTATGTACACTCTCAAAAATTAAATCTTGAATCATCATCTATATAATCATTGTTGTACCAAAAAATTTATAAGGAATAAGTTTATGAAGAACCATAATGAATTTATGAAAGTTTGTTTATAATTCTTTAATCAAACAATAATATTAATAAATTTGAAATTCTACAAATATGTATTTTCAGAACTTTTAATAATCATTTTAATTATCTAATTGTAATAATTTATCAAATGTGGATCACTGACTAGATATCTCTTCCCTATTCATTTATTATGGAAATTCTTTAATGTATTTCGCCACTTTCCGTGTGAATTTTAGCAAGCTTTCTGTAATCATTATTACGCCAGATTTTTCGTATGCACTTTGCTTTTTATATTTCTATCTTAGATTACTTTATTCAAGATTATTTCGTAACGTAATAAAAAATTCTGCCATAAGTTTTCAGTATTGTTGCTATGAGAAAGAGGAAAGTTTGATTCGATATTCATAGTGTTTTTCACCTTTTAAAATTTTGATGTTCTTAGTAAAAATAAATAATAAATATAACACATCAATGTTTGAAACCTTTGGACTTAAAATGGATCGTCAGTTTGCTTTGGCCATTCACTTAATGAAAAATTTTTTGTTCAAAATATCAACGAAAGTCCTGCTTTAAAACATATGAAATTTTGTACCAAGTAAAAAATACATTATTAGAGATTATTAACGAAATTTGAAGGAAAAATAACTTTTGCTCTTTTCATTATATATATATATATATATATATATATATATATATATATATATATATATATATATATATATATATATATATATATATATATA